>JAJOZX010000879.1:797500-1119914 GCA_023014485.1 Bathynomus jamesi | reverse complement strand
GGATCTTTGTGAAAGAATTCATCCGGAAGCTGGAGGCGAGTGAAGAGGGCCTTGGTGTTCCTCGTCACAAATTGCTCAAGGTCCTTCTTCTCATCGACGAAGGCACTCAAGGCGACTCTCGGACGCTTCGGAGGATGGTCGACGGCATCTTCGTCCAAGGATTCGACCATGAGTTTCTTCATGGCTAAAGGTACTCTGTCGTCAAAGAAGGCTATCCCCACGAGCTCCTCCGACAGGTACCAGAGGTGGTGGGAAAGCTTCTTGCTGGTGGCGGTGGAAATCCATCGATGTGGGTAGAGCATCAGCTCCTTCGTGTGATGGAAGACGTTCCAGGGGGCTCCCACTGCCTGAGGAGCCGTGTTCCATGCTCTCATGTAGATCACCACGGCAAAAAACCGCGAGATCACGCACTCCTCTCTCGTCCGATGGTGTCATCCGGAACTGCTCCCGGAAGAGCCACATTTTGATCGAGTATAGCACCTTCGCCATCCATCGAGCGCGATGCATTGCTCCGGGAGCTGTGAACTTGATTCCACGCTCTGGTGTGCTTCCATGGGAGATTTTACTGAGCTCGAGGAACTCCCGGTAATCGTCGCGAACATGAACCGTTTGTCTTCTTGAGAAATCGAGCAGTTCGTCCCGCGAAGATGTCACTGAGCTCTCCACAGAGGGATCAGTTTGAAGCTGGCTTGAACTTGTCTTGATCACTGAGCTGCCAGTAACCCATGAATCTTTTGTACAGGAGTATCTCAGGTCCCGTCGACGATCCCCCGATGATTGTCTCGAAAGCGGCTACAATCACAAGTTCCAACACATGGTGCCGACAGGCAAAGAGCAGAAGATCTCTGCCAAGTTTCTCTTCGATGAGAGCACAGGCGCTAGATCGATGACCTGTGTTCGAAGCTGTGGTGTCGAAGATTAACGCCTGAACCCCGTCGTCGATCTTCCAGTCTTCGAGACACTTGACGACGGCCGCTGCTTGCGCCTCTCCAGTTCCAGATGGAAGCTTTGGAACACCTAAGAGTTGCTCAACTCCGAGGCCAGACACGAGGACAGGCAAGCGATGAACATGTTCTCGGGATGTCAGATCCTCCATGAGCTTACCAACCCAATGAACGGTAAAGGGGACGTCGGTGGAGAACTCCTTCAAACCTTACGACTGGGCCGAACGATGGCGAGCCCTTTCTCCTTGGATGGGGTTCCGATTGATGTTCAAGTCTATGACATCATGGCCAAGGCTTTCAGCGGCCTCGGTAAGAACGTTGGTCGCACTTCTGGAGGAGATCTGCGTCCGGTCGAGGGCAGCAGCCAGTTGAAGTGTCATGATATGCTTCCTGGCTCTTTTTGGAGCAGAGACAGCGGCAGCACCCACAACTGCACCTTCCTTCAACCGGTCATCATCCATCTCCTCTGCCGCACTTGACGATGAAGATGACGCCAGCACCGCCAGCCTCCTGCTCTGACCTCTTCCGGGATTCTTCGTCCTTCCGGATCTGTACCATATCCACAGAGACGATGCAGCCTGGCCTCCCCTTCTGTCGCTGGGCCAGAAGGAAAGCCCAGTACTCAGGATTCTCCATCAGGACCAGTGCATCCGCATGATCGATGTCAAAGAGATCTTCCAAGCGCTCTTGAAACTCCTGTTCCTTCTGCTTGTGGGATGCACTGGTCCTGGTCTGATGTTTTTTCAGAGCTTTCCACTCCTCGAAGACCGCCTCCAGCTTCTTGATGCAATGCTGGTCAGCTCGCGTTGGGATGCTGGCTTTATCCCATAACGCCTTGATGGCCTCTACTGTTTCGCGACTGGCGTCCCGGGTGGTCTTTTTCTTCAAATGGAGGAACAGGAAATGGCCAAAACCTTGCCGATATGATGGCAATTTAGCGCCCTTGATTTCCGGTTCAACAGAACCGATCAAATACAACTTCTTTCTCGATTCCATTCTGAGGAAAGAAAAAAGGAGTGTTAAATACAACTTCCATGTGTATGTACAAGGTGTCCCTAAAGTCTTGTTACACCTATGTATAATCTCGGAATATTAAATGATGTTTGGTTCCAACAGGATGGAGCACCTCCCCACTATTCCTTGAGGGTTCGTGAATATTTAAGTGAGGTGTTTCCTGATCGATGGATTGGGAGAGGGTGGGTCTGCATTGAAATGGCCTCCGAGAAGCCCAGATCTCTCCAGTTGTGACAATGCATTATGGGGATTTATAAAGGAAAAAGTTTCTCAAAAACGTTATGATTCCAATGACGGACTAAAGGAAGCCTTAAAGGATGCTTTTAAACTTGAAACACCTAAAATGCTGAGGAGCATAGCACACCGAACCTAGCGTAAAATCATTCTGTGCAGTGAGAACGATGGTTTGCATACAGATCCATTGGATACATGATAAACTTGTGTATAACTATGTATAAACTACAATGTTGTATAATTCTGTAAAATAAAATGTCTCTCAGTGTTTTCTACTATATACTTTCATTACCATAGTTACAGAAAACTGGAATAACATTTACGTAGGTGTAACAAGACATTCAGGACACCCTGTACAACTTCCTGTATAATAGTGAAACTTGAACTCACGAGGGCGACCTCTAAATATTCTTGGACTTCAAAAATATTTAGTACGCATGGTTTTCCTAGGAACTGCACAAATTGGGGGGTTAGAGAAACAAATTTCAAACTTTCATTTTTAAGGGCCACCCTAATATCCCTAATATATGAGTGTGTGTGTGTGTGTGTGTGTGTGTGCGCGTATATATATATATATATATACACACAACCTTCATTTCCATCAATAGAGATATTTGTTTACATGGTGTAAAGGAGAAATAAAACAACTACATTGTTTTTTCTATGTAATATATATCATTCATGAAATACATTCGGAATATTAGGTGCAAAAACGGAATAATACATACATGATTTATTTACATCAAACATAAAAATAAGACAATCAGTATCGAAGAATTGTGTATATACATTAGACGCAAAATCAGGAATAATACACACTGGGAGTTATTTAACATACTGTATATGTATATATATATATATATATATATATATATATATATATATATATATATATATAATTTAGGGTGTTTCATACCTATAGGGTAAAATAAAAATGAGCTTGGAGTTTTAATCCACACGTTTCTCCGTATTCTAAAGAACAAGAAAACACGTTTGTGCAAGTTTGAATCAGATCGCGCTGCATTTAGAGGTCCCCAACTTTGACGACTTTTTGTCAGTTCATTTCTCGCCTGCCTGCAGTGAAGACGGTTTTCTTCGTCACTTGAGCGGTTCGTGTTGTATAGCCTATTGGACAACTATGGAGGTAATTATATATGCTACTAATTATCTCATTTTACTGTGGTATTGAAATTTATTATTATTTAATTTCTGTCATTTTACTGTGGTAGTGATATTTATTATTAATATTACATGAAATTAATTAGTCTGTTGCATATTGGACAACTAAGCTGGTAATTATTTATGATACTAATTAATGTAATTTTACTGCGGTATTGAAATTTATTTAATTAATGAATTGTCAAAGAGAACGTAGTGTACACGTATCAGTTTTATAAATAAAGAAAAGCAGTAATTGGGACTCGAACCAGTGTCATAGCCGTTTGGCGGCATCCCTCAAGTCGGCGTACACAGCACGCTATCCACTCCCTAGATGGTGTAGTGGATAGCGTGCTGTGTACGCCGACTTGAGCGATGCCGCTAAACGGCTATGACACTGGTTCGAGTCCCAGTTACTGCTTTTCTTTATTTAATTAATGAAATTAATTACGATGTGAAATTATTTCTGTGGAATTATTTAGTTTGTTTTCTTTTCCAGGTGTCTACCAGAGCGAAAACAGAAGTGTTTCTTATTGGCCAGACGGATGCGAACATCACATCAAGTGGCCTTCCAACTCAGTTGCAAGTACTCAAAAAGTACTTTTACCACCAAAAGGAGCAAAAATTTGGACGTACTAAATGCCTGAACCTGTGCCTGGATGCCTGTCTCATATTTTGGGAGAGAGCGAGAATCCCCATGATGCGTCGAGATTCGGCCTTGAGGAAGATGGAATCCCTTCTCAAGGAATACGACCGGCTTGTGAAGCACAAGTCACATAAAGCAGAGTCCTTCCGAGTGAAGGAGGCGATGTTCAAGGAGGCAATAGCGAAGGAGATCATGGACATTGCTCATTCACAGGCTAAGGAAATGATGAAGAATCAGGAGGACATCCACTTTCTCGACATGCAGCGTGAAGATCCAAATTCCTGCAGCATGGGCCCTGTTGACATGAAGCTTCACTATAAGGAGATTAGGAAAAGGAAGAGGCTGGAAAGATTAAGGAACAACAGGAGAAGGCCAGGAAGGAACAAGGAGCTGCAGAAGATACGGGGGCTTTAGTGATTTCAACTTCGTCAGAGACTGACTCAGATGTCGTTGACCCAACCGTGGAAGTTTTTCCATCCTCCTCCAAGGGAAATACCAAGAAGCGACGCAGGAATCTGATCTCACAGGATGTGACGACTACCTACGATCGGCTGAATATTTCGTACCGCGATTCAGCTATGTCGTACGCTGCAGCGGCTAAATCACTAGGTTTTGACTTGGATGAACTGTCCATTTCTGCCAGTACCATGTACCGCACACGCAAGGCTCTGAGGAAGGTGGCTGCTGAAAGTTATCAATCCGACGAAGTTTGTCCTGGTCAGCCTCTTGTCTTGCATTGGGACGGTAAGCTCCTACCTGACAATGAGCAATGGAAGGAGAGCGTTGACCGGATCGCCATCCTCGTCTCTGGCGACGGCAAGGAGAAGTTGCTCGGCGTTCCTAAGGTGACGTCCGGAACCGGCGAGAAGATAGCTCTTTCGACACGACAGCGTCGAACACCGGGATTCATATCGGGGCCTGCGTCCTGATTGAGAAAGGTCTTGGCAGAGAACTCATGTACTTCCCCTGTCGGCATCACATCTATGAAGTCATCCTCAGCTCCGTCTTCAAGCGTGCATACGGCCCTTCAAGTGGCCCCGATATACCCGTTTTCAAGAGGTTTCAGGCACAATGGAAGTTCATCGACCGGTTGGACGTGCAGCCGTACGATTTTGCTCAAGTCAATGACTCTATGAGGGAACTGAGGGATAAGTCAGTCCTGCTGGTGAGAGGGATGGTGAGCACGTCGCATCAGCGCGATGAGTACAAGGAACTGCTACAGTTGGTTCTCATCTTCCTGGGAGAAGCAAAAGTGGTGGATTTCCCTCTCAGAGCCCCTGGCGCTTACCATCACGCTCGATGGATGGCGATAGCCATCTACTCCTTGAAAGTAATTCTACTGAAGAAGCAGTTCAAGATGTCGAGTCACGAGTTGGAAGCTCTGACAGCCGTAGGTCTCTTCGTGTCCCTCGTCTACATCCGAGGTTGGACTCGTGCTGCAACCTCAAGCAAGGCTGCCGCAGTTGATCTGGAATTTCTGCGTGACGCGGAAGCCTTTGCCATGTCGGGATATTCGTGTGTTAACGCTGCGCAAGAAGCCATGTCTCGACACCTATGGTACATCTCTGAGACTCTTATTGCCATGGCGTTCTTCGACGCAGATGTGGCAGATGAAGAAAAGGCTCATATGGTCGTCCGAAAAAGGAACTCAAGCGACCCCAAGGGAAGAACGTCAGGAATCTTGCTCGAAACACCTGGCGGAGTTCGTGACAGGAAAGACGATGGCTTTCTTCCATGCATTCGACTTGGACACAGAATTCTTGAAAAAGCCAGTTGCCGAGTGGACTGAAGTAGAGGGCTTCAAGCAAGCAGCGGCAACTGTTAACAAAATCTCTGTCGTCAACGATCGGGCCGAAAGAGCCATCGCGCTCACCAAAGAGTTCAACTGTTCTCTGACGAAGAACGAAGAGCAGAAGCAGTATTTGCTCAAAACTGTGATGCAGCATAGGGCGAAATACCCGAATAAAACCAAAAAGGATTTCATGGACAAATGATTCGCAAGAAGTGGTTATGTTTTTTGTATCTTTGTGAAAATGTGTAGTGAAATGGTACTCGTTTGTTGAATAAAAATTCATTGACAGATTTTTGTTTAATTTTTTCTGTTTATGATCTGCCAGAGCATCAAACTGGGGACCCGTAAACTTTAAACTATTGAATTAATACTTCGGTTTATCAGTCTCCTCAGCAAATGGAACAAGGGGATCCATGTGGATTAAAATTTTTCCAAACTTTTAATTTATGAAACACCTTAATATATATATATTATATATATATATATATACTGTGTATATATGTATATACACATAGTGGTCTAAGGCTTACCAATTTGATGTGGCCAAGAAAGTAGGCTTACTATAATTTATGAATTAAATTGAAATGAATAATTATGGGTCATCAGCTTGGGCGTACAGCCCAAGCAAACATCATTTAATAAGGAGAGAGAAATTACTTTGTTGTTTTGTGTTTAATTAGGAAAATAAATCAATTATTTCCTTGTTCCATGCACGGTCTGTGTGTATCATAAAAAAACCTCAGGGAACCATTCTGAGTTCATTCCCATCTTGAAACGGACATGTTATGTGCCTTGAAAAGTGGACGCTCAATTCTGCCAGTTGAGGTTTAAGTTTTGGTTTTTGGCTAAAAATATAATAGTTACCCCTTTTTCTTTGATGTATTCAATCTGACGTGAAGGCAGCGAGTCTTTTGCTTATATTGAGGTTCTAAATTTAGCTGGGCTAGGCTGCTTTAAACCCTAGATCCTGTCCCAAAACTGGATCCTATCTGCTTTGCAGATAGCTGGTGAGGGAAGCTATATTTTTGGGACCTCTTTGCGAGTGACCCGTTGCCCACGTCGGGCTAGCATCATGAAAAAGAAAAACTATTGTATTTGTCATTTACCGTTACTTATTCGGACTATAGTGGATTTAATTATCCTAGAAGAGTTCCTTGTTCCATGCACGGTCTGTGTGTATCATATTATATATATATATATGATGAATAAAACCATGAGTGTTCCTGAGGATGTCATTAGACGAAAGCGCTTGAGCACCACTTTGTGTTTCTTTTCCCTTCGTGGTTTTATTCATCATAAATATTTTTCACGTGTCACTTTCGTGAAATAATTTTCATATATATATATATATGTAATTTCCCAGAAGAGTTCCTTGTTCCATGCACGGTCTGTGTTTAACATATATATATATATATATATATATATATATATATATATATATATATATATATATATATATATTAGGGTGTCACTTATTTGTATGGTAAGAATTGAACCATCATGAAGTTTCGGTCTGACCCTCTAGAAATGTGACATTGCATGTAAAAACGCTGATTATGAAGTTTCATGAGAAAATATTAATATTTAGAGGTCTCTCAAGGCCATTAAATTTTGATGACGCGTCGTTACTTGTCCTAAATTGAAATGCGCTTCCTTTCTATAGGGTTGCCAGATGCTGCTAATTTTAGCATTTTGTGCTAATTTTAAAGAGTAGTTGCTATAAGAAATTAGCATTTTCAATGATGCTACAGAAAGTGCTATTTTTCATATTCATTGCTACAAAAACGCTAATTTATATAAATCTTATTTAGTTTATATATCATTAGATTTTAACACAATGTGATAATTTATGCAATAATAAGTCAATGATAAGTCAATATTTCAATTCTATAAACATAAAAAAATATAATAAAAGGTTAATTATTGAAATGTTAAATGATGATTGTAACTATCTCTACCTTGTTTTTGCAAGCCCTCTTGTCAAAGAATTTGAAAGACTAAATACAGAGTTCCGAACTTCTGATGCTGATCATTTGAAACCTATACATAATATTGATTTTGGAATTAAATTTCTGTTTGAATTAGAAAAGTCATGTCTCGGCTTTGAATTTAAAGAAAATATAAAGCAAAGATGTCTTGCTTTTTTAACTGAATCAGTTAATCAGGTAACTAAAAGACTCCCTGAAAAATTTATGTATCATAAATCTATTAAGCTGTTTCATCCAGACTTAGTTCTCAGCCAGACAAAATCTGCTCTTTTAGTGATCTTAATATTTTTCTGTGATCCAGCAGATTATGATCTTAAACAAAAAATTGAAAATCAATACAGAGAAATTAGATTTGATGATTGGAAAGAGAGAGGCATTACTTTAGAAAATATGAATGATTTTTGGTTCACTGTTCTTAACTTTAAAAATGCTTCAGGAGAGTGTTGTTATAAAGAGCTGGCCATAGAAGTTTTGAGATCATTGAGTCTACCAATTTCCAATGCTTTTCTTGAAAGGATTTTCAGTCAGGTGACCATTATTAAGTCAAAACTAAGAAATAAAATGGGGCTAAAAATTTTGAATAGCATTCTACTCATAAGCAGAAAAAATTTTGTTGTAACAAAAAATATGCTTAATAAATTCAACTCAAAATCAATATACGTAAATAATGAAGCGGAAGAAGGTGAAAAAATTGATAACCTTCATGAAATATTAGAATGTTTAGAATAACATTAAGAATTTTCTTTTTGCACTAAGCAGTCTATTTGTTGCCCTCATTATTCTCATGTCTTATTGTTATTAAAGAACTGGCCTTGCATGAATATTCTTACATTTGCTTTTTTTTATACATTTGCTCAGTTTATATATAATATAAGTAAACTATATATATATATATTGCTAAAAAAATGTTAATTTTTATCACAAAATTGCTACAAGGACCTGAAAAGATCTGGCCTTGCCTTTCTATGCCTCACCCCAGTATCATTTCAGTCGCCTTAATGGTAGGATGTGTTTGCATTAGCGTGTTATTTTAGTCTTTTAGTCCTCCCTGATATCAAAAATCGCATGGCCATATCTATGACTAGTGTTGATGAACAAGAAAACCCTCCAAAGCGTGAAATTGTTGACCTGGATACTGTGAAAGAAAAAAGCTTGGAAAACTTTGTAACAAAAAAACAAAATCATTGTTCACGAAGCTCAACCTCCCAGATGAATTCTTGGAGAAAACTGCTGAGCAATGGGAAGAGGATACCCATTACCAGACTGCGAAAGACTGTAAAAACTCTAACTGGAACAAATGACTTCGCTGAACGTGGAGTTGCTCTCATCCAGAATTTTTCTGGATACCTAACCAAAGATGAAGAACAACTCAAGTTTCTTCTCCAGGTTGTTGAAGACCATCGTAAGCATTGGACATGGGGGACAAAAGCATACCTTCAGTGGAAATAATGATTAATCATAATAATTACGCTACTGTCTGATGTTAATGTATTTCATCTTAATATTATGATAACGTCTTGTGCACTTCCTGCTAATGTAGGAACATAATAAATTGTTTAAAGACATTTGGAAATTGTTTATATTCACACTTTCTGAGAATCTCGTATCCAATACTTCGAAGCCGTTGAGCGACCTCTAAATATTAAAATATCTCAATAAAACTTTGTACACAGTGTTTTTACATCATATGGCATACTTTGATGGGGTCAGAACACGGAAACTTAAACGTTGAAAAATAAGTGACACCCTAATACAGTATATATATATATATATATATATATATATATATATATACAGGGTGTTTGAAAACTTTCTGTACAAATTGTAATGGGGGATAGGCAACACCAAGACAAACCCTTTTCGGCTATATTGGTGGAGCTGGTACATAAATGAATGAAAACAAGTGTACACGGCATGTTTATTTAAAGAAGGTGCTGAAAGTTGCGACCGGTAGCATCAATGCATGCCCGACAGCGTCGAAGCATTGACCAACGTACACGTCGAAAGATTCCCGGCATTTCGGGAACAGTTCCAGCGGCGACAGCGATTCTTGCTACGAGGTCTTCTTCTGAGTAAATGGGAGTCTCGTACACGAGGTTCTTCATGTGTCCCCACAGGAAGAAATCGAGGCATGTTAAATCGGGCGATCTCGGTGGCCAGGCTACGGGCCCACCCCGGCCTATCTATCGGTTCCCAAAAGTGGCGTTCAGATAATCCCGCACATCGTTGCTGGAGTGTGGTGGGGCCCCGTCGTGTTGAAACCACATTCGTCTACGAATAGCCACGGGAACATCTTCCAGCAGTTCCGGCAACGTTTCTTCAAGAAATATCCGATAAACCCGCCCGTCGAGTCGGGCAGGCAGCAGGTACGGCCCAATCAACTTGCCATGGACGATACCCGCCCAAACATTGACGGCGAACCGTTCTTGATGAGCATGCACCCGTGTAGCATGTGGATTTACGTGCGCCCACACGTGAGAATTGTGCATGTTAAACACACCCTCACGTGTGAAACAGGCCTCATCTGAGAACAGCACATAAGCCGGAAAATTAGGCTGCACCGCTGTCTGCTGCAGAAACCAGTGTGCGAATTCCACACGAAGAGGGTAATCCCGAGGTTGTAATGCCTGGACTCTCTGACGATGAAACGGATGTAACTGCTGCTCGTGCAACACTCTCCAGACCAGGTCGTGGTTCACACCGAGGAAACGTGCAACACCTCGCGTGCTTGCGCTTGGATTGTCCTCAAATCGCCGTAGGATTTCTTCTTCCATGTCAGGAGTGCGCACGTTTCTCTCCCGACCAGTGTGATGCATGTTTGCATGGAATGTTCCAGTTTCTCGCAGTCGCCGATGCAAATGCGCAAACGTTTGGTGGTTTGGCACACGTCTGTTTGGGAAGCGCTGTCGGTACAACCTCACAGAAGCTCTTCCGTTTCCATTGGCAGCCCCATACACCATATGCATGTCAGCCATCTCAGCAGTCGTGAAGCGCTCCATGTTACGCGTACTACGTCTGATTCAAGAATGCCCGCGGCAAGCGCGAGTCTAGCCCACTTCACCTTTTAGCCAATTGCAGCGGCGCCCTCTCGCGCCGAATGGTGACGTCAGCGGACATACACTTATAGACGAAAAGGGTTTGTCTTGGTGTTGCCTATCCCCCATTACAATTTGTACAGAAAGTTTTCAAACACCCTGTATATATATATATATATATATATATATATATATATATATATATATATATATATATATATATATATATATATATATATAGGAGAAATCCAATGACAAGGAGAAATGTAAATGCCATGAAAAGTCTTCTTTATTGCGCAACGTTTCGAGCAATACGCTCATCTTCAGGCTGTTTAATAACAATGTGAAATTAAAATCAATATTGAATGAAAAACAAACAGAAATTTCTATAACCTATTCGTAAAGACAAATTTTAAAAGACTGAGAAAAGAGGGTTAAGTTCTAAGTTATACAGATTTACATATAAAAATTAAGAAGTTATTTTTAAATACATGTAGTAAATGTGAAATTAATACACTGGAAAAATTACCAATAGTACACTGGAACAATGGAGCTATCTACCTTACACAGCAGTATCCGAGGCCGACTAATTTGAGCAGAGGAAACGGGAACGAAGGATGGCGAGGGAGATAGGGGAAGGAGGGATTATAAGGAATTGGGGAAGGAGGAGGGATCATAGCAAATTGAGAGGGACGGACGATGAGTCAACATTCAGACTAGGGGACAATGCTTTAATGAAAAGGGATTCTAAAATTCTTAGTGAGTTGGGACAAGTATTACAACCAAGAATTTTAAAATTGTCTAAAGTGACATCAATTTTGCATTTGATGCTATGTTCACGAATGCTGGAGGCTTCCTTAGTTTTTAAAATTTTACCTGTTCGGCCACTTATTCCCATATGCGAATAAAATCTAGCCCTGAGAGAGCGAACAGTGCTGCCGATGTAATTCCCAAGGAGACACCTGGGGCAGGTAAATAAATATACAACACCGCTACGCAACGAGTCAGGGGTTCGATCCTTCGCTGAGAAAAAGCTACCTAAAGACGTTTTATTAATAAATATGATGCGGAAATCAGTATGATAAAAAAATTTCCTTAACAATTTTGTAAATTTAAGCTTAAATTCCTTATTCAAGGGACCCATTTCAGGTACCAAGAAATATTTTATATCCTTCGGCACTGTAATACATGGAAGTTGAGGGCTATAAACATTATTTAAGAAGGATCTAATTAGTTTGTCTACATATTGAACAGGAAAACTATTATTAGTAAAGTATGATCTTAGATTATTAAATTCATCATTAAGTAAGGTAAAATTAGAGGTCAAATTATATCCTCTGAACAGGAGAGTTTTAATACAAGACATCTTATAGTTGAAATCAGTAAAACTAAAAAAATTCATGCCCAAACCAGTGAAAGTGGGTTTCCTATAAACTGATGTAGTAATAGAATCACCGTTTTTCGAAATTAAAAGATCTAAGAAGGGGAGGGAGCCATTTTGCTCAGTTTCCATTGTATACGTTATATTGGGGTGCAAAGAATTTAGGAAGTTAAAGAATTGTTGCGCTTGTACCGCATTATCAAAGACTGCTATCGAATCATCAACGAAGCGTCGATAGAAAATTGGCTTGAGATGAGTGGGAGATTGTCTAAAAATTACACTTTCTAAATGAGTCATAAAAAAGTCAGCTGCTAACGGTCCGACTGGTGATCCCATCCCTACCCCATCAATTTGTTGGTAAACATTATTGTTGAAAGTGAAATAGCATTGTTTGAAGACCAATTCTAAAAGTTCCTTCAAATGAGACAATGAAAAACCATGAAAATTATCAACTGAGCTAAAAACCCTATCTAAAATAATGGCAATAGTTTCAGATACAGGTACATTTGTGAAAAGTGACTTTACATCAAAACTGACAAAAAACTTTTTTGAATCGAAGTTTTTACCCAGGAGTTCTTTTTGGAATTCAAACGAGTTATTTATAGTGTAAACATTTTTCGCAAAGGGGGACAGGAGACGAACAACAAATTTTGCCAATTGAAAGGTGGGTAAGTTATACGAAGCTAAAATAGGACGGAGAGGTGTTCCAGCTTTATGACTCTGAATTTTATCAATCGTCCCTGGAATATTTATTAAATAATGAAATTAATTATAAAATCAAAATATCAGATTCGCATAACAAGTCTCTTGGGCATTATATAACTACTCTTAAAAATACCGTGTCGTTGTTGGACTATTTATTAATAATTTCTCTTGTACAACGTGAACTAGAAAAATTTCACTCTACCATCTTGGAAACACATGAACGTAAGTTAAAGGCTTTGGGAATGAATTCACCAAATTTTTTCAATTCAGAGAAGGTAATTTCGAATCTTTCTAGTTACACACTCTCCCCTCGGGAAAAGTTTTTACTGTCACTTGGTTTGCAATTTAAGCTTCCGTTGTTTCAAATATATAAGCCCTCGTTTTTTCTTTACTTTGAAAAATTTTTCAATGGCTTGAAAAATGTTCCCCATGTGGGGGATTTCAATAATCTCAAATGTCAGTTCTCAAATTTAACTCAAGAATTTTTTCTTAAACTTAGAAATCTTAAATTTCAATCTTTCATATTTAGGAAGAGTGATTTGCAGTGTATTAAGAATTTGGCAAAGAACCAGGAGATTGTTGTGACTAGACCAGACAAGGGTAACGGAGTGGTTATTTTGAATAAATCGGACTACATAAACAAAACTAATGAAATCCTAAGTGATCTTACTAAATTCAAACAAATTCTAGAACCTGTAAATAAAGTCATTGTAAGGTTAGAAGACCAGGTTAATAGATTTCTGTCACGACTAAAGTCCTTAAAGATAATAAAAAATGATACTTACTCTCAGTTGTTCGCATCTGGTGCTAATCTTGCTCAATTATACTGTCTGCCTAAAATCCATAAAGCTGGAACACCTCTCCGTCCTATTTTAGCTTCGTATAACTTACCCACCTTTCAATTGGCAAAATTTGTTGTTCGTCTCCTGTCCCCTTTGCGAAAAATGTTTACACTATAAATAACTCGTTTGAATTCCAAAAAAACTCCTGGGTAAAAACTTCGATTCAAAAAAGTTTTTTGTCAGTTTTGATGTAAAGTCACTTTTCACAAATGTACCTGTATCTGAAACTATTGCCATTATTTTAGATAGGGTTTTTAGCTCAGTTGATAATTTTCATGGTTTTTCATTGTCTCATTTGAAGGAACTTTTAGAATTGGTCTTCAAACAATGCTATTTCACTTTCAACAATAAGGTTTACCAACAAATTGATGGGGTAGGGATGGGATCACCAGTCGGACCGTTAGCAGCTGACTTTTTTATGACTCATTTAGAAAGTGTAATTTTTAGACAATCTCCCACTCATCTCAAGCCAATTTTCTATCGACGCTTCGTTGATGATTCGATAGCAGTCTTTGATAATGCGGTACAAGCGCAACAATTCTTTAACTTCCTAAATTCTTTGCACCCCAATATAACGTATACAATGGAAACTGAGCAAAATGGCTCCCTCCCCTTCTTAGATCTTTTAATTTCGAAAAACGGTGATTCTATTACTACATCAGTTTATAGGAAACCCACTTTCACTGGTTTGGGCATGAATTTTTTTAGTTTTACTGATTTCAACTATAAGATGTCTTGTATTAAAACTCTCCTGTTCAGAGGATATAATTTGACCTCTAATTTTACCTTACTTAATGATGAATTTAATAATCTAAGATCATACTTTACTAATAATAGTTTTCCTGTTCAATATGTAGACAAACTAATTAGATCCTTCTTAAATAATGTTTATAGCCCTCAACTTCCATGTATTACAGTGCCGAAGGATATAAAATATTTCTTGGTACCTGAAATGGGTCCCTTGAATAAGGAATTTAAGCTTAAATTTACAAAATTGTTAAGGAAATTTTTTTATCATACTGATTTCCGCATCATATTTATTAATAAAACGTCTTTAGGTAGCTTTTTCTCAGCGAAGGATCGAACCCTGACTCGTTGCGTAGCGGTGTTGTATATTTATTTACCTGCCCCAGGTGTCTCCTTGGGAATTACATCGGCAGCACTGTTCGCTCTCTCAGGGCTAGATTTTATTCGCATATGGGAATAAGTGGCCGAACAGGTAAAATTTTAAAAACTAAGGAAGCCTCCAGCATTCGTGAACATAGCATCAAATGCAAAATTGATGTCACTTTAGACAATTTTAAAATTCTTGGTTGTAATACTTGTCCCAACTCACTAAGAATTTTAGAATCCCTTTTCATTAAAGCATTGTCCCCTAGTCTGAATGTTGACTCATCGTCCGTCCCTCTCAATTTGCTATGATCCCTCCTCCTTCCCCAATTCCTTATAATCCCTCCTTCCCCTATCTCCCTCGCCATCCTTCGTTCCGTTTCCTCTGCTCAAATTAGTCGGCCTCGGATACTGCTGTGTAAGGTAGATAGCTCCATTGTTCCAGTGTACTATTGGTAATTTTTCCAGTGTATTAATTTCACATTTACTACATGTATTTAAAAATAACTTCTTAATTTTTATATGTAAATCTGTATAACTTAGAACTTAACCCTCTTTTCTCAGTCTTTTAAAATTTGTCTTTACGAATAGGTTATAGAAATTTCTGTTTGTTTTTCATTCAATATTGATTTTAATTTCACATTGTTATTAAACAGCCTGAAGATGAGCGTATTGCTCGAAACGTTGCGCAATAAAGAAGACTTTTCATGGCATTTACATTTCTCCTTGTCATTGGATTTCTCCTAAATATTAAATTGAAGCTCTGTAGAAGCAACCCGCATAATTATATATATTCAAGGTATGGACAAGATGGCCTCAGGGCTTATCGCCATGTTTGGAAGACTTCACGAAAGTTTCTCAAGTCAAAACTGGACTGTTATTTTCTTGAAATGTGTCGGACTTGCAGGATTTCCCGAAATTTGTTTACTTCAAACTCTACCGTGATAATCTATATGACTCTGAATTTTATCAATCGTCCCTGGAATATTTATTAAATAATGAAATTAATTATAAAATCAAAATATCAGATTCGCATAACAAGTCTCTTGGGCATTATATAACTACTCTTAAAAATACCGTGTCGTTGTTGGACTATTTATTAATAATTTCTCTTGTACAACGTGAACTAGAAAAATTTCACTCTACCATCTTGGAAACACATGAACGTAAGTTAAAGGCTTTGGGAATGAATTCACCAAATTTTTTCAATTCAGAGAAGGTAATTTCGAATCTTTCTAGTTACACACTCTCCCCTCGGGAAAAGTTTTTACTGTCACTTGGTTTGCAATTTAAGCTTCCGTTGTTTCAAATATATAAGCCCTCGTTTTTTCTTTACTTTGAAAAATTTTTCAATGGCTTGAAAATGTTCCCCATGTGGGGGATTTCAATAATCTCAAATGTCAGTTCTCAAATTTAACTCAAGAATTTTTTCTTAAACTTAGAAATCTTAAATTTCAATCTTTCATATTTAGGAAGAGTGATTTGCAGTGTATAAGAATTTGGCAAAGAACCAGGAGATTGTTGTGACTAGACCAGACAAGGGTAACGGAGTGGTTATTTGAATAAATCGGACTACATAAACAAAACTAATGAAATCCTAAGTGATCTTACTAAATTCAAACAAATTCTAGAACCTGTAAATAAAGTCATTGTAAGGTTAGAAGACCAGGTTAATAGATTTCTGTCACGACTAAAGTCCTTAAAGATAATAAAAAATGATACTTACTCTCAGTTGTTCGCATCTGGTGCTAATCTTGCTCAATTATACTGTCTGCCTAAAATCCATAAAGCTGGAACACCTCTCCGTCCTATTTTAGCTTCGTATAACTTACCCACCTTTCAATTGGCAAAATTTGTTGTTCGTCTCCTGTCCCCCTTTGCGAAAAATGTTTACACTATAAATAACTCGTTTGAATTCCAAAAAGAACTCCTGGGTAAAAACTTCGATTCAAAAAAGTTTTTGTCAGTTTTGATGTAAAGTCACTTTTCACAAATGTACCTGTATCTGAAACTATTGCCATTATTTTAGATAGGGTTTTTAGCTCAGTTGATAATTTTCATGGTTTTTCATTGTCTCATTTGAAGGAACTTTTAGAATTGGTCTTCAAACAATGCTATTTCACTTTCAACAATAAGGTTTACCAACAAATTGATGGGGTAGGGATGGGATCACCAGTCGGACCGTTAGCAGCTGACTTTTTTATGACTCATTTAGAAAGTGTAATTTTAGACAATCTCCCACTCATCTCAAGCCAATTTTCTATCGACGCTTCGTTGATTCGATAGCAGTCTTTGATAATGCGGTACAAGCGCAACAATTCTTTAACTTCCTAAATTCTTTGCACCCCAATATAACGTATACAATGGAAACTGAGCAAAATGGCTCCCTCCCCTTCTTAGATCTTTTAATTTCGAAAAACGGTGATTCTATTACTACATCAGTTTATAGGAAACCCACTTTCACTGGTTTGGGCATGAATTTTTTTAGTTTACTGATTTCAACTATAAGATGTCTTGTATTAAAACTCTCCTGTTCAGAGGATATAATTTGACCTCTAATTTTACCTTACTTAATGATGAATTTAATAATCTAAGATCATACTTACTAATAATAGTTTTCCTGTTCAATATGTAGACAAACTAATTAGATCCTTCTAAATTGTTTATAGCCCTCAACTTCCATGTATTACAGTGCCGAAGGATATAAAATATTTCTTGGTACCTGAAATGGGTCCCTTGAATAAGGAATTTAAGCTTAAATTTACAAAATTGTTAAGGAAATTTTTTTATCATACTGATTTCCGCATCATATTTATTAATAAAACGTCTTTAGGTAGCTTTTTCTCAGCGAAGGATCGAACCCCTGACTCGTGCGTAGCGGTGTTGTATATTTATTTACCTGCCCCAGTTCTCCTTGGGAATTACATCGGCAGCACTGTTCGCTCTCTCAGGGCTAGATTTTATTCGCATATGGGAATAAGTGGCCGAACAGGTAAAATTTAAAAACTAAGGAAGCCTCCAGCATTCGTGAACATAGCATCAAATGCAAAATTGATGTCACTTTAGACAATTTTAAAATTCTTGGTTGTAATACTTGTCCCAACTCACTAAGAATTTTAGAATCCCTTTTCATAAAGCATTGTCCCTGTCTGAATGTTGACTCATCGTCGTCCCTCTCAATTTGCTATGATCCCTCCTCCTTCCCCAATTCCTTATAATCCCTCCTTCCCCTATCTCCCTCGCCATCCTTCGTTCCCGTTTCCTCTGCTCAAATTAGTCGGCCTCGGATACTGCTGTGTAAGGTAGATAGCTCCATTGTTCCAGTGTACTATTGGTAATTTTTCCAGTGTATTAATTTCACATTTACTACATGTATTTAAAAATAACTTCTTAATTTTTATATGTAAATCTGTATAACTTAGAACTTAACCCTCTTTTCTCAGTCTTTTAAAATTTGTCTTTACGAATAGGTTACAGAAATTTCTGTTTGTTTTTTCATTCAATATTGATTTTAATTTCACATTGTTATTAAACAGCCTGAAGATGAGCGTATTGCTCGAAACGTTGCGCAATAAAGAAGACTTTTCATGCATTTACATTTCTCCTTGTCATTGGATTTCTCCTAAATATTAAATTGAAGCTCTGTAGAAGCAACCCGCATAATTATATATATTCAAGGTATGGACAAGATGGCCTCAGGGCTTATCGCCATGTTTGGAAGACTTCACGAAAGTTTCTCAAGTCAAAACTGGACTGTTATTTTCTTGAAATGTGTCGGACTTGCAGGATTTTCCCGAAATTTGTTTACTTCAAACTCTACCGTGATAACTCTATGACTCTGAATTTTATCAATCGTCCCTGGAATATTTATTAATAATGAAATTAATTATAAAATCAAAATATCAGATTCGCATAACAAGTCTCTTGGCATTATATAACTACTCTTAAAAATACCTTGTCGTTGTTGGACTATTTATTAATAATTTCTCTTGTACAACGTGAACTAGAAAAATTTCACTCTACCATCTTGGAAACACATGAACGTAAGTTAAAGGCTTTGGGAATGAATTCACCAAATTTTTTCAATTCAGAGAAGGTAATTTCGAATCTTTCTAGTTACACACTCTCCCTCGGGAAAAGTTTTTACTGTCACTTGGTTTGCAATTTAAGCTTCCGTTGTTTCAAATATATAAGCCCTCGTTTTTTCTTTACTTTGAAAAATTTTTCAATGGCTTGAAAAATGTTCCCCATGTGGGGGTTTCAATAATCTCAAATGTCAGTTCTCAAATTTAACTCAAGAATTTTTTCTTAAACTTAGAAATCTTAAATTTCAATCTTTCATATTTAGGAAGAGTGATTTGCAGTGTATTAAGAATTTGGCAAAGAACCAGGAGATTGTTGTGACTAGACCAGACAAGGGTAACGGAGTGGTTATTTTGAATAAATCGGACTACATAAACAAAACTAATGAAATCCTAAGTGATCTTACTAAATTCAAACAAATTCTAGAACCTGTAAATAAAGTCATGTAAGGTTAGAAGACCAGGTTAATAGATTTCTGTCACGACTAAAGTCCTTAAAGATAATAAAAAATGATACTTA
This sequence comes from Bathynomus jamesi, assembly GCA_023014485.1. NCBI lineage: Eukaryota > Metazoa > Arthropoda > Malacostraca > Isopoda > Cirolanidae > Bathynomus > Bathynomus jamesi. Next base: position 1,100,463 of record JAJOZX010000879.1, on the reverse strand, counting down.
CTCTCAGTTGTTCGCATCTGGTGCTAATCTGCTCAATTATACTGTCTGCCTAAAATCCATAAAGCTGGAACACCTCTCCGTCCTATTTTAGCTTCGTATAACTTACCCACCTTTCAATTGGCAAAATTTGTTGTTCGTCTCCTGTCCCCCTTTGCGAAAATGTTTACACTATAAATAACTCGTTTGAATTCCAAAAAGAACTCCTGGGTAAAAACTTCGATTCAAAAAAGTTTTTTGTCAGTTTTGATGTAAAGTCACTTTTCACAAATGTACCTGTATCTGAAACTATGCCATTATTTAGATAGGGTTTTAGCTCAGTTGATAATTTTCATGGTTTTTCATTGTCTCATTTGAAGGAACTTTTAGAATTGGTCTTCAAACAATGCTATTTCACTTTCAACAATAAGGTTTACCAACAAATTGATGGGGTAGGGATGGGATCACCAGTCGGACCGTTAGCAGCTGACTTTTTTATGACTCATTTAGAAAGTGTAATTTTTAGACAATCTCCCACTCATCTCAAGCCAAATTTTCTATCGACGCTTCGTGATGATTCGATAGCAGTCTTTGATAATGCGGTACAAGCGCAACAATTCTTTAACTTCCTAAATTCTTTGCACCCCAATATAACGTATACAATGGAAACTGAGCAAAATGGCTCCCTCCCCTTCTTAGATCTTTTAATTTCGAAAAACGGTGATTCTATTACTACATCAGTTTATAGGAAACCCACTTTCACTGGTTTGGGCATGAATTTTTTAGTTTTACTGATTTCAACTATAAGATGTCTTGTATTAAAACTCTCCTGTTCAGAGGATATAATGACCTCTAATTTTACCTTACTTAATGATGAATTTAATAATCTAAGATCATACTTTACTAATAATAGTTTCCTGTTCAATATGTAGACAAACTAATTAGATCCTTCTTAAATAATGTTTATAGCCCTCAACTTCCATGTATTACAGTGCCGAAGGATAAAATATTTCTTGGTACCTGAAATGGGTCCCTGAATAAGGAATTTAAGCTTAAATTTACAAAATTGTTAAGGAAATTTTTTTATCATACTGATTTCCGCATCATATTTATTAATAAAAACGTCTTTAGGTAGCTTTTTCTCAGCGAAGGATCGAACCCCTGACTCGTTGCGTAGCGGTGTTGTATATTTATTTACCTGCCCCAGGTAGTGCTGTTGGCAGCACTGTTCGCTCTCTCAGGGCTAGATTTTATTCGCATATGGGAATAAGTGGCCGAACAGGTAAAATTTTAAAAACTAAGGAAGCCTCCAGCATTCGTGAACATAGCATCAAATGCAAAATGATGTCACTTAGACAATTTTAAAATTCTTGGTTGTAATACTTGTCCCAACTCACTAAGAATTTTAGAATCCCTTTCATTAAAGCATTGTCCCCTAGTCTGAATGTTGACTCATCGTCCGTCCCTCTCAATTTGCTATGATCCCTCCTCCTTCCCCAATTCCTTATAATCCCTCCTTCCCCTATCTCCCTCGCCATCCTTCGTTCCCGTTTCCTCTGCTCAAATTAGTCGGCCTCGGATACTGCTGTGTAAGGTAGATAGCTCCATTGTTCCAGTGTACTATTGGTAATTTTTCCAGTGTATTAATTTCACATTTACTACATGTATTTAAAAATAACTTCTTAATTTTTATATGTAAATCTGTATAACTTAGAACTTAACCCTCTTTTCTCAGTCTTTTAAAATTTGTCTTTACGAATAGGTTACAGAAATTTCTGTTTGTTTTTCATTCAATATTGATTTTAATTTCACATGTTATTAAACAGCCTGAAGATGAGCGTATTGCTCGAAACGTTGCGCAATAAAGAAGACTTTTCATGGCATTTACATTTCTCCTTGTCATTGGATTTCTCCTAAATATTAAATTGAAGCTCTGTAGAAGCAACCCGCATAATTATATATATTCAAGGTATGGACAAGATGGCCTCAGGGCTTATCGCCATGTTTGGAAGACTTCACGAAAGTTTCTCAAGTCAAAACTGGACTGTTATTTTCTTGAAATGTGTCGGACTTGCAGGATTTTCCCGAAATTTGTTTACTTCAAACTCTACCGTGATAATCTATATGACTCTGAATTTATCAATCGTCCCTGGAATATTTATTAAATAATGAAATTAATTATAAAATCAAAATATCAGATTCGCATAACAAGTCTCTTGGGCATTATATAACTACTCTTAAAAATACCTTGTCGTTGTTGGACTATTTATTAATAATTCTCTTGTACAACGTGAACTAGAAAAATTTCACTCTACCATCTTGGAAACACATGAACGTAAGTTAAAGGCTTTGGGAATGAATTCACCAAATTTTTCAATTCAGAGAAGGTAATTTCGAATCTTTCTAGTTACACACTCTCCCCTCGGGAAAAGTTTTTACTGTCACTTGGTTTGCAATTAAGCTTCCGTTGTTTCAATATATAAGCCCTCGTTTTTCTTTACTTTGAAAAATTTTTCAATGGCTTGAAAAATGTTCCCCATGTGGGGGATTTCAATAATCTCAAATGTCAGTTCTCAAATTTAACTCAAGAATTTTTCTTAAACTTAGAAATCTTAAATTTCAATCTTTCATATTTAGGAAGAGTGATTTGCAGTGTATTAAGAATTTGGCAAAGAACCAGGAGATTGTTGTGACTAGACCAGACAAGGGTAACGGAGTGGTTATTTTGAATAAATCGGACTACATAAACAAAACTAATGAAATCCTAAGTGATCTTACTAAATTCAAACAAATTCTAGAACCTGTAAATAAAGTCATTGTAAGGTTAGAAGACCAGGTTAATAGATTTCTGTCACGACTAAAGTCCTTAAAGATAATAAAAAATGATACTTACTCTCAGTTGTTCGCATCTGGTGCTAATCTTGCTCAATTATACTGTCTGCCTAAAATCCATAAAGCTGGAACACCTCTCCGTCCTATTTTAGCTTCGTATAACTTACCCACCTTTCAATTGGCAAAATTTGTTGTTCGTCTCCTGTCCCCCTTTGCGAAAAATGTTTACACTATAAATAACTCGTTTGAATTCCAAAAGAACTCCTGGGTAAAAACTTCGATTCAAAAAAGTTTTTTGTCAGTTTTGATGTAAAGTCACTTTTCACAAATGTACCTGTATCTGAAACTATTGCCATTATTTTAGATAGGGTTTTTAGCTCAGTTGATAATTTTCATGGTTTTTCATTGTCTCATTTGAAGGAACTTTTAGAATTGGTCTTCAAACAATGCTATTTCACTTTCAACAATAAGGTTTACCAACAAATTGATGGGGTAGGGATGGGATCACCAGTCGGACCGTTAGCAGCTGACTTTTTTATGACTCATTTAGAAAGTGTAATTTTTAGACAATCTCCCACTCATCTCAAGCCAATTTTCTATCGACGCTTCGTGTTGATGATTCGATAGCAGTCTTTGATAATGCGGTACAAGCGCAACAATTCTTTAACTTCCTAAATTCTTTGCACCCCAATATAACGTATACAATGGAAACTGAGCAAAATGGCTCCCTCCCCTTCTTAGATCTTTTAATTTCGAAAAACGGTGATTCTATTACTACATCAGTTTATAGGAAACCCACTTTCACTGGTTTGGGCATGAATTTTTTAGTTTTACTGATTTCAACTATAAGATGTCTTGTATTAAAACTCTCCTGTTCAGAGGATATAATTTGACCTCTAATTTTACCTTACTTAATGATGAATTTAATAATCTAAGATCATACTTTACTAATAATAGTTTTCCTGTTCAATATGTAGACAAACTAATTAGATCCTTCTTAAATAATGTTTATAGCCCTCAACTTCCATGTATTACAGTGCCGAAGGATATAAAATATTTCTTGGTACCTGAAATGGGTCCCTTGAATAAGGAATTTAAGCTTAAATTTACAAAATTGTTAAGGAAATTTTTTATCATACTGATTTCCGCATCATATTTATTAATAAAACGTCTTTAGGTAGCTTTTTCTCAGCGAAGGATCGAACCCCTGACTCGTTGCGTAGCGGTGTTGTATATTTATTTACCTGCCCCAGGTAGTGCTGTTGGCAGCACTGTTCGCTCTCTCAGGGCTAGATTTTATTCGCATATGGGAATAAGTGGCCGAACAGGTAAAATTTTAAAAACTAAGGAAGCCTCCAGCATTCGTGAACATAGCATCAAATGCAAAATTGATGTCACTTTAGACAATTTTAAAATTCTTGGTTGTAATACTTGTCCCAACTCACTAAGAATTTTAGAATCCCTTTTCATTAAAGCATTGTCCCCTAGTCTGAATGTTGACTCATCGTCCGTCCCTCTCAATTTGCTATGATCCCTCCTCCTTCCCCAATTCCTTATAATCCCTCCTTCCCCTATCTCCCTCGCCATCCTTCGTTCCCGTTTCCTCTGCTCAAATTAGTCGGCCTCGGATACTGCTGTGTAAGGTAGATAGCTCCATTGTTCCAGTGTACTATTGGTAATTTTTCCAGTGTATTAATTTCACATTTACTACATGTATTTAAAAATAACTTCTTAATTTTTATATGTAAATCTGTATAACTTAGAACTTAACCCTCTTTTCTCAGTCTTTTAAAATTTGTCTTTACGAATAGGTTACAGAAATTTCTGTTTGTTTTTCATTCAATATTGATTTTAATTTCACATTGTTATTAAACAGCCTGAAGATGAGCGTATTGCTCGAAACGTTGCGCAATAAAGAAGACTTTTCATGGCATTTACATTTCTCCTTGTCATTGGATTTCTCCTAAATATTAAATTGAAGCTCTGTAGAAGCAACCCGCATAATTATATATATTCAAGGTATGGACAAGATGGCCTCAGGGCTTATCGCCATGTTTGGAAGACTTCACGAAAGTTTCTCAAGTCAAAACTGGACTGTTATTTTCTTGAAATGTGTCGGACTTGCAGGATTTTCCCGAAATTTGTTTACTTCAAACTCTACCGTGATAATCTATATGACTCTGAATTTTATCAATCGTCCCTGGAATATTTATTAAATAATGAAATTAATTATAAAATCAAAATATCAGATTCGCATAACAAGTCTCTTGGGCATTATATAACTACTCTTAAAAATACCTTGTCGTTGTTGGACTATTTATTAATAATTTCTCTTGTACAACGTGAACTAGAAAAATTTCACTCTACCATCTTGGAAACACATGAACGTAAGTTAAAGGCTTTGGGAATGAATTCACCAAATTTTTCAATTCAGAGAAGGTAATTTCGAATCTTTCTAGTTACACTCTCCCCTCGGGAAAAGTTTTTACTGTCACTTGGTTTGCAATTTAAGCTTCCGTTGTTTCAAATATATAAGCCCTCGTTTTTTCTTTACTTTGAAAAATTTTTCAATGGCTTGAAAAATGTTCCCCATGTGGGGGATTTCAATAATCTCAAATGTCAGTTCTCAAATTTAACTCAAGAATTTTTTCTTAAACTTAGAAATCTTAAATTTCAATCTTTCATATTTAGGAAGAGTGATTTGCAGTGTATTAAGAATTTGGCAAAGAACCAGGAGATTGTTGTGACTAGACCAGACAAGGGTAACGGAGTGGTTATTTTGAATAAATCGGACTACATAAACAAAACTAATGAAATCCTAAGTGATCTTACTAAATTCAAACAAATTCTAGAACCTGTAAATAAAGTCATTGTAAGGTTAGAAGACCAGGTTAATAGATTTCTGTCACGACTAAAGTCCTTAAAGATAATAAAAAATGATACTTACTCTCAGTTGTTCGCATCTGGTGCTAATCTTGCTCAATTATACTGTCTGCCTAAAATCCATAAAGCTGGAACACCTCTCCGTCCTATTTTAGCTTCGTATAACTTACCCACCTTTCAATTGGCAAAATTTGTTGTTCGTCTCCTGTCCCCCTTTGCGAAAAATGTTTACACTATAAATAACTCGTTTGAATTCCAAAAAGAACTCCTGGGTAAAAACTTCGATTCAAAAAAGTTTTTTGTCAGTTTGATGTAAAGTCACTTTTCACAAATGTACCTGTATCTGAAACTATTGCCATTATTTTAGATAGGGTTTTTAGCTCAGTTGATAATTTTCATGGTTTTTCATTGTCTCATTTGAAGGAACTTTTAGAATTGGTCTTCAAACAATGCTATTTCACTTTCAACAATAAGGTTTACCAACAAATTGATGGGGTAGGGATGGGATCACCAGTCGGACCGTTAGCAGCTGACTTTTTTATGACTCATTTAGAAAGTGTAATTTTTAGACAATCTCCCACTCATCTCAAGCCAATTTTCTATCGACGCTTCGTTGATGATTCGATAGCAGTCTTTGATAATGCGGTACAAGCGCAACAATTCTTTAACTTCCTAAATTCTTTGCACCCCAATATAACGTATACAATGGAAACTGAGCAAAATGGCTCCCTCCCCTTCTTAGATCTTTTAATTTCGAAAAACGGTGATTCTATTACTACATCAGTTTATAGGAAACCCACTTTCACTGGTTTGGGCATGAATTTTTTTAGTTTTACTGATTTCAACTATAAGATGTCTTGTATTAAAACTCTCCTGTTCAGAGGATATAATTTGACCTCTAATTTTACCTTACTTAATGATGAATTTAATAATCTAAGATCATACTTTACTAATAATAGTTTTCCTGTTCAATATGTAGACAAACTAATTAGATCCTTCTTAAATAATGTTTATAGCCCTCAACTTCCATGTATTACAGTGCCGAAGGATATAAAATATTTCTTGGTACCTGAAATGGGTCCCTTGAATAAGGAATTTAAGCTTAAATTTACAAATTGTTAAGGAAATTTTTTTATCATACTGATTTCCGCATCATATTTATTAAAAAACGTCTTTAGGTAGCTTTTTCTCAGCGAAGGATCGAACCCCTGACTCGTTGCGTAGCGGTGTTGTATATTATTTACCTGCCCCAGGTGTCTCCTTGGGAATTACATCGGCAGCACTGTTCGCTCTCTCAGGGCTAGATTTTATTCGCATATGGGAATAAGTGGCCGAACAGGTAAAATTTTAAAAACTAAGGAAGCCTCCAGCATTCGTGAACATAGCATCAAATGCAAAATTGATGTCACTTTAGACAATTTTAAAATTCTTGGTTGTAATACTTGTCCCAACTCACTAAGAATTTTAGAATCCCTTTTCATTAAAGCATTGTCCCCTAGTCTGAATGTTGACTCATCGTCCGTCCCTCTCAATTTGCTATGATCCCTCCTCCTTCCCCAATTCCTTATAATCCCTCCTTCCCCTATCTCCCTCGCCATCCTTCGTTCCCGTTTCCTCTGCTCAAATTAGTCGGCCTCGGATACTGCTGTGTAAGGTAGATAGCTCCATTGTTCCAGTGTACTATTGGTAATTTTTCCAGTGTATTAATTTCACATTTACTACATGTATTTAAAAATAACTTCTTAATTTTTATATGTAAATCTGTATAACTTAGAACTTAACCCTCTTTTCTCAGTCTTTTAAAATTTGTCTTTACGAATAGGTTACAGAAATTTCTGTTTGTTTTTCATTCAATATTGATTTTAATTTCACATTGTTATTAAACAGCCTGAAGATGAGCGTATTGCTCGAAACGTTGCGCAATAAAGAAGACTTTTCATGGCATTTACATTTCTCCTTGTCATTGGATTTCTCCTAAATATATATATATATATATATTTTTTTTTTTTTTTTTTTTTATTCGTGAACCAGAAAGGAGATGAACATCTAGAATGAATTTCACTCAAAGCCTATCCTTAAAAATAATGCTTAACATTTAACATGCTAAAAAGTTTAAAATACTTACAAGCTGGTAAAGGAGGTGAAGTGTTAACAAACTTTCCGCTGCAAAGATTGCATGAAGAGTGATGATTTCGACTGGAGTATGGACTTAAATAGTTGCATCTCGCTGTGCTGCAAATGCATAGATAGTTGCCGTATTTTGCCATAATTTCAATTAGGTGTGTATTTCATTATGCAATTTGTTTAATGTTACAAACAGAACTCGTGGTTTGTTAATGAGAAAAACGAATGCTTTTTATACATGCAATCATGTATCTTTGCAACGATAAATTAAGGGCTCTTCCTTCAATGTACAAATATATATATCCAGCAACTCATATTGCAGACGTTTTGAAACGTATTATAGCGTATTATAATGTAATATAACGTCATGGGAATTTCACAATTCCTATCGGTTTGTATAATTCCGGAAAGTTGCTGAAAACGGGTATTAGTAATCTAATGAAAAGAAATTAATATTATCCAGTGAAACTAACCGCTTACAAGTAGTACTTTAAAATTATAGAATGATCCTAAACCAGGGGTGGGGAAACTTTTCAGTACGAAGGGCGAAAATCGATAACATAAACACCTCCGCCGGCGTCTGGCAAATTTTAAGCTTATATACAGCGTGTCCCAAAGAAATGTATACCCACTTTGTTCGATAATACCAGCTATGAGGATAATAAATATATTACTTTTTATATGTTTTTTAATAAAGAATGTTCTCCTGAATCTAAATATGTAATTAATTTTATTAAAAATTGAAGAACAAAAAAGTTACAGATGTTTAAATTATAATTATTATTTTCGAGACTTCATGTGCGATATTTTCTAATATTTTAACCGACTGTTTTGAGATACTTATGTTTAGTGTTGATATTGAAGCATAAATGTTGTAATTATTAGTTAATTCAAAAAATTTACAAATTCCATGGTTAAATGACACTTTATCTAAGATGTTCGACGTCTTCCAGAACGTTGTTTTTGTAAGTTTTGCACAGTGCCGTCGGTTTCAAACTTATCTCGTATACGTGCAAAAATATTAGAAAATATCGCACATGAAGTCTCGAAAATAGTAATTATAATTTAAACATCTGTAACGTTTTTGTTTTTCAATTTTTAATAAAAATAATTACATATTTAGATTCAGGAGAAAATTCTTTATTAAAAAACATATAAAAAATAATATATTTATTATCCTCATAGCTGGTATTATCGAACAAATTGGGTATACATTTCTTTGGGACACGCTGTATATAAGCTGTATTTTAAAAAGCTATTTGCTGGGCTGTAAATAAATAATTTTTAGTAAATAATAAATACCTAAGCGGGCGAATTGAAATTAGCTCGTGGGCGAAATTTCGCCCGCGGGCGAGGGTTTCCCCACCCCTGTCCTAAACAAATATATTTATTTTGCTGCTATCCATCTCATTAGCCAAAATACCGTTTTCTGTATTGTAATGTGCATAGAAAACGGCTTTTGCAGAATTTAGTGTAACACTATTATAAATGAGAATGATGAATTGATCAATTTTCGATCTTGCATATTTCAATAATTTTAAAATAATCGTGTACTTATAGAGATATTATACTTCGTGTTTTCGTCTACACAATCTGCATTATAAATACGCTTCTGTTTTAAATTCACGTGTAATGAAATTCGTGTTATAAATGATTAACGGCCGTAGGAATAAATCAATGATTTTCATTTCGAGTAAAAATATTTAAAATATATCCGACAATGTTACATGTTAAGGCGCTTTGAAATTAAATTTACATGTGAAACATTATAGAGGATGCGTGTTTGCAGATATCTCTGAATGTGAATGTTTAACAATGATTAGTAGATGTTTTTGTTGCTCGAAATAGTGTATTACCTGTATAGTAATTTTGCATGCTGATTCCGGAAGTAATATTAGTTTTTCGACACTACGTACAGAATTTCACAAAATGTCATATTTCATATTACACATGTAAGTGGTTTTTATTAAAACGATTCAATTTAATTTTGATTAAAAGCTACTGAGATATCAATGAAGGTGTGACGTCATCATGACGACTGCTTACTGCTGGATGTTGAAATGGGTGCTACAGAATTATTACATAAAAGAAAAGGGCCATAACATAACGAAATAGGTACCTAATGTAAATTGAAATAAATAATATTTATTTATGTAGCGGCTTTTTCCCATCCAGTTTTCAGAAATTCCTTACGTGATAGAAAAATGGATACCTTATTCGAAATCAGAATAATTGATTTATATAATTCAACTAATAGTAAGAAAACATCTCTTACAAACGTCTTATTCGCAGACCTGTGTAGTTTATAGCCAAAAGCTGGTAACAATAATAACTAACTATTTCGTGTTACAGTTAAATTACTAGAAAAAATTATATACGTTTAAAATTGATTACTATTAATTAGCCTGGTAAATCTGGCAAGATTGTGAATCGAGTTACCTACGTACTTAGCAAAAGAAATATGCAAATAGTGTACATTAAATCCGTAAATCTTATCATATATATATATAATATATATATATATATATATATATATATATATATCTGCAACATCCACTCATTTCACGTGCTTCATTGTAAAATTTATATATATAATATATATATATATATATATATAAACAGACAAATAGTAATGTTTAAGATGTTAATTGAAGCTAAATAATAATAGGTCTGCCGGTTAAACACTTAATTGTAAGTTTAACTGCATAATGTAGTTTGATAATATTTGTCATATGGACTATAGTCAGCCAATAAACCTTTTCAGTTCGTTTCATATCACACTAATGTAGAATAAACGAATTTAATTTGGATAAGCAAAAGTTACCCCTATAATTGAAAATAAAATGTTTTATTTTAAATGTATTTAAGTTTTTCCATTTAGCTTCATATAATACAAATATTAATCAAAGAAAATGTTCTTGATTTAAAACATGTTTAGTCTGAGTTTTTAATTTGTGATGTATGCAATTACGAAAGCGGTAATATAATTGAAGAGATAATATGGTGTTGGAGTTATTGGGGTGACGAACACGATGGAACAAAAAGTACTCCAGTATTTGTTTGTTTGTCTCATGAAAGTATCCCACAGGAGAAATTTTCATTTTCTTTTTTATTAAGGAAGGTGAAGACAAATCCTTTTTTCAAGGAGAAAAGCAATGATGAACCCCCTTTTTTTCAAGGAGGAATGCGTTGGTGAATTCTTTTTTTTTTTTTTTTTTTTTTGAGGAGGAAAGCAGTGATGAAACCTCATTTTTTTTTCTTTTTTCCAAGGAGGAATGCGATGGTGAATTTGTTCTTTTTTTTTTTTTTTTTTTTTTTTTTTTTTTTTTTTAAGAACCATGAAGGACACCTCATAAAGGAGGTGATTGTTAGTCCTGTCTTTGTCATTCAAGCAGCGTTGATAAACATTCCACATTTCCTGTGGAAATACACATTACACACGCATTATACATATATATACATATATATATAAGGGTGAGTCAAAAGTAGCGCCCGATTTCTGTCAGTTGATTGTTTGTTTGCCATTTGTATTACAGTGTACAAGAAGGTAGAAATAAATGAATGACATGTTTATCTAACCATTTATTCGGGGGAAAATTATTACGGAACTGTACCAAGCTGTTTTACTTGCAATTTTCAAAGTGCCCTCCCTCGTGATCGATGCACAATTGCAGCCGAGCAGGCACAGAGTGGCACACACGCCTGCAGAGTTCGATATCAATTTCCTCAAACTTTGCAGTGATTTGAGCCTTCAATTCCTGAATGGTACGAGGCTTTTCACGATAAACAAAGTCTTTCATGAGCCCCCAAAGAAAGAAATCTGGAGGTGTAAGGTCTGGGGAGCGTGCCGGCCACTCGATCGGACCGCGGCGGCCGATCCACTTTCCGGGAAAATTTTCATCAAGCCACTGACGAACATGACGTCCATAATGAGGTGGAGCTCCATCTTGCTGGAAATAACAGTCCTGATCTTGTACCCTGGGCCAAAAGAAGGTTTGCAGCATATCCAGGTAAATTTCTGCAGTGACAGATCCCTCAAAGAAAAAGGGTCCAATTATCCCTAATGGAGATATGGCTGCCCAAACTGTCACGCCAGGTAAATTTACCTCCTTCTCAACTGTCACTCTTGGGTTCTCCGCAGCCCAGTAGACACAATTGTGTCTGTTAATTGTGCCGTTAAGCTTAAAACATGCCTCATCTGACCACCAGATGTTGTCTAGCATTGTGTCCTCTTCGTCAAGTTTAGCTAAGAACTCTTCGCAAAATTGAAGACGGCGGTCGTCATCTCCATCATGAAGGGCATGCAGTAAGCGTGGAATGTAAGGTTTCCATTTTTTCTGGTGAAGGATACGGATAACACTTGATTGGCTCACTTCCAACTCTGCAGATAAACGGCGAGTTGACTTTTGCGGACTTTGTTCCAGTCTCCTGATGGCTTCTTCAGCCTTAACTACATTCGTTGCCGTTTTCGGACGACCGGAGTTCTTTGCAGTGGCTACCGACCCTGTTGCTTCAAATTTCTCGACAATCAATCGTATGTTTCTTCCCTGGGGTGGGTTAATATCGAATTCCTGTGGCAAACGGCGTGCCGCCATCGTTGGTTGTTCATTACATTTGTAGTAATGTTTCACGGCCGCAATGCGTTGATTCATTGAAAGGTAATTCATGGTTCAATTTGGTGCAAATTCAGTAACTTTCCAAACTCTCAGCAATAACCTGCAAAACAAAAACAAAAATAAATAAACTAAGAAAATTAATAATCTGCAAGACAATTATTAACAACATGACTTCCCAGAAAGAATCTGACAGCCGAAAAAACAGAAATCGGGCGCTACTTTTGACTCACCCTGTATATACTACCGGAGCGACCCGGCGTTGCCGGTGGATGTTGAACGCTATATATATATATATATATATGTGTGTGTGTGTGTGTGTGTACATACAGTATATGCCCGGTTAGGTCAACTGAATGCCCGATTAGATTAATTGAATACCTGGGTACGTTAATTGAATGCCCGATTAGGTTAATTGTACGTCCTTGACGATTGGTTATGTTGAGTCGTGATATTTTCGTTAAAGCTAACGAAAATATCACGACCTAACCTAACCAATCGTCAAGGGCGTACGGTTGACCTAACCGGGCATTCAACACCCAGGTGCACAGCCTCTAAAATTATATTTAGAATAAAAAATTTAAAATAATAAAATTATAAATTATAAAATCTGGCCACTGCGGCCAGTTGGCTACGGCGAGTTGGCCGTGGTGAGTTGGGCTGCGGCTAGTTGGCCGCGGGCAGTTGTCCCATTCCCGCTCCTTGTCACTATGCCAAAATTGTTCAGGATTATCTAAATGGACGTTTTCCAAATCGCTGGATCGGACGCGGAAGCAAGTGACCTTGGCCAGCGAGATCACCAGATTTAACCCCTTTAGATTTCTTTGCATGGGGCTTTATCAAATCGCACGTCTATCAGACGAAGATTACGAGTCTTGAAAACTTACGTACACGTATACGAACTGCTGCAGATAACATAACCCCGCAAATGCTCCAGAATGTGTTTAGAAATGCTGCGGAACGATTTGAGCTGTGCAGGGATACTGATGGGCGTCACGTCGAATCCTACTCTTAATTATTTAATAAATGTTACCACTTTATCATTTTATGATTGAATTCCATATAATTTCCAAGTGCTTCACAAAAATAGATCCTGACTTTATGTACACCCTGTATTTAGAACTAGCAGAGAACCCGCCCTTCGTGCGGGTGGCAAAAATATCCCAGCCGACGCGCGACGCGACGGGCGGAATATTTTTTGTAGTTCGAAGGCTGTTATTAGCTATTATTAGTTAGGTTAATTGAATGCCTGATTAGGTTAATTAACTGCCCGGTTACGTCAACTAAACGCCCGGTTAGGTCAACTAAACGCCCGATTAGATTAATTAATGCCCGGGTAGGTTAATTGAATGCTCGGTTAGATTAATTGTACGCCCTTGACGATTGGTTAGGTTAAGTAGTGATATTTTCGTTAAAGCTAACAAAAATATCAGGACTTAACCTAACCAATCGTCAAGGGCGTACAGTTGACCTAACCGGGCATTCAACACCCAGGTGCACAACCTCGGAACCAAATCGATATGTGTGTGAAGTTTCATGTTTGTAACTGGTTTCATTTTGGAGTTATGGCTGGAACACACACACACACACACACACACACACACACACACACATACACGCGCGCACGTCCTTTTATTATTATAGATTATGTTGCCTTTCCCTTTACATTATGTAAAGCTGATACACGTTCTGGCACTCCATGGATGAGCTTTTCTCTTTGTTCTTGAGGTACGGCCAGAGCTGGGCAGTATTTAAATACATTTGTATTTAAATACGTATTTAAATACATTTGTGTATTTAGAACTGTATTTATAAATACATTGTTTTTCATGTATTTAAATATAGTATTTAAATACTTTAATGAGTATTTAAATACAATGTATTTAAATACTCAAAATATAAAAATTTAAATACTTTTACTGGTTTAATACACGTTCTGAACTAGCACAGTACGACGCGTCGACAGTAGTACAGCATGGTTCATGTTTCAACGTGTCAGTTCAATCAGTTGTGTGCCACTCTTAGTCGAAAGCGGTTGATTTCTTTATCGTGTGCGTGTCATGGCTTAGTGAATTAGTGAATGCATATGTTAAAATTTGTATGTATTTAAAATGTATTTACAAATGTATTTAAATACAATTGATGTATTTTGTATTTAGTATCTAAATACATTCGTAAAATGTATTTAGTATTTAGTATTTAAATACATTTCTCCCATGTATTTAGTATTTAGTATTTAAATACATTCAATGTATTTATTGCCCAGCTCTGGGTAAGGCAGCCCATCTTTTTTTCATGGCTTTGACTAGGCTTTCCCTGGATGTAGACTTTGGTGGCCGCTTCCTTAATGATCTATCGCACGGTTGTCAGATATGCATGATGAAAAGTAACATGATAACTTGCAAAAAGTAGCATCAGTTGGAAGAGAAGTAGCCCAACATAACATGTAAAATGTAGTAAGAATATTTGCAGAAATATGTAAATAATAATAATAATAATAATAATAATAATACAGTGGAGTCTCTCGTTAACGCGTCTCATGTCAACGATTTCTCAACAATGTGACACCCTAAATTACACCTATAAATTCACTATAAGTTCTCCCGCGCTCCACCAGTTGGCGCATCGAGAGAATTTGAATGCTCGCGTCATTCCCTCGGAGCCCCCTCCCCCCAGCGGTACCACGTTCTTTCTCACGCCAGCAGCAGTGTGAAGAAAACGTCCCTCCGCGTTACTCACACTAGTGTTAACCACGTGTCACCCAAACTCCATCATCATGCTTAAGCTATCTGCTTCGACACCATTAACCAGCGAGGCTGCCAAAAAGACAAGGAAGCATTTTATCTTGGAAGATAAAGTCAAGATTTGATACTTTTCCGTTATCTGCCCCCCTGCATTATTGAATGCCCGGCTAGGTCAACTGTACGCCCTAGACGGTTGGTTAGGTTAAGTCGTGATATTTTCGTTAAAACTAACAAAAATATCACAACTTAACCTAACCAATCGTCAAGGGCGTACAGTTGACCTAACCGGGCATTCAATAATGCAGGGGGGCGGACGACGGAAAGTACCCAAGATTTTACCCTATGTTGGAAGTGGAAGTAGCAACACTCTCTCTGCTGTGCTCCAAGTTTTTTTGACAAATTGTTGAAGAATTTATTTTTGATTCTGTAGATTTTTCTTTATAGGGATTCCATCGTGTTCTGCCTATCAGGCAGGTCCAACCCATGTGTCCCGCCAAAGTGTTCTATCCTGAGCTATCCTTTTCATCTCATGGTATTTCTTGCCTGCCTTCAAATCATCCAGCACTGCTTTCCTTTTCCTTTCCCTGGGCCTTCTACCTTCATATCTACCCTCTATCACCTCCTTCAACAATCCTTCTCCTCTCAACACATGTCCGATCCATTTCTTCTCTCTTTCTCTTATCACCTTAATGAGTCTTCTTTCCTCCCTCACCTGTTGCAGTACTTCCTCATTACTTTGGTGTTCCCTCCAGCTTATCTTTAGCATTCTTCTCCAAATTCACATTTCAAAACTTTCCAGGAGTTTCTTTTCAGTTTTCAGTGTTCATGTTTCTGCTCCATACAGTACCACACTCCATATCAAGCTTTTTACTAACCTTTTCTTTAGCTTCAAGTTGAGTTTACCTGTAAGAAGTCTTTTCTATCTCTCAAAAGCTACCTTACCCATACTAATTCTAGATCTTACTTCCTTATTGCAATCTGAGTCCAGAGCTGGGCACTTGCGTTTTTTTGCGCGTTTTTTTGCGGTACTGCGGTACTGCGGTACTACTACCGCACTACCAAACCGGTACCGCATAACGCAGTACCGCAAAGGATCGCTGAAAGTACAGCAGTACCGCTACCGCATTCAAATTTCCCGCGGTACTTTCCGCGGTACCGACCAACACGGTAGTACCGCAGTACCGCAGTACCGCAAAAAAAAACGCAAGTGCCCAGCTCTTGGGCCCAATCTCCATTATCGGTCAATAAACTTCCCAGATATTTAAATTGCTCAGCTTCTTCTAAGGTCTGATTTCCTATCGTTAAGTTCATTTGTGCTCCTTTTCTTCTTGCAATTTTCATTACCTTTGTCGTGGTCTCATTAATTCTCATTCCGAATTCTTCCGCCGTTGTTGTCAAGCTATTGACCATTCTTTGCAGTCCTTCCTCAGTACTACAAACAAATGCCTTGTTATCTGCAAACCTTACAGATTTGACGGTCTACAACACCCATTGGGTAAGTTGTGAGAATTTCGATTAGGCAGCATCCTACGTCACATTGCTACGGGAATTAATTCAACCGGTAGATACGTGAGAAGGCAGGGACTAAAACTCACAATCTCACCCCTTGCAAGATGTTACCTGCCTGTTGAAACTCACAAGATTTCGGGCGCCTTCAGAGCCCAATCTGCGACCTTCCATCTTCTACTTATTGCTGATCGCTAGCCCTATGGGCCGCCATAGGCACCGGGGAGACATTTGCTCCGACGAGCCGAGGCGTTGGGCGCGCGATTGATGGAAAATTTTGGCCGAAGTCATAGGCCCTATGACGCGCTACTTATAAGTCAACGAGTGGTTTATAGAGGGGTCTGCGGCCGGGCTGGGATCACCCCGGCCCTACCTTTTCATAGGTGCTTTCAGCCACGGTCAAACTTCGATAGGTACCCGGGGACGTGAACCGAGAATTAATTGAACGGCTACAGAGGCTACTTTGCGCGGCTACTAGCTCCATTCGCAAAATTCTCCAGGTTGTCCCCGGCACACGTTTAGACTCATCGGCGATCCCATTACTCCGGGAACCCAATACGAGGCCTATCCATTAGGCCTATGGCTCTGGGGAGAAGATTAGATTAGATTTCCCCCGACTCCTAGCCTTACAAATTCATGGAATCATAGGCTAACCGACGTAGTGCAAGGTACGGTCGTCACGTGTTGTCGTACCCCGAAAGACTTATCGGGTCCCCTTGACTCCGGGAACCCAATACAGCCTATCCATAGGCTAATGGCTTGGGGAGAAGATTCCCCCCGACTCCTAGCCCTATAAATGGAATCATCGGCTAATCGCCGTAGTGCAGTCGTCAATCACCTGACCAAAAAGAAATCTACCATTTCATAGGTGCTTTCAGCCACGGTCAAACTTCGATAGGTACCCGGGGACGTGAACCGAGAATTAATTGAACGGCTACAGAGGCTACTT
The DNA here is from genome assembly GCA_023014485.1 of Bathynomus jamesi. Lineage (NCBI taxonomy): Eukaryota > Metazoa > Arthropoda > Malacostraca > Isopoda > Cirolanidae > Bathynomus > Bathynomus jamesi. Next base: position 1,082,836 of record JAJOZX010000879.1, on the reverse strand, counting down.
TGCGCGGCTACTAGCTCCATTCGCAAAATTCTCCAGGTTGTCCCCGGCACACGTTTAGACTCATCGGCGATCCCATTACTCCGGGAACCCAATACGAGGCCTATCCATTAGGCCTATGGCTCTGGGGAGAAGATTAGATTAGATTTCCCCCCGACTCCTAGCCTTACACAAATTCATGGAATCATAGGCTAACCGACGTAGTGCAAGGTACGGTCGTCACGTGTTGTCGTACCCCGAAAGACTTATCGCGTCCCGTTGACTCCGGGAACCCAATACAGCCTATCCATAGGCTAATGGCTTGGGGAGAAGATTCCCCCCGACTCCTAGCCCTAGAAATGGAATGATCAGCTAATCGACGTAGTGCACTGGTCAATCACGTGACCGAAAAGAACACCTCCCACATCGGTGGGGGATGGGGGATCTCCTGAGCCCCGGACCCCTTCGTAAATTGCTTCGAAATCTATGCTGAGGGGGAGAAACCGGTCGTTCCCCGATAGGGACATAGGTCCTATACCTGAGGAACTCAAGGTCCCCCAGTTTTACTCTCACGACCAATTTACCTCCCACTCTGATTCCCTCTTCCAGATCTGAGAGTGCTTTTATTATCATTGCTTCCGCATAGATGTTAAATAACACGGGGGACAGGGAGCATGCTTGCCTGACCCCTCTCCCAACCAATCTAGGCTCCGATTCTCCTCCTGCAACCCTAACATTCACAGTCTGTCCAAGATATAGATTTTTATCAGCCTACGGTCCCTCCAGTCAACATTACTATTCTTCAATATTACTATTAGTTTCCTCCATTGGACTCTGTCAAAAGGTTTTTCAAAGTCAATAAAACAAACAAACATTTCCTGATCATGTTCCAGCACTCTCTCCCCCATCATTCTCATAATACCAATAGCTTCTCTTATTCCACATTTTTACCTAAATCCAAACTGATCCTCTCCAATCTACTGCTCAGCTTTGCTCGTTAGTCTTCTGGCTAGTATCCTTAGCATTATTTTTGATGCATGGCTGACCAAGCTTATGGTTCGAAATTCTGAACACTTGGTGGCTCTCGGTTTCTTGGGGATAGTAATCATAGAGACTTTTATAAAGTCAGCAGGCCAGTCTCCACTTTCATACATGTTTCCGCACAATATATTCACCTCCTCTCTAGCATCACCTTCAAGACTCTTCAGAAGTTCTGCTGGTACAACATCTGGTCCTGGGGCCTTGCCGTTTCTTAGGTCTTTTACAGCCATCTCTTTAATAGGGATTATTAAAGTATAAATAGCTCTATTCCTAAGTTTTAAGTTTAATCTTAGTATTTAGCTAGATCTTGGGCTAGATTCAATGCAAGCCGAACATTTTGGTTGATTAGTCTAGACCCCCATTAGCCATTCCATCCAGAGAATAGCCTAACTTAGACCTTAAAGCTTTTAACTGAGTTAAAGAATAATATTTAAGACGACTTTAGACTGTGACTGTAAGGTTTGTAAGAAGGAAGTTAGGGAAGGGGGCGAGGAACCCGGGATAAATCCCCGGGGCCCGGACCTCTAGGGGGTCCGGAAAGAGGGGGGGATAAAATCTAAAAATATTAATAAAGCAATTGATTAAATAGCAGAAAGGAAATATAATAAATGAACATACATTTTATAAAGATTATCATAGTCAAAATGAAACAAAAAATTATTTGCGGTCCACCAATGCCCAAGACCGACTGACAGATCTTGGAACCATTGTAAGTGAAAGCCAGTTGCCGGTACTAGAGAGAAGGCAAAGAAAGTACACTTCTAATTATGAAAATCTTGCAGTAAACAATTGTCTTGCCTGCATGGACTGGTACTGCATTTGTAAATTAATATAATTGATTCAAAAAATAAAATGGTCATTTTCTTCTCAGTTGTTTATTCATACTGTATGTTTTGAATAGTGACTTGGACATATGATCAGTTTGCTCGTTATGTACATAAAAAACATTCATAAATCATAATAAAATACTGAGTAAACAGGGGAAGGCCATATACTAATCCTTCCCCGGGGCCCGGGGCAACTCTCGTCGGCCCTGGCTGTAGCATGTGAGAGTTATGATGATTGGTATCACTCAATCACTCAGCTTGCATCAAAATTACAGAACAAATGTACAGGGGTATGAAGTCGCTAAATATTTTGTGGTTTTGCAATAAGTGTTTAGCTGAGGTTAGGGACATGCTCAAGGCAAGGTTTAAGAAAGCTGCTAGCTCAGAGTGCAGTGGGCCTAAGCTAGTTGGCCCTATGATCAGGGGCGTCGATTGCTCTAAAATAGTGGGAGGGACACTTCGCCTTCAAACAGCGAATCAAACAATACTCTGAGTAGCTGTTGCGTGTAATATATCAATGTAGTAATTTACCATTTACCCGTTTTTTGTATTTTTCTCAGCATGTTGAAAAAAAAACAATTGCATTTAATCATTTTATGTCTTTCTTTATTTAAACATTCATTTTGCAGAAATAAGAAACGCAATACAAACTATTTAGAATATTTAACCTTTCATGTAACATAATATCACACATATGTTTAACCGAAATAAATCTTTTATTACCTGTAGACAACAGAGGTGAATGTACATAAACTGATAACAAAATATGTTCATGAAATATAAAACAAATAAACTGAACTCTGATCACACTTTGATATTGAAAATGATACATAACAAAACCGTTTATTTAACATATTTCCAGAGGCGTACCTAAAGTATTTGGCACCCGGGGCGGATCCTTCCTTTGGCACCCCCCATAAATAATTTTAAAATTTAAACACAGAAAAATATATTATGTTTGCAAGTAGATTTTTAAACAGGAGAGTACTGTCATAAGCAAATTGGAAATAAGAAAAATGCAGGACATTAAAAATTCAATGAACAGGTAATACTGCATTTTATTTTATACAAAAAACACAGGATATCCAGTCTCAACGCTCACCATATTCTTCAAAGGTAAATAGAGAGGATTCACAGTCTCTGCTTTCGAGCCTTAATTTCTGCAAATTGATCAATGCCCTCATCAAAATTCACCTTCTTTGCATATTCATGCTCAATTGAAAGTAAAGCCAGATTTGTAAATCTTGTCTGACTCATGGTCGAGCGAAAGAAATTTTTTATTAATTTCAACTTGGAAAAACTTCTTTCACATAAAGCAATAGACACACAGACAGTCAAAAAGAATCTCAAACACAGTGACAAATGCCTCCGAAGTCGTCCAATTTCCACACTGATATCTTCATCAGAGAATTCATCGAAAATCTGAGTCAAATTTGGAATATACTTCCGAAGTTCTTCTTCTGTTGCAACAACCAAAGTGTTTGGCTGAATAACAACGAAGATTGACAGAATTTGATCCATTGCCTTAGAACGAATCTCCAATTCTTGATGAAAGCGATCAAGACATTCAAACAGCCCTTTTTACTTCCTCTGGCAATGTGAGACCAGCATCCTTTGCCATCTCTCCTGGCATCCTTTTTCGGAGCTTTACTCTCCCTCTTCCCTCCATAGAAATGTCAATTTCCTCACACTTTGAAGTTGCATAATGAATGGCCCTCTCCACAGTTTCATTGCGCTGATCTTCAAGAAACAGTTTTAGAGCTTGGAGCTTCACAATGCACTTTTCAAGGCTGATTCCAACTGTTTGCAAATACTTTTGTGTGAGATTAATTTCTTCCAGGACTTCACACCAGAAAGAAAGGTAACTCAAAAAAGAGAAATCACATAGAGCAGACAGCCAAATCTGAGCTGATCCTCTTGTGTCCACATTTTCTTTGGGATCGCACAGTACTTCGAGGGTTGAGGTCTACTTTTTTCAAAATTTGCCTTCACTGGTTTCACAGCGTCATAATGAGCACTCCATCTTGTCTGGGAAAGTCTTTTGACTGTCATGCCTACATTCTCTATCAGCACTTCCCATCGATGAGTTGAGACTGAAAAGAAGGAATAGACTCTCTCCAAGGTTCCCAAAAGTCACACATGAAGAAACGCTTCCGAATGAGTGCACTCCGCAAAAGTTCAGAGAATGATTTGCACAAGGCACAAACAAAGCCTTGGGATGAATCTCTCTGATCTTTGACTGAACACCACCATGAATCCCAGCCATAGTTGCAGCGTTGTCATATTCTTGACCACGGCACAGGTTTATGTCCAGTCCATCTCTCTCCAGATGTCTCAGGATATCCCCTGTGAGCTCAGCAGCAGTCTTTCCGGCAATAAGGATGAAGCCCAAGAATGATTCCTTTACTTCAACTTTGTCACATTCAATATGGACGTATCTGATCACTTCACACATCTGATCAGTGTGGGACACATCAGGAGTGCTGTCAAAAAGAATCCCAAAATACTTTGCTTTCTTGATATCAGCCACTATTTTCTCTTTGACGTAATTCCCCAAAAGGCAAATGAACTCATTCTGAATCTTTGGAGATAAATACGAAGCCACTCTCCTCCCAGATGGAATAGAATGCTTAATCCTTACAAAATGTTCTATGGAAAACTGATGTGTGGGTAGTTGGGAGGTAACGAAAATAGTTCACTGAGTAGGTAGGTAGTTAATCTAACAATTATTAAATTCCTTTTATGTCAATAACTGGGTGGATGAAACCAATTGGTTGCTCACCAGAGTTATTCTCCACACTAGTATTTATATACTGTGTGACAAGAGCGTGCTCGGTAATAGATATACATTACCGATCAACCAACCGAAGAAAAAACCAAGACGACGCTGGTGGAAAAAGCCCCGCGAAAAGGAAGACAGGGGAGAACGAAAACGAGGAACGGGGCGACAAGACGGAACGAGAGAAGGGAGAAGAACAAACAACGGAATAAAGATCCCCACCAGCAAGTACGCTCTCAACAATTAAACAAAAGGGGAAAAGGGACTCTAATAACTAGCAGTAAGTGACTAATTGTGTTTTTAACCCAGTTAGAAGTAAACGCAGTAAATTAAGCTGGGTCAGACAAAGTAGGTCTACATTGTGGCCTAAGACCTAGCATCAACTAATAGCTTAACAAAGGTGAAGGTAGATTGCCCTAACCTAATTTGGTGAGGAATCCTACTGTGGACCTCAATTTATCTGCCCGCTCTGGACCATTTCCGGAATCTCTAGGCTGACCCCTACAAGGCTAGACTTAATCTACTCTATAGTTAGACTGGAGATATAAGGGGTGGGTTAATTGTGGACCAATTCATACAGAGCATTTTTCACATTGGTGGTCCGTGTGTGGGGAATTTACATACTTTAACCTTACTTAACAAAAATTGCAGAATTAGGCTAAATGGTCCAGCCTAAACCTAACCTAATCAAGCCTAAAGTAACAAACTTGCCTAATTAGGTCTACAACCTAGGGCATAAATAGGAAACATTTACATTTAAGGAGTCTCATTCTCTTATAAGCTTAGACCTGAGTGACACATAAGTACTTGGGGGGGATTAAACCAAATTTAAGACTTGACTGTTTTGTCTGATTACTCAATTTATTTGATCTCTCTTCTCTGGTAATTCCTTCTTGTCCTATATTTCATTACGATTCCCAGTTAAACAATTTTGACTTAAACATGGACAGTGAGGAATTGAAAAAGTTAAAAAAGAAAAAAGAGGGGAAAGTTGGGTGCTGTTACAAAGGCCATGAACACTTTTAACAATATTACACAACCAGGTAAGGAAGATTTAGAGTGTGTAATTCTGAAATTGGAAAAACAAAAGAAGGAAATAATAGCCATTGATGAGAGTATTTCAGAGTTAGTTGAATCCGAAACGGCAAATAAGGAGACTACAGTCTCGTTTGACTGACTTAACACCAAATAAACCTACTTCTGATTTTAATCAAAGTAGAGCTTAACCTTCAACAAAATTTAAGTGGCATGCCAATTCCTGAGCCACAAGAATTTAGGGCTAAGTTACCCACTTTGCTAGTACCAACATTTGATGGGGACACTGTACAATTCCCATCTTTCATTGAAAAATTTGAGAGTTTAATAGGTAATAAACCTTATATTTCAGATGTTGATAAGTTTAGCTACTTAACTAGTTTCCTTAAAGGTCCAGCCTATAACATGATAGCCTATTTACCAGCTGTAGGGAATTCATATGAAGTAGCTATTGATCTCTTAAAACGTAATTACATTAATAAAGATGAGATTGTATTTGAATTATCTCAACAAATTATTGATTTTGCACCCATAAAAGATAACCATAGTGATATGGAAAAATTTTATTCAAAATTAGAAGCTATTATAGGACAACTGGTTAGCAATGAGATAGATGTTAAAGCTTCATCTTGGATTATACAAGGCGTAGTTCTTAGGTGCCTTCCTTTGAGGGTTAAAGATGTTTTAGTTCTAAAGACTGGAGAAAATTATCCTAATCTTGAAAACATCAGAAAACACTTTCCAACTATCCTAACTAATTACAAATTGAGAAATATTGCAACACAAAATAAGACCCAGACTATGGATAAACCAAAGACTGTCCCCAGAGGCCAACTAGCTACAGCCAAACAGACAAAACTTGATACTGTAGAATCAAATGTGACCAATTGTAATACACGAACACCTACATTACAGAACTTTAATGTAACTGCTGCCTCAACTTACACACCACATTGCAAATTTTGTGCAAGTGATGAACATAGTACGTAGTACTGGGTGTGACAAATATTCAGACTTTAACTCAAGAGCTAGAAGATGTGAACAGTTGAACCTATGTAAAAAGTGTACTGGCCAGGGACATTATAAGAAAGACTGTAAATCTAGGTTAAGATTCAATTGTAAGTTTTGTAAAAGTTTAAAACATGTCTCATCAATGTGTGATTCACCAAAGTGTCCAAACAACAATACTCAAACTCAAAACATACCTCCTCCAAACAAAGGTAATCAAGAAAATTCCACTTTCATGGGACATTCTGTTTGTTCAAACAATGTAACAAGAAACACTGAGATTCTTTTACCAACTATTACTTTGGACTTGGTGAATGGTGAGGGTAGCACCACTCCAGTGAGATGTCTTATAGACTGTTGTTCTCAACAAACATTTGTTTCGCAAAATGTAGTTAATAAATTGGGTTTGACACCAAACCTGAATGAACAAGAACTCAGTATCACATCCTTTGTTAAGGATAACGCGAACAAAAATAGCTATAAGACAATTGACCTGGAACTACATTTAGAAAATAAATTAGAAAAAATTGAAGCAGTCATTATTTCAAAAGTAGGACAAAACAAACTGGTTATACCCAAACCATAAATCATTTGGGAAAACAGTATAATATAGCTGATAGACATAAGTAGTATGGGCGCGTTGGGTTAGAGGAAGTTGGGGTGCTCTGAAATTCTGCCCCTGGAGGGGCCCCTTGAAGGCATTCCCCTTCTGTATGAGGTGGGCCCCCTTTACTTAAGTTCCTCACCCCATTTATGGGGTCTCACCGGCCTTAATGAAGGGCATTTGCCCCTTGAGGACCCCTTGCGGGCCCCATCCTCAAAAAAAAAGGGGAAAGAAAGAGGGGGGGAAAAAAAGGGAAAAAAAAAAAGATTTGTCTTCACCTTCCTTCAAAAAAAAATTTAAGAAAGGATTGATCCTGGCCTTCCTCCTTGAAAAAAAATTTTCATGAGGCAAACAAGAACAAACATACAAAACCATACATACATTCGAGTACTTTCTGTTCAGGTAAGTTCGCCAGACAGTAGAAATGAAAACTTGAAATGAATATCTGAAAGGTTTTAATCTAACGAGAGTATGCATCGACATCAACACATCCAATTTTCGTCTGTTAACAAATTGCGAACAATACATAAATCAAAATCAGACTGAACATATTTTAAATCAAATACAAGTTCTTTGTTTAATATCTGTATTATGAAAAATAAAATGAATATTTATTATTTTAATTTAAATAAATTAATTTCTCTCTTTTTTAAGGGAAACTGGCTTATTTTCAAACGAGATGACCTTCAAATACAATATATATTCATAGCACACGCATATATGTTTATTTACTTTTAAATATGTAGTTTTCTGTTATTTACATCGATATATACCATCACATTCACTTTCACATGCCATCTTCTGGTATATGAATTAATAATTTTACCGTTCATCAAATTTCGTTATAAAATTGCATGTGTTAAAAAAAACATCAAGTTATGTAATTCGGCTTTGAAACTAAAGCACAAATCTGTTTCCTCCTCTAAACTTCCACTTAAATATTATTACTAATATTGATTTATTGTTATTATTACATATATATGTACACGTGTTAAGAGTATTTAAATTAAATATATTGAATTCAATTCCCTTCGTAATAAAAGCATCTGTCAACTCTACCCCAATCTTGCTATATTTTTGTCATAGTAACTGTTTTGAGAGTAGTAGCTAAGTTTAACTTTCTTTCTTTTATCGACTATTAGTTGCTACTAATCTTGTTATTATTATTGTTATCATTGTTTTATATATATATATATATATATATATATATATAACATCCAAATAAGTAGGTTCGGGTAAAAAACTTTCTTATTAGATGCAATTAAAGAAAACGGGGTGTCGAATTTGTGGGGGTTGGCAATTTTAATTAGATTCAGTATTAAAAATAAGCAGCTAGGTGTTATAAATTTATAATAATAAATAAATAAGTAAATAAATAAGTATTATTAATAGTAAACATGTATTACAATGTTAAACAATATTAATGGACAATATTAAGCAATATTAGTGGACATTAGTCTAGATTTTGTTAGTATGCCAATATTACTCGGGGTTTCAGCTTCGTTTTAAACAAAATTTACATTCACAATATTTTTTATATCGGCATGCAAGTCATTCCATAGTTTCAATCCAATGAAAACTGGGTAGTTTTTGAGATGAAGACAACCGAGGTATAACAAGCATTGATCTTTTCTGGTCTGATACGAGTGGATTTCTTGTTGAGTTACAAAATATCTATTTACCATTGCAAATTAATGATTTTGTTCGTACATTGTAAATAAAATAAAATGTGCCAGTTTGGGTTATATCGTTGAGCTTTAGTAGGTTAACTCTTTAAATAAAGCACTAAGTGATCAAGGAAATCAGCAACAGATAATAACCTTATTGCTCGTTTTTGGATGACAAAGATACCATTTAAGCGTTGTTAGCGGAGTTTCCCCAAACAGGGAGCAGTATGTTATGTAGGAAGAACAAGAGTATGATAAAGAGTCAATAAAACTTATTTGGGACTACATTTCTAAATTTAAACATTATAGAAACGCTCCTTGAAATATTTTTCGCGATTTAATTTACATGATCACTCCATTGCAAATTCTTATCTAGTATTACATCAAGAAATTCTGTTACAGCACAAGCCTTTATGGCGATTTCATTAACATTAAGTTCTCAAGATATACATTTCTTTTTTTATTAGTACAAAAATTATGAAATTTGTTTTACTAGTATTTAGGAAGAGTTTATTGGTGGTCAACCATTTCATTACACTGATGAATTCTGAATGAGATATATTCTTAGCTGTATTAACATTTTTGCAAGAAAAAAGAGACAGTTGTATCATCTACAAACATTATGAAGTTCAGTATATTTGATGAACGTGGAAGGTCATTTATATATAATAAAAATAACAGTGGACCCAGAACTCAGCACTGGTGGCACACCATGCTTGACAGGCGCTTTAGTTGAGCAAACCTTATTTACTGATACAAAATGATATCTGTTGGCCAACAACCAAATAAGTAGGTTTCTCCAAAAAAAAAAAATTATCATTTCCAGTTAATAGAAAACGGGAAAGGTTTTTAGAAGGCATAACTCTGGTATTTAGCATCGTTGCAGATTGTTGACTAAATATACCAGTCCTTCATGAGACAATACCACCAAAGAAGTTCAAAGCACATCTTCAACAATAATTCAAGTAAGGATCTTTCACTACACGGTCGCTTTCGTTTATTTAGCAAACCTGAAACTTAAATACTCTCAAATTCTGAATGCTTTATACAAGAGAGAGAAGAAATCGTAACTTCTCTCAAAACTGTCCTAATTCCATTATTCTAAATCCACATATTCTCTGTGATATATATATATATATATATATATATATATATATATATATATATATATACACAGTACTTACTTATGTCTGTTGATTTTTACCCATTCTTCAACAGAATGTACACCATTTTTCTGTTGCAAGCTAGAAGTCGGGTATACGAGGAAACTGTATTATTATTATTAGTAGTAGTAGTAGTAGCAGTAGCAGGGGTAACAGTAGTTTAAAACTTATCCTCACTTCTACACATCTCTCTTTCATTGCAATCCTAAATCAACTAAGCTATCCGCTGAAGCAGGAGTCACGCCAAACTATTTTACATCGAAAGCATTCTAACATCTACATAATAACATAAATGAGCCCGCATATACAATATACGAGTTTACCCATTTGGTTAATACCACAATGCTTTTGTATCACTCATTACCTATCTGTATTACCTAAAAATTAGCTAGCTAGTTGTCAACTAGCGATCAAAATAATGTAATGTGCAAATTTTGAGTTTGGAACCGAGCCTTAAGCTCGGTCCCAAACGCACAGTCACACACACACACACACATTCTTTCATAAAAAGGCATATATATATATGTACACACACAAAAGCACCCCCCACCCCCCACACACAAACACACACATATATATATACACCATCCCAAATTTTTAGTGTTCCGTTCGATGATTCATCATTTCACGAAGGTTAAGCTTGTTCCCCCACTCTCTCTCTCTCTCTCTCTCTCTCTCTCTCTCTCTCTCTCTCTCTATCTATATATATATATATATATATATATATATATACCTATATATATAAAGATGTATTCTTAAATAATTATATGCATATTATATATAAACATGTAAATATAAAATATACATAATATAAAGATTTTATACAAAGTAAATGACTAACAATAAATATCGTATTATGAAGCAAACTGTGGAATGACATCTCGATCTCAAGGGGTTTTAATTTACATTTCCCTCAAAAACTGTGATTAATGGAAGAAAAACGTGTTTTCATGCTTGTAATCAGGGTAAAAAGAACATAAGAATCACCCATATTTAGCAAATGGAGAAAAACTTTGTTGATCAATGTTATGATGTGATGAATATGTGCATTTGTACATTGTGGCAAGACCATAGTTCATGTGACAAATATTAATAATACGAAGAGACGCTAGATTACATTTGACAGCTCAAATACTAAGGATAGAAATGGAATTAATAGGAAATAGTACAACAATGTCGGATGTAAGTACAGCCACAGTCAGACGTCTTTATATCATGAATCCCATAGCTTACGAAGATATATATATAGTTTTACAATCATGTTCTAAATCAATTATTCAGCCGTTAATGTTCTCATATTTGCTGAAATAAATTTCTAATAATAAAATTTTTATAAGTTTATACATCTCAATTTTGTGTTTATGTACAACACTTTTTGGGAACAGTTGGACGGAGAAAACCATATATAAAGATTTCACATGATTCCCCGACTCATATATATATATATATATATATATATATATATATATATATATATATCGGCTATTGATTGGTGGCGCGGAAAACGCAGTTTAATAATAAACAGGAACACCAGAGAAAATACAAACATCCTTCAAGGTTTAATAGTACCAACGTTTCGGAATGCACTAATTCCATCTTCAGGGCTAAAACAATAAAATTCCAAATCACATACAAAATACAAATTGCTTAATAACAATTTAAAATAAACTTAAAAAATTATAAAAAGTAGCTAAGAAAATGTAAAACATTAAAACTAAAAGGTAAATAAATGTGAAGTTAAAAAGTTAAAATTATAAAAAAGTAAAAGCATTAAAACTGAAATGTAAATAAAATAAACTAGTACCTTAACCAAAACATAGCAGATCTATCGATGATTCGTCAGAATTTAGGTCTGGTTTTAGTTTATAAATAAACAAAGACTCCATAATTTTAAGCTTAAGGTCAGACCTTCCGGCAGCAAGTACGGTGAAATTAGACTGTGAAATTGGGTGGTTATTGTTGTGCGAGTGATTACGTATGAGAGAATTAGGTGGTTTGCCAAGGGGTAAATTTGTACGGACCGATTTACCGAGATGTTCGTAAATGCGAGATTTTAAATGTCTTTTAGTTTTACCTATATATGACCCCATACAGTGGTCACACTTGTATTGATAAACTATAGATGACTTAAGAAGTGTAGGAATAACATCCTTGTATTTAAATAAATGGTAAATCGATTTAGACGGGGTGAATATAATTTTTATACACAGTTGTGGGTAGAATTCCTTAAGCAATTTTAAAAGTTTGTTTCTAGTGTTAAAACTTGAGGTTCCCATATAGGGCAAAGTGAAATACAGGATATCTTTGGGGACTGTAATTAAGTCTCTAGTTGTAGGGCTTATTAGTCTATTTAAGGTTCTGCCTATTGTAGTCTCCACCAGTCTAGAAGGGAAATTATTCTTGGCAAGGAGTTTTCGGATGAAATCTAGTTCATCGTGTAGTTTGAAGTAATCTGAACAGATATTGAAAGCTCTATTGGTCAGAGTCGAGATTAAATTTCGTTTGAAACCTAAAGGGATAAAGGAAGAAAAGTTCGTAGTAAGATTGGTGAATGTCGGCTTTCGGTAAACGGAAGTTTCAAAAGAGGAATTAGTTTTTATTATCTTAATGTCCAAAAAGGACAGAGAGCTATTAGATTCAACTTCTGAAGTAAATTGAATGTTAGGGTGCTTAGAATTAAGGTAATTACGAAACAAAGGGATATGGTCTGGTGATTTAAACAGGAGAAAAGTGTCATCAATATATCTTCTATAAAAAACCGGTTTAAAGTTGGAAGGACACTCATTCAACCATTTGACTTCATGATGACACAGAAACGCGTTAGCTAAGGTGGGACCAAGAGGCAGACCCATTTGAACACCTTCAGTCTGTTTAAAATATTCACCGTTGAATATAAATATAAGGTCTTCCACGGAAAATTTTGGCCTCTATTAAAACCCTGCACAGTATCAGTATTATTAAAAAGGTTGTCAATACATATATCAATAGTTTCTGCAACAGGCACATTGGTAAATAAAGATATTACATCGAAGCTAGCCATTGTGTAAGAATTATTATTTAATGAGGTAATTTCTCTAACGAAAGAAAAAGAATCCCGTGCTGTATACAAATTATAAGTTATAGGTGATAGTATGGGAACCAAGAATTTTGAAAGGTTATAACTAAAAGTTCCTAGAGCCGATAAAATTGGCCTAAGCGGACAATTAGGTTTGTGTATTTTAGGGAGTCCATACATAATGCCTGGGCTGGATCCAGAAACAAATAATTTAGCAAAAACCGTGTCTGAGATTATATTATTAGATTTAAGTTTTCTAAGATACCTATTAATTTTATCTTCCTGTTTTAAAATTAAAGCAAAAATGTCACCAGTTACTTTAGTAAATCTAGTTGCATCATTTAAAATATCTAACATTTTATCGACATAAACATTCCTGTCCAAAAGAACAACGCCATTGCCTTTGTCTGGTCTTGTAACCACCAATGACTTGTCCAAAGACAGATTTCTTAGACTTTGATTTTAAGTCTCTGGTGTCTGGTATAGATTCAACACATCTTTTGAACGTTATTCAGACGGGCAATTTGAAATGTATTGCAAGGGTGAATTTTGTTCAGAACAGGAAACTCCAAAAATTAGGATATAATACGAGTAATAATCTAGCAGCTAATGATCTCATCTTTAATTATTCTTCCAAAGTTCTCAGTGATATTAAAAAATCTGCCCTTTGTAAAGGCCTGAAATTCTCTCTTACTCCAAAGAAACTTAATTTTTACAATTATTTCCTCAACTTTGAGTTATTTTTTAAGGACCTTTTTAAACATTCACTCTTTGACCCACATACAGTAGTAAAGGTTTTAACTTTTTATCTAATAATTTACGTCATTTAGCTTTTACTTCATTTTATGCTTTTAACCCTTATGGCAATAGCTCTAATATGGAGGTGGAAGAGTTTCAAAGTCTAAGAAATCTGTCTTTGGACAAGTCATTGGTGGTTACAAGACCAGACAAAGGCAATGGCGTTGTTCTTTTGGACAGGAATGTTTATGTCGATAAAATGTTAGATATTTTAAATGATGCAACTAGATTTACTAAAGTAACTGGTGACATTTTTGCTTTAATTTTAAAACAGGAAGATAAAATTAATAGGTATCTTAGAAAACTTAAATCTAATAATATAATCTCAGACACGGTTTTTGCTAAATTATTTGTTTCTGGATCCAGCCCAGGCATTATGTATGGACTCCCTAAAATACACAAACCTAATTGTCCGCTTAGGCCAATTTTATCGGCTCTAGGAACTTTTAGTTATAACCTTTCAAAATTCTTGGTTCCCATACTATCACCTATAACTTATAATTTGTATACAGCACGGGATTCTTTTTCTTTCGTTAGAGAAATTACCTCATTAAATAATAATTCTTACACAATGGCTAGCTTCGATGTAATATCTTTATTTACCAATGTGCCTGTTGCAGAAACTATTGATATATGTATTGACAATCTTTTTAATAATACTGATACTGTGCAGGGTTTTAATAGAGGCCAAATGAAAGAACTACTAAAATTTTCCGTGGAAGACCTTATATTTATATTCAACGGTGAATATTTTAAACAGACTGAAGGTGTTCAAATGGGTCTGCCTCTTGGTCCCACCTTAGCTAACGTGTTTCTGTGTCATCATGAAGTCAAATGGTTGAATGAGTGTCCTTCCAACTTTAAACCGGTTTTTTATAGAAGATATGTTGATGACACTTTTCTCCTGTTTAAATCACCAGACCATATCCCTTTGTTTCGTAATTACCTTAATTCTAAGCACCCTAACATTCAATTTACTTCAGAAGTTGAATCTAATAGCTCTCTGTCCTTTTTGGACATTAAGATAATAAAAACTAATTCCTCTTTTGAAACTTCCGTTTACCGAAAGCCGACATTCACCAATCTTACTACGAACTTTTCTTCCTTTATCCCTTTAGGTTTCAAACGAAATTTAATCTCGACTCTGACCAATAGAGCTTTCAATATCTGTTCAGATTACTTCAAACTACACGATGAACTAGATTTCATCCGAAAACTCCTTGCCAAGAATAATTTCCCTTCTAGACTGGTGGAGACTACAATAGGCAGAACCTTAAATAGACTAATAAGCCCTACAACTAGAGACTTAATTACAGTCCCCAAAGATATCCTGTATTTCACTTTGCCCTATATGGGAACCTCAAGTTTTAACACTAGAAACAAACTTTTAAAATTGCTTAAGGAATTCTACCCACAACTGTGTATAAAAATTATATTCACCCCGTCTAAATCGATTTACCATTTATTTAAATACAAGGATGTTATTCCTACACTTCTTAAGTCATCTATAGTTTATCAATACAAGTGTGACCACTGTATGGGGTCATATATAGGTAAAACTAAAAGACATTTAAAATCTCGTATTTACGAACATCTCTGTAAATCGGTCCGTACAAATTTACCCCTTGGCAAACCACCTAATTCTCTCATACGTAATCACTCGCACAACAATAACCACCCAATTTCACAGTCTAATTTCACCGTACTTGCTGCCGGAAGGTCTGACCTTAAGCTTAAAATTATGGAGTCTTTGTTTATTTATAAACTAAAACCAGACCTAAATTCTGACGAATCATCGATAGATCTGCTATGTTTTGGTTAAGGTACTAGTTTATTTTATTTACATTTCAGTTTTAATGCTTTTACTTTTTTATAATTTTAACTTTTTAACTTCACATTTATTTACCTTTTAGTTTTAATGTTTTACATTTTCTTAGCTACTTTTTATAATTTTTTAAGTTTATTTTAAATTGTTATTAAGCAATTTGTATTTTGTATGTGATTTGGAATTTTATTGTTTTAGCCCTGAAGATGGAATTAGTGCATTCCGAAACGTTGGTACTATTAAACCTTGAAGGATGTTTGTATTTTCTCTGGTGTTCCTGTTTATTATATATATATATATATATATATATATATATATATATATATATATATATATATATGTTAAAATTTGAATACACACATATGAGCGTGTAACAACATAGTATGAGCCTTATCAAGCAATTATACGACGCTGGAAAAAATAAATAATTAGATACATATAAATGAAAAATGTAGACGGAAATGGAACGATTTGAGAATCTCCCCGTCAAGAACCACTTACGAATTTATGAGTTATACATCTACTAGAGTTTCTGGTAGGATGATGGCTTCATACTCTTTTACAATGTATATTTGAGAATAAAGGGGGATCATTCTAGCCTAAACATCCAAAAACCGTACAGCAGAGATCACCCCTACAAACAGACGACATTTTGTAGAGGCCTAAACTACATGAACTAGCAGGAGCCCTCAAATAAAAGTTCACATACTTCATGCTCGTAGAACCATGTAGTTTTTATAATGCTAATACATGAATGATAATTTAACAGACTGTTTTCGCGACTCTTTCTGTTTTACCCTAAATTCTTCCACGTGTATAACTATACTGTATGTTGTGATAAACATTCTTTGACAAACTTTTCAATGCATACATCCTATCGCTGGATGCATGTAAAACTCAAATTCGCACGCTTTTCACACATCTCTGTTGCATTATCACCCGGCTGTAGCATTTAGGACAGCGTTTTTCATGGATTAATGCGAGACCCCAGTGCATCCTCAAAATCATATTGTCAGAATTTACGAGTATATATAAACATAAGAACAAATAAATTCCATATAGGCTACTGCTGATCAAAATAATAATCAAAACACTACAAATATATAATGTTGTGAAACCTATAATAAAATAAGTTTACAAAATAGTTGCTAATTATAAGCCATCAAAATTTCAATAAAATTAAGCATGTAGGAATTACTTCTCAAACTCTAAGTTTTTATACATTGCGTTTCATGGCATCATGCATCTTCTACAAAACACACACACACACACACACACACACACACACACTAGCTTTCTGAGTTTGGTTCGAGGTCTGTGAGCCTCACCAAAGGTACACCTTTCTTAATGCACGAAGGTCACATTCATACTGAATACACCCCTGGTGTAGGATTTATATTATCATTATGAAACGAAGTTCATTCCTAACTACGGTCTCAGAGTTAGATAATTGTTCTCAGTAGTAGCTAGGTGTTAGTAAAGCTATTTATATGTTAATGAACTTTCTGATGATTAGATATTCTGTATTGTATATTTTGTACCAAAATATATTTTCCCTATCTCATCTATCTGAACATGGCTTATAACAGGGTTTGATGAAACCTTTATATCAGATTTTGTTCGTGATTAGAAAGTGGCGTTAAAATACTCGTAGCTAAAAGTAAAAAATCTGGAAAATATTTGTGAAGGAATGTTCATAGGAAATTTCGATTTGTAAAGTATTAAAGTAGATATATATATATATATATATATATATATATATATATATATATATATATATTATGCAGGAAGGAAGAGCCAAGGGCAAATGTTCGCAAAAGCGCCCCTCCCATAGAAGAGAGCCAAAATCAACGTCCGGGGTTTTCAAGAGGCCTAGGCACGATGCGTTTGAAAGATGGGGGTCATAGACAGGAGGAAAGGCGGATTGAGGAAGCTTTTTCCAGAGTTCACTGGTTGAGTAGATGAAAGACTGAAAATGCCGATTAACCCTTGTATTAGCTAGTTGAATAGAAAAGGAATGAGAAAGTGTAGAAAGTCTGGTACTGCTTGCTCTCCTTAAAGGAGGAGGCATGAAGTTTTAGAATTTAGAAGAGCAATGTCCGTTACGATAGCGATAGTGAAGAGAGAGTGAGGTAACATTGCAGCAAAGAGAGAGAGAGAATGAAGACAATCAGTAAGAGGCGGGGAACTGATGAGACGAAAAGTCTCTGGTTCCATCAGAGACTTTTCGTCTCATCAGTTCACCGCCTCTTACTGATTTCTTCTCTCTCTCTCTTTGCTGCAATGTTACCTCACTCTCTCTTCACTATCGCTATCGTAACGGACATTGCTCTTCTAAATTCTAAAACTTCATGCCTCCTCCTTTAAGGAGAGCAAGCAGTACCAGACTTTCTACACTTTCTCATTCCTTTTCTATTCAACTAGCTAATACAAGGGTTAATCGGCATTTTCAGTCTTTCATCTACTCAACCAGTGAACTCTGGAAAAAGCTTCCTCAATCCGCCTTTCCTCCTGTCTATGACCCCCATCTTTCAAACGCATAGTGCCTAGGCCTCTCGAAAACCCCGGACGTTGATTTTGGCTCTCTTCTATGGGAGGGGCGCTTTTGCGAACATTTGCCCTTGGCTCTTCCTTCCTGCATATATATATATATATATATATATATATATATATATATATACTTTAATACTTTAGAAATCGAAATTTCCTATGAACATTCCTTCACAAATATTTTCCAGATATTTTACTTTTAGCTACGAGTATTTTAACGCCACTTTCTAATCACGAACAAAATCTGATATAAAGGTTTCATCAAACCCTGTTATAAGCCATGTTCAGATAGATGAGATAGGGAAAATATATTTTGGTACAAAATATACAATACAGAATATCTAATCATCAGGAAGTTCATTAACATATAAATAGCTTTACTAACACCTAGCTACTACTGAGAACAATTATCTAACTCTGAGACCGTAGTTAGGAATGAACTTCATTTCATAATGATAATATAAATCCTACACCCACCAGAGTGTTTCAGTATGAATGTGACCTTCGTGCATTAAGAAAGGTGTACCTTTGGTGAGGCTCACAGACCTCGAACCAAACTCAGAAAGCTAATGTGCGTGTGTGTGTGTGTGTGTGTGTGTGTGTTTGTGTGTGTTTTGTAGAATATGCATGATGCCATGAAACGCAATGTTTAAAAACTTAGAGTTTCAGAAGTAATTCCTACATGCTTAATTTTATTGAAATTTTGATGGCTTATAATTAGCAACTATTTTGTAAACTTATTTTATTATAGGTTTCACAACATTATATATTTGTAGTGTTTTGATTATTATTTTGATCAGCAGTAGCCTATATGGAATTTATTTGTTCTTATGTTTATATATACTCGTAAATTCTGACAATATGATTTTGAGGATGCACTGGCGTCTCGCATTAATCCATGAAAAACGCTGTCCTAAATGCTACAGCCGGGTGATAATGCAACAGAGATGTGTGAAAAGCGTGCGAATTTGAGTTTTACATGCATCCAGCGATAGGATGTATGCATTGAAAAGTTTGTCAAAGAATGTTTATCACAACATACAGTATAGTTATACACGTGGAAGAATTTAGGGTAAAACAGAAAGAGTCGCGAAAACAGTCTGTTAAATTATCATTCATGTATTAGCATTATAAAAACTACATGGTTCTACGAGCATGAAGTATGTGAACTTTTATTTGGGGGCTCCTGCTAGTTCATTTAGTTTAGGCCTCTACAACGTGTCGTCTGTTTGTAGAGGTGATCTCTGCTGTACGGTTTTTGGATGTTTAGGCTAGAATGATCCCCCTTTATTCTCAAATATACATTGTAAAAGAGTATGAAGCCATCATCCTACCAGAAACTCTAGTAGATGTATAACTCATAAATTCGTAAGTGGTTCTTGACGGGGAGATTCTCAAATCGTTCCATTTCCGTCTACATTTTTCATTTATATGTATCTAATTATTTATTTTTTCCAGCGTCGTTGAATATGTGTGTATTCAAATTTTAACATATATATATATAAATGAGTCGGGGAATCATGTGAAATCTTTATATACGGTTTTCTCCGTCCAACTGTTCCCAAAAAGTGTTGTACATAAACACAAAATTGAGATGTATAAACTTATAAAAATTTTATTATTAGAAATTTATTTCAGCAAATATGAGAACATTAACGGCTGAATAATTGATTTAGAACATGATTGTAAAACTATATATATATATATATATATATATATATATATATATATATATATATCTTCGTAAGCTATGGGATTCATGATATAAAGACGTCTGACTGTGGCTGTACTTACATCCGACATTGTTGTACTATTTCCTGTTAATTCCATTTCTATCCTTAGTATTTGAGCTGTCAAATGTAATCTAGCGTCTCTTCGTATTATTAATATTTGTCACATGAACTATGGTCTTGCCACAATGTACAAATGCACATATTCATCACATCATAACATTGATCAACAAAGTTTTTCTCCATTTGCTAAATACGGGTGATTCGTATGTTCTTTTTACCCTGATTACAAACATGAAAACACGTTTTTCTTCCATTAATCACAGTTTTTGAGGGAAATGTAAATTAAAACCCTTTGAGATCGAGATGTCATTCCACAGTTTGCTTCATAATACGATATTTATTGTTAGTCATTTACTTTGTATAAAATCTTTATATTATGCATATTTTATATTTACATGTTTATATATAATATGCATATAATTATTTAAGTATATATATATATATATATATATATATATATATATAGAGAGAGAGAGAGAGAGAGAGAGAGAGAGAGAGTGGGGGGAACAAGCTTAACCTTCGTGAAATGATGAATCATCGAACGGAACACTAAAAATTTGGGATGGTGTATATATATATAATATGTGTGTGTGTGTGGGGGGGGGGTGCTTGTGTGTACATATACAGTATATATGCCCTTTTCTGAAAGAATGTGTCTGTGTGTGTGTGTGTGACTGTGCGTTTGGGACCGAGCTTAAGGCTCGGTTCCAAACTAAAAATTTGCACATACATTATTTTGATAGCTAGTTGACAACTACCTAGCTAATTGTTAGGTAATACAGATAGGTAATGAGTGATACAAAAGCATTGTGGTATTAACCAAATGGGTAAACTCGTATATTGTATATGCGGGCTCATTTCTGTTATTATGTAGATGTTAGAATGCTTTCGATGTAAAATAGTTTGGCGTGACTCCTGCTTCAGCGGATAGCTTAGGTGATTTAGGATTGCAATGAAAGAGATATGTGTAGAAGTGAGGATAAGTTTTAAACTACTGTTACCCCTGCTACTGCTACTACTACTACTAATAATAATAATAATAATAATACAGTTTCCTCGTATACCCGACTTCTAGCTTGCAACAGAAAAAT
The DNA here is from genome assembly GCA_023014485.1 of Bathynomus jamesi. Classification (NCBI taxonomy): domain Eukaryota; kingdom Metazoa; phylum Arthropoda; class Malacostraca; order Isopoda; family Cirolanidae; genus Bathynomus; species Bathynomus jamesi. The sequence goes on along the minus strand of JAJOZX010000879.1, from coordinate 1,061,624 downwards.
GGTGTACATTCTGTTGAAGAATGGGTAAAAATCAACAGACATAAGTAAGTACTGTGTATATATATATATATATATATATATATATATATATATATATATATCACAGAGAATATGTGGATTTAGAATAATGGAATTAGGACAGTTTTGAGAGAAGTTACGATTTCTTCCTCTTGTTGGATAAAGCATTCAGAATTTGAGAGTATTTAAGTTTCAGGTTTGCTAAAATAAACGAAAGCGACCGTGTAGTGAAAGATCCTTACTTGAATTATTGTTGAAGATGTGCTTTGAACTTCTTTGGTGGTATTGTCTCATGAAGGACTGGTGCTATATTTAGTCAACAATCTGCAACGATGCTAAATACCAGAGTTATGCCTTCTAAAAACCTTTCCACGTTTTCTATTAACTGGAAATGATAATTTTTTTTTTTTGAGAAACCTACTTATTTGGTTGTTGGCCAACAGATATCATTTTGTATCAGTAAATAAGGTTTGCTCAACTAAAGCGCCTGTCAAGCATGGTGTGCCACAGTGCTGAGTTCTGGGTCCACTGTTATTTTTATTATATATAAATGACCTTCCACGTTCATCAAATATACTGAACTTCATAATGTTTGTAGATGATACAACTGTCTCTTTTTCTTGCAAAAATGTTAATACAGCTAAGAATATATCTCATTCAGAATTCATCAGTGTAATGAAATGGTTGACCACCAATAAACTCTTCCTAAATACTAGTAAAACAAATTTCATAATTTTTACTAATAAAAGAAATGTATATCTTGATGAACTTAATGTTAATGAAATCGCCATAAAGGCTTGTGCTGTAACAGAATTTCTTGATGTAATACTAGATAAGAATTTGCAATGGAGTGATCATGTAAATTAAATCGCGAAAAATATTTCAAGGAGCGTTTCTATAATGTTTAAATTTAGAAATGTAGTCCCAAAATAAGTTTTATTGACTCTTTATCATACTCTTGTTCTTCCTTACATAACATACTGCTCCCTTGTTTGGGGAAACTCCGCTAACAACGCTTTAAATGGTATCTTTGTCATCCAAAAACGAGCAATAAGGTTATTATCTGTTGCTGATTTCCTTGATCACTCTAGTGCTTTATTTAAAGAGTTAAACCTACTAAAGCTCAACGATATAACCAAACTGGCACATTTTATTTTTATTTACAAGTGTACGAACAAAATCATTAATTTGCAATGGGTAAATAGATATTTTGTAACTCAACAAGAAATCCACTCGTATCAGACCAGAAATAGATCAATGCTTGTTATACCTCGGTTGTCTTCATCTCAAAAACTACCCATTTTCATTGGATTGAAACTATGGAATGACTTGCATGCCGATATAAAAAATATTGTGAATGTAAATTTGTTTAAAACGAAGCTGAAACCCCGAATAATATTGGCATACTAACAAAATCTAGGACTAATGTCCACTAATATTGCTTAATATTGTCCATTAATATTGTTTAACATTGTAATACATGTTTTAACTATTAATAATACTTATTTATTTACTTATTTATTTATTATTATAAATTTATAACACCTAGCTGCTTATTTTTAATACTGAATCTAATTAAAATTGCCAACCCCCACAAATTCGACACCCCGTTTTCTTTAATTGCATCTAATAAGAAAGTTTTTTACCCGAACCTACTTATTTGGATGTTATATATATATGAAAATTATTTCACGAAAGTAACACGTGAAAAATATTTATGATGAATAAAACCACGAAGGAAAGGAAACACAAAAAGTTGCTCAAGCGCTTTCGTCTAATGACATCCTCAGGAACACTGAAGTACATAAAAGGTTACGGCCTATATATAGGTTACAGAAAGAAAAAAATAAAAATAAAAAATAAAAAAATTAATAAATAACATACATACACACATATATATGTGTAGATATGTATGTATATATATATATATATATATATATATATGTTTGTGTGTATGTATGTTATTTATTTATTTTTTTTTTTTTCTTTTTTTTTCTTTCTGTAACCTATATATAGGCCGTAACCTTTTATGTACTTCAGTGTTCCTGAGGATGTCATTAGACGAAAGCGCTTGAGCACCTTTTTGTGTTTCCTTTCCTTCGTGGTTTTATTCATCATATATATATAATATAAAAACAATGATAATAACAATAATAACAAGATTAGTAGCAACTAATAGTCGATAAAAGAAAGTTAAACTTAGCTACTACTCTCAAAACAGTTACTGTGACAAAAATATAGCAAGATTGGGGTAGAGTTGACATGCTTTTATTACGAAGGGAATTGAATTCAATATATTTAATTTAAATACTCTTAACACGTGTACATATATATGTAATAATAACAATAAATCAATATTAGTAATAATATTTAAGTGGAAGTTTAGAGGAGGAGAACAGATTTGTTGCTTTAGTTTCAAAGCCGAATTACATAACTTGATGTTTTTTTTAACACATGCAATTTTATAACGAAATTTGATGAACGGTAAAATTATTAATTCATATACCAGAAGATGGCATGTGAAAGTGAATGTGATGGTATATATCGATGTAAATAACAGAAAACTACATATTTAAAAGTAAATAAACATATATGCGTGTGCTATGAATATATATTGTATTTGAAGTCATCTCGTTTGAAAATAAGCCAGTTTCCCTTAAAAAAGAGAGAAATTAATTTATTTAAATTAAAATAATAAATATTCATTTTATTTTTCATAATACAGATATTAAACAAAGAACTTGTATTCGATTTAAAATATGTTCAGTCTGATTTTGATTTATGTATTGTTCGCAATTTGTTAACAGACGAAAATTGGATGTGTTGATGTCGATACATACACTCGTTAGATTAAAATCTTTCAGATATTCATTTCAAGTTTTCATTTCTATTGTCTGGCGAACTTGCCTGAACAGAAAGTACTCGAATGTATGTATGGTTTTGTATGTTTGTTCTTGTTTGCCTCATTAAAAAAATTTTTTCAAGGAGGAAGGCCAGGATCAATCTTTTCTTAAATTTTTTTTTGAAGGAAGGTGAAGACGAATCTTTTTTTTGTTTTTCCCCTTTTTTTTCCCCTCTTTCTTTTCCCCCTTTTTTTTAGGATGGGGCCCCGCAAGGGGCCCCCAAGGGGCAAATGCCCTTCATTAAGGCCGGTGAGACCCCATGAATGGGGTGAGGAACTTAAGTAAAGGGGGGCCCCCCTCGAACAGAAGGCGAAGGACTTCAGTGGGCCCCTCCAGGGGCAGAATTTCAGAGCACCCCAACTTCCTCTAACCAAACGCGCCCATACTACTGACATATCACAAACAACACAGTAGCTAACATTGAAATGTTAATGGGAGCAGATTATATTAATCTTATTCATAAGGGCATAGTAGAGATAGGTGATGGTATAGCTTATCAGACTCCATCAGGGATAGCCCCTTTGGGTGACCTATCCAAATACAACCTAGACCTAAACCAAAATAGTTCATGACCAACAAATACTATGTGCCTCAACTCAGTCCTACATAACACCTGTAAGAATAGCAACACTTTGAATAATATTATAACAACTGAGAACATTAATTCATCACTATCAAATGAAACTCTGGATGAGGCAATTCAAACTTTATGGTTGCTAGAATCTGTGGGCATACATGACACAAATCAAACTTCAGAAGATCAGTTAATGGTAAAAAGATTTGAAGACACCATTCAGTGCAAAGACAATAGTTATTTTGTTGAGTTACCTTCGAAAATAAATTGTCCAACTTTAAGAGACAATCTTAAAGTAGCTAAAGGACATTTATATAAAGTAATGAAAAAACTCAAACAAGATAATATAATTCAAATGTACAATGATGTCTTCAAAGAACAGCTACAGAAAGGCTTCATTGAAGAAGTAACAAATAACCCTTTTAAAAAAGATGGTTGTCATTATTTAACCCACAGGGGGGTTTATCGACAAGATGCCCCAACAACAAAACTCAGAGTAGTATATAACTGTCGCCTCAAAGACAGTGATAAACACAGTTTGAATGATTGCCTGATTGAGGGTCCTAATCTCATTTCTGACCTTGTGAAGATCTTACTGAGGTTCAGATTAGATAAATATGCCGTACAAAGTGACATTTCAAAGGCATTTTTGAGAATAAATCTAAAAAATGAATATGACAAGAACCAACTTAGGTTCTTATGGTTCAGGGATCCATTTGATTTGAATAAAGGGTTCATAACCTATAGATTTAATGTTGTGTTGTTTGGAGCCAATTGCTCACCTAGCCTATTAGCATTGACAATTAGACATCATTTGAACCAGTTTAATAACTCTTTAACATTGAATTTCCTCAAGGAACATTTTTACGTAGACAATCTAATAGGCTCAACAACAACAAAATCTGAATTATCTGAGGTCTATGAACACTCTCAAAACATTATGCAACAAGGTAACTTTGAACTTAGAGAGTGGATTTCAAATGATGAGGATTTAAACAAAAATATTTTAAAGGATAATAATGGTCTTACTGAGCCATCAGACAGAGTTAAAACTTTAGGTATGAACTGGTATTTGGATGCAACTTCTAACAGTCATGATTCAATCTGTACTAAAGGTTTTAAACTTGATGAGGAAGCAAATACTAAAAGACAAATATTATCAGAGGCTTCAAAAATGTTTGACCCCCTGGGTCTATTCCTGCCTTCAACAATAAAATCAAAGATTCTCCTCCAAGAAGTTTGGAGAACAAATGTTGGGTGGGATGATCCAATAACAAACGGAGATAAAAAATCTTGGAAGAAGTTAGCTGCTGACTTAACAAAAGTGCAGAACATTAAAATTCAAAGGTGCTGTGGTTTAGGGATAAGCCCCAGAGACTTCATGTATTTGCTGATGCAAGCACACAGGCTTATGGGTGCTGTGCATACCTTGTAAGTCCTACAGTAAGTCATCTTATTTATGCAAAAGGGAAAGTTGCACCTCTCAAACCTACCCGAACCATACCTCAACTGGAACTATTGGCTGCTGCATTAGCCATTAAAACCATTTCATTGCTTAAGGATGCTTACCATGATGTGAACATAACTGATATCCACATCTGGCTTGACAGTCAGATTTGTCTTGCCTGGATACGGAATGATAGCATTAATAGTAAGAATATCTTTGTAAGAAATAGGCTAAAAGAAATAGCTGAAGCTAATGAAAGCCTACAAGTAAACTTTCACTATGTTCCAACTAAACAAAATCCAGCAGACTTTCTGACCAGAGGTTTATCCTACAAGTTGTTGAAGTCAAACAAAACTTGGTTCATGGGACCTAAGTGGCTCTGTAATACAGACCAATGGCGTTAACTTGACATTAAATTTAATCTTTTCAAATGAAAAGGTTGAACCAATCACTAATTATGAACATTATTCTGATTTCAGGAAACTTGTCAGGGTCACAGCCTACTGTTTGAGGTTTGCTCACAACTGTTTAACTACAATAAACAAACAGCTAAATAAAAACAATCATAATTATACAGAAGTTGCAACCAAGCACTGGATAGGGCATGCACAACAAAAGGAGTACAATAAAGAGTTAGAATTCTTGACTAATGGGAAACAAACAAAAGAGCCTGTACCATCAGTAGTTGTGGATCTAAACTTGTTCAGAGATGAGGAAGGCCTTCTAAGGTGTAAAGGGAGATTAGACAAATCAAAACTGTCTTACAAAAGCAAACATCCAATCCTTTTACCTAGATTTAGCTATTTGACAACATTAATCATCAGACAAACACACAATGATGTACATCATATGGGGGTACCACAGACACTAACTACATTAAGAAAAACTTATTGGATACCCAAGGGAAGGATCACTGTTAAAACAGTCCTGAGTGAGTGTGTCACATGTAGGCGTATTCATGCTAGGCCCTATAGGAAACCAAATCCTCCTGCTTTGCCAGAGGAGAGAGTTACTCTCAACAGACCCTTTGAGACTGTAGGCATTGACTATACAGGAGCATTGACCGTAGGGGTGGTTGACACTGAACAAAAAATGTACATTGTACTGCTTACATGTGCTGCCTCACGAGCTGTTTATCTGGATGTTGTGGAGGACCTTACAGCAGAATCTTTTGTTGCTGTCTTTAAGAGATTCTGTGCACGACATTCAGTACCCAAGACAGTTTGGACTGACAATGCTACATATTTCAAGGCTGGTGAACAAGTCATCCACGACTTGTTAAGCAATGAACTCACACAATTATATATACAAAATTCAAACATAAAGTGGAAGTATATTCCGGTTGCCTCTCCTTGGTATGGTTCTATCTGGGAGAGGAATATACAAACAGTAAAGAATTGCTTGAAGAAAGCAATTGGTAAAAAACAGATACACTTATTTGAGTTGCTCACTCTCCTGGCTGAGATTGAGAACATCATCAACAATAGACCACTCACTTATGTGAGTGACAACATTAATGACCCGGAACCATTAACTCCAAATCATTTGATTCGGGGAGAACAAGTTAGTCTCCTGCCGGACTACAATATAGACTCTTCAGAAGACCCAAACTGGACTCAACGACATGATGAACTCCAGACTAAGTTACCACACTTAACTAGAGTTAAAGCTCATTTTATTAAACAGTGGAAAACTGAGTACTTGATGGGTCTAAGGGAGAGACATAAACAAAGGACTAAGAAGGATTGGTCTGACACAATTAAGGTAGGGGACCTTGTTCTCATACATGACAGTACTCCAAGACAATACTGGCCTCTGGCTAGAGTTTTAGAACTCAGACCAGGGGCAGACGGGGTAACAAGAGTGGTCAAATTAAGGACTTCAACGGGTGACACAACAAGAGACATTTCTCTTTTGTACCCCTTAGAGTCTGGACCCAAAACAATGGACTTTGGAGAACCTTCTCCACCGACAGTAACAACTGGAGACAATGAACTTCCAGTAACTATTCCTTTGACAGTAGGAGTGGTAACGCATCCTACTACAACATTGACAGACACAAGACCTCAGCGACAAACAGCATTAAAGGCGCGAATAGTTTTACAACAAAAAATAGATGCTGGGGAATTGTAATTTTATCTTCTAATTTTCACTTTTCCTTTTCTTATGGTAAAGACCATAAACAGTTTCATCCTATGGATGTATATTTTCTCTTCTAATTAAATGCTACATCTTCTCCATGAGAAGGTGAGGATAGTCACTGTTAATCAGATTAACATGCATTTACAGTCAAATAGTTAGCTAGTCTACACTCAGACATAAAAATTGGTGACAATGACACCAAAATTTTTATCTCCCGGGGCCCCCAGTATATGGAAAACTGATGTGTGGGTAGTTGGGAGGTAACGAAAATGGTTCACTGAGTAGGTAGGTAGTTAATCTAACAATTATTAAATTCCTTTTATGTCAATAACTGGATGGATGAAACCAATTGGTTGCTCACCAGAGTTATTCTCCACACTAGTATTTATATACTGTGTGACAAGAGCGTGCTCGGTAATAGATATACATTACCGATCAACCAACCGAAGAAAAAACCAAGACGACGCTGGTGGAAAAAGCCCCGCGAAAAGGAAGACAGGGGAGAACGAAAACGAGGAACGGGGCGACAAGACGGAACGAGAGAAGGGAGAAGAACAAACAACGGAATAAAGATCCCCACCAGCAAGTACGCTCTCAACAATTAAACAAAAGGGGAAAAGGGACTCTAATAACTAGCAGTAAGTGACTAATTGTGTTTTTAACCCAGTTAGAAGTAAACGCAGTAAATTAAGCTGGGTCAGACAAATTAGGCCTACATTGTGGCCTAAGACCTAGCATCAACTCATAGCTTAACAAAGGTGAAGGTAGATTGCCCTAACCTAATTTGGTGAGGAATCCTACTGTGGACCTCAATTTATCTGCCCGCTCTGGACCATTTCCGGAAACTCTAGGCTGACCCCTACAAGGCTAGACTTAATCTACTCTATAGTTAGACTGGAGATATAAGGGGTGGGTTAATTGTGGACCAATTCATACAGAGCATTTTTCACATCTTTCAAAACTGGATCATAATTTGACAGCAACTCTACCAATTCCATGAAGTTTCCTTTGTTTGCTGATGACATGTCTTCTTTGTTACCACGAAAAGGAAGATTCTGGTGAGCCAGAAACAAGGTTACGTCCAAGAGGCGATGTAAAATATCCCTCCATTTCTTTCTCTCCTTGTCCATTGTTGCTTGATGAACTTGATCAATGGTTTTTTGAAGCTTCAACCCTGCTCCCAAGGTGTTCCATTTCTCCAGGCATGAGAGATGCTGCTCAGAAGCCTCATTGTCAGACACAGTGGCGGTCCTAGCTTACATGACGCCCTGGGCGAACCTCACCTTCAGCGCCCCCCCCCCCCTGTTCGCCAACACACACACATTCGAATCCCCCCAAAATAAAGGATAGACATAACTCTTTCACAAAATAACTTTTTATTGGACTAATTGTTGGAACTTCAGAACCAAAACAAAGACTCAAATTTCTGAATTTTACAAATCCTTCATCACGTAAATAGAATAACTCACTTAAGAGAATGTAATTATGATACAATGAACAGGAAAAATACAAATTAAATTGCACAACTGCCATAAATAAACTAGAGAATCAAATTTCTAAATTGTACAAATGCTCATCACATAAATAGAATAAGACACTTAAGAGAGTGTAATTATTATGCTACACTTTGAACAAGAAACAAAATAAATTGCACCACAGCACAACTGCCATCTAAAGCCTGACTCTTCTTACCTTCCTTGATGCAAAGTCATGAATTAAATCATCATATGAAATCTGCTCAGCAATTGTATGATTTATACTGATGATGGCCAGACCGGTAAGGCGTTCCTGTGACATAGTTGACCTCAGGTAGGATTTGATGAGCTTCAGCTTTGAAAAGCTCCTCTCTGCTTCAGCAACAGTGACTGGAAGAGTAAGACCAATTCTGAGAGCAGTCCACAAATTTGGATATATTTCAGAGAGCTCCCTTTCATGGATAAATGTCAGCAGTTCAAGCAAGGATATGGTCTTTGATGGCAAGTCAGGCAAGTTCTTCAGCTCCTGTGCAAGCTCTCTGCCATCCAAGTCAGATTGTCCCTTAAAGTGTAGTGTAGTACTAAGGTTCACACATTGTTCTGTCAGCTCCTCAAATGTGAGATTTTGGAAATGTGTCAGCACTCCAAACTTCTCTCCAACAATTTCCAACGTGGAAAATCTTTCCTGAATGGCTGATGTTGCAGCATCAACCACTGCATTGAAAAATGTCACCTCCAGCTTCTTCAAAGCATCAATCAAGGGCTCATCAGATGCTTCATAGGAGAAGTATGGGCCTTTATTCCCAATAATATTAATCTGGAAGCATTTTGCATTGTTTAGGTCTTTTATGGGAAGGTTTATGGAAAATGCAATAGATGGTTTTTTATTAATAAAAATATATTTATTGATCTTTTATTATTTATTTTATTTTATTTTTTATTTTTATTTATTTCTTTATTTATTTATTCTTATTTTTATTTTTATTTTTTTTGCAGGCGCTCATGCCGCCCCTCCACAAATGCCGCCCTGTGCGGCTGCCCATATTGCCCATATGAGGAACCGCCACTGGACTCAGACACCTTTGGGTTTAGCTTCCACCATGCTTGAAACCCAGTGACAAAGCTGGATTTTCCAATTCCTTTGTCATCAAGAGCAAACAGTCTGCAGCAAAAACAAAACAAACTTTCTTTTGATGGAGAGTAAACCATCCATTTTCTCAAAACTTTCTCGCCATTTGGCAGAGCCTTATAGAACCATACAGTGGTCAGCTGTCGACTCTTCCCTTTGGATTTCTCTCCTTGTCTTTAAACTGCACTGAAAGGGCCATCCCTATTTTGGAAGGGTTCACTTCCCCTCTTAATAAGATCAACTCTCAAGTCATTTGGAACCGGGATTGGCCAAGCAGCGACATCAGAATAAATTGAAAATCTATCCGTCTCCTCTTCTTCATCAGAGTCTTCCTCTTGTTGGTGTGGATTTCTGCTGGCGTCTCCTTCCTCTTCATCAGTTTCACTGCTTTTATAATATGAATTGCCATCCTCCAATCCTTGCTCTCTCTCATTTGAATCCTCTTGTGAAGATACTTCTTGTATTTGCCCTTCAGATTCACCATGCTGAATATCTTCAGGACTTTCTCCTATTGCACTTGATGTTGAAGGCGTCACATACTTCAAAATTGATCTGGACATTACCTGAGCCACCTCTTCTCTTGCCTTCTTCATTTTTCTTTGTTGGAATCCACTGGGTCGATTTCGCTTCATAGTGGATGTTTTCTGCAAAATTTTAAAATCAAAAGGTATAAAGCATGAACATTGAACATGCATAACAAGCATGAAGTATTATGACTTGAAATACATTAACTGAACAAATTTTGTATTGCCAATAAAAATACAAATTTATTTTATAGTGGAAATTAACATTAAGCTGTTGTAATAGTTTGAACATTTTAAATTTTTTTTTCTTACTTTGGCGAATTTTTCATTTGGTTTGAAAACTTGTACTGGTATTTCAACTCTCCCGATGGCATCCCCCTCCTGGCTGTCACCCGGGGCGGACCGCCTCCCTCGCACCCCCCTTAGTACGCTACTGCATATTTCCATTTCGCGTACTTAATGACCAAGAATACACAAATGCTACGTGCAATTATTAAAATGCAAATTGACTGCTAAATTCCATGATAAATATACACTGGTGTTCATGACAATAATTTATAATATTGCTTTTCATTTGCAATGCATATATCATAATACGACATATAACGTCTTATTAGGTGCCATTAATAGTTAGCATTTATAGCAATTCATCCACGAAAGTGGAAGGGGGGACAACTGGTAGGTTGTCTCCCCCTTTTAAAAAGCGGGGGGGGGGGGACATGTCCCCTGCGTCCTCCCCCGCAATCGACGCTCATGCCTATGATTGATAGTGTAGCTAGTGAGATTAATGTAACAGTTTGGCCAGAAACTGAGTCTAATACAGGAAATACTAACGTAAGATGTGAGGTTGAGCCTAAACCTAGCCCTAGTGTTAGAGACAGGGAAGCAGGCCCAATTAAAGTTAAGCCTAAGCCAAGTGTCAGGGATAAGGATGCGGGTCCAAGTAAAGTTAGGCCTCACAAATGACACAAAGTCAAAGGTCAGTCAAGAAATAGGATTAGAGAGAATAGTAATCATGTTGTAGCAACTAGTAATAGGTTTCAGATACTAGGGAATTTAGATGAAGCAGTACAGCAGTGTGAATTTTCCATGGTTGGGAACTCTGTTATTACAGACATGTCAACTCTCGCGGATTTTCCGTGAGACTCACGGATTTTAAGTCTAATAATAATAATAATAATAATAATGATAATAATAATAATAATGATAATAATAATAATAATAATAATAATAAAATCGGGGGAGAATGAGAAATCTCACGGATTTTCATACTTCAAGGTTGACGTCTCTGGTTATTAGGAATCAGGACAATGAATTTTGCAATAAGGGAAGGAAAACCCGTAGAAGAATATGTATTCCAGGAGGTAATATTTCTAAAGTTAATGAGGTAGTGAAGAAGTTGCCTCAAAACCGAGGTAATATTATAATTCATGTAGGTATAAATGACTTAACAAGCAAGGATAAAAATGGTAAATTTAAGTTGAACAGAAATTCAGGAGTAGTTAAACAGAGGTACAGAGAACTGATAGACACTTTAAAACATAGGCAGAGCAAATGTTATGCAGTGGGCATTTTACGAAGGGTTGGGGTAAGCATGGAGTCTCCAAGTAGAATTTTAGCCTTAAATGATAAAGTTAGGATGCTATGTAGTGAAGGGGTTCAGTTTATAGATTTGTGGGATCATTTTTATGAAAGGAGGGAGCTTTATAGTAAGGGTAGAAAGGGAACAGCTTTATGTAGTAGGCTTCTAGAGGAAAATGTGAGTTCTTTGGGGTTTTGAAAGATAACTTTAAATCAACAGAAGGCATAAAGCATCAGGGTATTGTAAAATAAACACTGTGAGCCCTTTCTCTCATGAATTTTTATTACTGCCAGAAAAATTTTTTGAATACAGTTTCATTGTGGTTGAATGATGTAAATGATGGAATATGTACATATATTTAGCAGATTTTAATAATTTCATGGAGTTTTTTAATGTTGTTCCTGAACAACATCATGAAAATTTGGAAGAAAAATTAGGTAAAATAATGAATATCAAACCAAGAAATTTATTCAATAAAGTATAATGAGCATTACAATTTTTTATGGAAATCTGTGAAACAATTTAGATCCTTTGTCAAACAAAGAAACATTTTACATTTTATGCACTTTAGGTGACTATAACCTCTCTGGCAATACCTGCACCTATGTTGTTTTGCATCATGCAAAGGAAAATTACCTATTCCATCAAACCTAACATCATTTGATGGAACTGCATTTGCAGCTGATGTTTTTTACTTCTTTTTGACTGGCTCAGACGAGAGGGAAGGACGTCCTCTCGCCTTAGCTAGTTTTGATGGCATTTTGCCTGCCTGAACCAGTCCATTAGCAATTTCCATTTGGAAGTCTAACAGTGAGATGTGCTTTTTTTCATGTGGGTACAATTGAAATTGATGTCTGTGGTATAACAACCATCCATTTGTTACGACAATCTTTATAAGGTAAAAGAAGATAGACATGTACCATTTTTTAAACCTGAGCTTGATTCTGTACAAAGAAAGCAACATGTCATTGAGGTCTACCCCTCCCATGAATTTATTATATTCATGAATCATTTGAGGGCAATCTATGATATTTCAATGTTAGCTTTAGCCCTTGCAGACCATCTTTGGGCCTTTTCACCTAATGTATGATCTACAAAAATGGATGCCAGTTGCACTGTGCTGTTATGTAGCCATCTAAGAACTGTAATATTTGAAGATGCATCTACTCTTCAATTCTTTCTCTGAAGTCAAAAGTTTTTGAGTCCTTCCCATCCTATTAGGTCTAATTGTTCCCAATGACAGTATGCCTATATCCCTTAGCTCTCTCAATAGGGGAAGAGATGTGAAATATGAGTTATCGAAAAAAACCTTGTGGTTTTTGTGTTTAGGAAGTTTGTTACACAATCTCACAACGAGATCCCCTGTAATTCCCATTTTAGAAGGTTTATCTGAGCTTTTCATTGTGTAAACTTCAAAATCATATATAATATCTGAAGCACCACATCTAAAAAATACTTTATAGCCCCACTTATGAGGTTTCTTGGGGTTGTATTGTTTCAAAGAAGACTTTGATTTGGTAGGTATTACTTGTTCATCTACTGACTGGTATTCTTCAGGTTCAAGAGTCCTACATTTCTCTAATACTGAATTCAACAAAGATCTTACTTTGAACAACTTGTCATAAGAGGACGAGTTCCTATCAGTTAATTTTGAGTTGTCGTAAAAGTGTATGAATCGTTTTAAGGTTTCAAACCTATTCACACCACCCTGTAATGCGTCTGTTTTTGTGGTAAGTGGCACTTAGGGTTCCAGTATATTCTATATTGAGGTTGAGGATAAATGCCCATGAATAAAAGTATGCCTATGAACTGTTCTATTTCATTTTTGTCTGTCTCCACTAACCCACACCTCAAATTATTTTGTACTTTCTGTTGAACACAATAAATAGGCTATTTGTCTGTTCAACAATGAATTTTAAAAGATCGTCACCAAAGAAATACTTGAAATATTGGAGAGGTGAAAGCTTTTCTTTCATCAGGAATGGAGAAACCCAAGCCTAAAAATAGAGTTGGAGTTGCAGCAGGCTCTCTCTTCCTCCATCGGCAGACATCTTGAACATCATTTTCCCCTATGCTTTGATCCGTGACCTCTGTTCTTTGAAGGGAAGGGGATGTGTTCGAGTCCTCCTCAGGAGCGTAATCAGGGTCACCAACGTCGTCATCAGACTCTTTTTGTCCTTCACCGTCAAGCTCTGGAGCCCGAAGCAATTCCTAAAAGAGGAAAAGGCACACACACACACACATATATATATATATGTGCAACATAGGAAATATTAGAAATAGATTAGGCCTACCTTATTACATTGAGCAATTTCATCATCTTCCTGTGTAACTTTATTGACAATCGTAATAGTATAATTGTCGGAGACTTTAACTGCCCTAATGTTAATTACGAGACTTTTACTGGTAATGAGGAGGGTTTGAGATTGATTGAGTTTATGGAAGATAATTTTTTACGACAGATGGTTACCGAACCAACGCGCGGTGACAATATTTTAGATTTGGTGATGACGAACAGCGAAAATATAGTCGAAGGTTTAGAAGTAGGCGAGAGTTTAGGATGTAGTGATCATCAAATTCTTAGGTTTAAGTTATTGATAGAAAACACTAAAGATAGTAACGTAATAGAAGTCCCTGATTTTCGAGGGCTAATTTTGATAGTTTTGCGGATAGGATGGGAGTAGTCGACTGGGATACTTATTTATGGGTAATGACACAAATTTGCATTGGGAGGCGTTTAAAGAAAGTTTTATGAATATTGAAAGGGAGTTTATTCCTCGTAGGCCCAAGCGCGCTAGAAATCATGGTAGGCCCAAGTGGTGGACTAGGGAAATAGGCGAGTTCATAAACGAGCGTAACAGAGCGTATAGACTTAATAAGCGCAATGGCACGGCAGCTAACTTTAATAGATATATCGAGCTTAGACGTCAGGTTAAAAGATCAGTTAGGAATGCTAAGCGTAATTTAGAGATACTTATAGCTGCGGATAGTAAACATAATCCAAAAATTTTTTTTGAATACGTCAATAATCGTAAGCCGATAAAAGATAACATAGGCCCTCTAGTGGATGTTAACGGCGCTTTGGCCTCTGACGCTCAGGCGATGGCGGGTATTTTCAATAACTTTTTTGCGACAGTTTTTACCGTAGAAGACGTAAATAATGTTCCCGACGTGGACGATATCGTTCCATTTAGTCGAGACTATTTTGGATGAAGTAACTGTTTACGAGGGTGAGATTAGGCATTATATCGATAGGCTAAAAGTTAGCAAGGCTCCAGGCCCTAACGCTTTTTATCCGAGACATTTGAAAGATTTGAAAGACGTTATCGTAGGCCCCTTAACGAAGATTTTTTATCAGTCACTCGAAATAGAGATTATTCCTGAAGACTTCAAATTAGCTAACGTCACGCCTATTTTTAAAAAAGGCGACCGCACAGTAGTTAGCAATTATAGGCCCATTAGTTTAACGTCAATTGTCAGTAAACTTTTGGAATCCGTAGTTAGGGATCGTATCATCGATCACTTAGAAAGTAGAGATTTGATTAATAGTAGTCAGCATGGGTTTCGACGCCATAGATCTTGTTTAACTAATTTGTTAGAATTTTATAACGAAATAGTGCGCGAATACGATAGGCATAGAGCGGCTGACGTTATTTATTTAGATTTAAAAAAGCGTTCGATACAGTTCCGCATAGAAGATTAATTGCGAAGGTTAAAGCGCACGGTATACGCGGTCATGTAGCTAACTGGTTAGACTTAGAGGAATGGCTTCGTGCTAGGAGACAGAGGGTCGTTGTTAATGGTAGTGAATCGGGGTGGTTGGATGTAGGTAGCGGTGTTCCACAGGTTTCAGTGTTAGGCCCATTGCTATTCGTAATTTACATTTATACCCTCAAATGTACAAAATGGGTCCTCGGGGACCCAAGCGTCATTTATGTTTCATAAATTATTACTTAGAAGTATTGTTTTCAATTGATATTTCATGTATTCCTCTGCTTATGTATATACTACCATATCCTATGATACTTAAAAACAAAAATCATCAGGAGCCCGGTAACAGGCAATAATAGGCAATATTGCAATGGATCCCCTGGGACCCATTTTGGAAAAATAAAATAAATTTGGTGCATCATGATTTCTTATGCGATGTTGAGCATATATATATATATATATATATATATATATAATATATATATATTACGGTATTGCATCATGTATTGCGTCAGACTCACACGTGGGAAGTTGTAACGCGCATGCGCATTTAGTACAATTACATCTGGAAAATATACAGGGTGTCCCATAAGTCCGGCATCATAGGCGAAATTCCTATTTTTCTATTTTTACAAACCATAATTCATATTTTTCTCTTTCTACAGGCCATAATGTCTGTGAGCAAGGAAGAACGAATCCAGATAATTCTACTCAGGAAATCGGAGTCAAAGAGAGGCCGCTGCTGAATTTAACAGACTGCATCCAGACACACAACTCTGTGTTATTGGCTCGCGGTCTGGATGAATAGAATTATCTGGATTCGTTCTTCCTTGCTCACAGACATTGTGGCCTGTAGAAAGAGAAAAATATGAATTATGGTTTGTAGAAATAGAAAAATATGAATTTCTCCTATGATGCCGGACTTATGGGACACCTTGTATATTACGGTATTGCATCATGTATTGCGTCAGACTAACGCGTGGGAAGTTGTGACGCGCATGCGCATTTAGTACAATTACATCTGGAAATTTTGGAGCTGATTTTATTCTTATTTCAGATACGGGATGGAGAGGAAGCGAGTCAAACTTTGTGACGAAAATATTGAATCCACGGTCAATGCATTAGTTGATAAAAGTGACAGTAGTGAAAGCAGTGTAAGTGATAATGACATTGGTGATTTTACTGACATTGGTATAAGTGAAATCAGTGAAGATGATGGTGTTGAGCATTCACAAAAACAAGATTCAGAAACCGTGACTTATGCAAATTCGGAAAGCTCTCATTCAGATTCTTCCAACAACGGTGATGATTTAGTGAACTTGAGGGAAGGTGATATTCGAAAGGAATATATAGAAAAATCAGGAAGGAAATGGAGTACCACTCCTCCAGCTCCGTCATGTACGGGTGCATACAATATCATCAACTTTCAGTGTGGCCCCACAATAAATTTCGACAATAAACTTCAAATTTTTAATTTATTTCTGAACGAAAACATGCTACTTGATATTGTACGATTTACAAATAAGCATGGTTCACTATTACGAAACTAAGAATAAAGAGTGGGAAAATATTAGTATGCAAGAACTAAAAGCATTTTTAGGTCTCCTCATTTTGATGAGAGTTTCAAAAGGCAATCATCAATTTTTCATAGGAAAAATAATAAAAAAAGGCAAAACAAAAGCTTTTATTTATAGAACGTGCTCAATATGTCCACCATTGTTTTCAATACACAAATTCAGACGTGATACCCAGTCAGCAAGCACACGGTGAATGATGTCAGGAGTAATGGTGTTACATGCCCCAATAATGCGCTGCCGCAAATGTTCAACACTCCTAATTTTCTCTGCGTATACCAGCGCTTTCAAGTGGCCCCAGAGATAAAAATCTAGTGGCGTGAGATCCGGGCTTCTAGCTGGCCATTCCACAGGCCCTCAACGTCCTATCCAATGACCAGGGAATTGTTGGTACAGGTATTCCCTTACTTGGGTGCTGTAATGTGCAGGAGCGCCGTCTTGCTGGAACCATGTTGGGAAATTTCCTTCTTCATTCAAGACACTGGGAAATGCTTCTTCCTTGAGCATACGTAGGTAGGTGCCTCCAGTGACATGTTCATCGGAAAAGAGGGGGCCTATGATGCGATCCTTCCAAATGCCACACCATACCATCACCCGAGATGCACCTTGTTCCTTTGAAGAGGTATACCAGTGAGGGTTGTTTTGATACCAGCAGCGGGTGTTCTGTCGATTTACCTCACCATTTCCATAAAAAAACAGCCTCGTCACTGAACAGAATGGTGGACGGAAATTGGCATCCCGAGCATATTGTTCCGTAGCCCATTCACAAAATTCCATCCGCCATTCGGGATCATCTTCACTTAATTTCTGTAGGATCTGAAGTTTATATGGATGCCATTTGTGAGCCTGAAGAATGCGATGGATGCTACTTTTCGACACTCCTGTCTCGGCGGACAATCGCCGAAGAGACTTATTGGACTTCTGTTAATGAGCCAGGATAGCAGTCGCTGTATCATCGTCAGTGGACTTCCTTGAAGGTCCACTGCGTGGTTTATCTTCTATGGATCCTGTTCCTTCTTTGCAACAAGTCTGCCAACACAACTCTGTGTTATTGGCTCGCGGTCTGGATGCAGTCTGTTAAATTCAGCAGCGGCCTCTCTTTGACTCCGATTTCCTATGAGTAGAATTATCTGGATTCGTTCTTCTTTGCTCACAGACATTATGGCCTGTAGAAAGATAAAAATATGAATTATGGTTTGTAGAAATAGAAAAATATGAATTTCTCCTATGATGCCGGACTTATGGGACACGCTGTATAATAGAAATAATAGAAATAATAATAAATGAATGAATTTAGAGAAGGGTCCCAAAGGACCCATTTTGTGCCATGACGTGATTCAAATTTTTTGTGCATTTGAAGGTTAACGACATAGATGTAGGATTGACTAATAACGTGTCAAAATTCGCGGACGATACTAAAATAGGCGGTAAGGTTGTTAACGAGGACGATAGAAATAGGCTCCAAGACGATGTAAATAGGATTATGGAGTGGACGGATAAGTGGCAGATGCAATTTAACGTAGACAAATGTAAAGTTTTGCATATAGGTTCGCGTAACAATGATTACACGTACACGATGGATGATAGAGAGTTAGCGAGCGTTGACGAGGAAGTAGATTTAAGCGTACGCGTATTTAAGGATTTAAAAGTTAGGAACCAGTGCCTGGAGTCTTGCGCAAAAGCTAATAGGATGTTAGGCTTCATAGCGCGCAATTTCGAATTTAAATCGAAGGATATTATATTGCCCCTTTACAAGTCCCTATTCAGGCCTCATTTAGAATATGCCGTTCAGTTTTGGTGCCCGTATTTGCGTGAGGATATTGATAGGTTAGAAAGGGTTCAGCGTCGTGCCACGAAACTAATTCCGTCATTGTGCAACAAGCCTTATGAAGATAGGATTAAAGAGTTAGACTTGCATTCACTCGAAACTAGGAGATTAAGGGGGGAGCTTATTGAAGTTTTCAAAATCGTTAATAACATCGATAACGTAAATTTTGACAAACTGTTCACTTTCGATAATAGCAATACTCGTAATAACGGATTTAAGTTGCGTGGCAGACGTTTCATTACTAATATCGCTAAAAACTTCTTTATGTTTAAAGTAATTGATAAATGGAATAATGTTCCCGCGCCAGTTGTTAACTCTGCCAGTGTTAATATGTTTAAGAACCGTTTAGATAGGCATTTTAAAAATATTAACGCTGTTAAAAATAAAAAACAATTAGTAACAGGAGTTCTGGGGGTGGTGGTCGAGGATGAGTCTGTTGACGATTAATGCCAGCTTGTGACATTAGGGTGTGTCGAATTTTTCAACTTTCAAATTCCAAATATGAGGGGTGCTAAAAAGTTGCAGCATGACTTAGGAATTCTAAAGATATTTTTGTTAATTTAATATAATTTAGGTTTGCTTGGTAAGAAGCTACATAAAAATAGTGACTTTTTTTACTTTTTTGTGGAATTATATAATAATTATTATATTAATAATTATATATGCTGTATATATAATGTACTGCTGTTTTTGCTTATTTCACAGGTTGCATATTCATCAGTGTGCTGAAGATTACTTGTCCGTCAGTGCTACCATCCTAACCAGTGGGAATTGACCTACAATGGCTTCTAAAAGGAGGACAAGACTGGGGACATTCACACATATGAGCAACCTAATTGGAACTGGTAGAGAGTTGTTGCCCTCTGAACTCCCTACTCTGCGAGACGTTCTGAAATATGGGCTACTGCTAAGAGAACAAAGTGGTGAGGATGTGAGAAACTACCCAGCAGCCAGTCTTGCAAAGGACATTTACCCTAAAGTGCTTGAAAAGTGGGAACGAGCAAACAGTTCTTTTGTAGCCCCCGTTGTAAATTAACGAGTCACAATCTTAAACAAGATCCAAGAGAGCTGGGAGCAGGCCAAAAATATCTCTTGGGAGAGGAAAGCTACATGTCAAAGAGGCTTTCATTGCTAAACTTGACAAGCTTTTTGACATCCTCAGTTGCAAGTGTAAAATTGTTCTCTGCTCTGAATTTGGCTGCCTTGCAGATGCTGGTTGCAAAAACGAAACTCACATTAACTGTACATGCCCTAGGGAGATGAAGATCCCTGTGAAGGAACTTGCTTTCATTAAAGGTCAGAGAGACAAGTCTGGTTCTATTGGACCACATCAGATTGACTTGCCAGATCAACCTGAGCACAACAGACAAGTCAAAAAGCAGAAGCGGCAAGAAGACGAAAGAAGAAGGCTTGCTGAATATAAGCAGACAAGTAAGCAGGATGTTTCAATGCCATCAAATGAAATAATTTTCTCTGATGATGAAAATGAAGAACAAATAGCTGATGCTCAAGATGGAAAGGATGGAAGTTATGAAGTGACATTAGAAATACCAAGCACGTCTTCAACTTCCAATAAAAAGCCAGAGTACAACACATTAGAAATACCTAATGTTGCTATGCATAGCATCAGACATGGTGTTGGCCTGCGTGCCACAGCTGCCATCACCACTGCTGCCTTTATGGATGCTGGCTTGATCACTGAAGAAGACAAGAGACTTGTAGTTGATCACAATAAAGTCAAGAGGGCCCAAGAAAAAGTTATGAGGTCCCTGGATCAGGAATTTGATGATCTTTGTAAGAAGGGTGAAATTGACTGCATCTTCTTTGACGGCCGTCAAGATACAACTAAAGTTATGCTGAAAGCAGACAATTCAGATCGTCAGTTCCCCAGCATCATCAAAGAAGAGCATTATTCTGTGTGCAGTGAGCAAGGTGGAAGATATCTCTACCACTTCACTCCTGAGAAAGGCTCAACGAGAAAAAAACCTGCTGAAGTTATTGCTGATAATCTTGTAGATTTCATGAAGAAGAAGGGCATTGATAAAAGCCTGCAGGCCATTGGAGGTGATTCTACAAATGTTAACACTGGCTGGGAGGGTGGTTCCATGCATTGGGTAGAGGTCAAGCTTTGCCGTAAGCTGATCTGGTTGGTTTGTGCCCTCCACACTAACAAGTTACCCCTGCGACACTTGATCACAGCACTGGATGGGAAGACCTTGTCTAACAACAAGTGGACAGGTAACATTGGCAAGATGCTAGACACTGCAACCGAACTTGAAATTGATCCTTCATTCACCAAACTCTCAATTGGAGAGCCTCTTACTTCACTGAGTGACAATGTCGTAAAGGATCTCTCTACTGATCAAGCGTACGGGTATAGGATCACACAGGCCATAAGGACAGGAGAACTTCCCACAGATCTGGCCCTTCTTGAAATTGGTCCAGTGAGCCATTCAAGGTGGTTGACAACAGCAAACAGGCTTTGTCGCATATGGGTTTCAAAACATGGCCTTAAAGGCAAAACCCTCAACAACTTAAGACTGTTAGTGGAATACATTGTTGGTGTGTACTACCCCTGTTGGTTCAACATCAAAGTAAAACACTCTTGGGTGGAAGGCCCACGCCACATCTTGTTCAGCTGCGGCTAGTTAGGCTGCAAAAGAAGGCTGTAGTGGATGCTGTTTTGCCAACCATCAAGCGCTCAGCATGGTATGCATTCAGCGAAATGATAATCCAGACACTCTTGTGCTCAGATGACAGTGAGGAGAGGAGAGCTGGTGTCCAAAAGATTGTTGACATGAGGGGTGGAGATGATGACACACTTGGAGATCTTTCTGTACGTCCCAGGAAGACACCTTCCATCAACCCCAGTGCTTCTTCCGTGTTGGAGCTGACAGACTGGTCTGACGGGGTATTTGAACCTCCTTTGACATGTAAACTGACTACAGCGGAAGTAAAGAAGTTCTTTGACAAGCCTATGCAAGTTCCACAGTGGCCCTGTCATGCTCAGTCAATAGAGAGGTGTGTGAAACAAGTCACAGAGGCAGCAGGCAGGGTGTATACACATGAGAAACGTGAGGGCTATATCAGAGGCCAAGAAGCAAGTCGGCGGCTGATGTCCAAGAACGAATCAAAGCAAGACTTGATGAAACTTGTTTAAATATTTTTTTTTACTGATGTCATTACTTTCTAATGTTGTTTTATGATTACAAGGATATGTTTTATGATTACTAGGATATGTTTTATGCAGAGAAACTAAAATTTTTATAGCATTACCTGACATTTTGAGAAGCTAAAATTAATAAATGTTGTTTTCCGAGAGCAATTTATGTGCTTTTTAATCAAACGTAGATTTACCAAGCTAAGTGTTGAGCAATCACAAAAATAATAGCAGATTTGAATTCTTCACATCCAAAAACATATTTTTAAAACCCCTCAGTGAAGGAATTGGCAAAAATTAATTTTCACCTCCCAAATTGACACACCCTATTGTGACATGCTAGCGTGTGATGCCAGCGATAAAATTAAAAAAAAAATTAGACTAACACGAACGTAGATGTAGCTCGTAAAGTAAACTAACACACTTTTTGTTTAACTTTACCTACTTTTTTTTTCCCCCTCCTTACTTGCATGTCTGTAACTCTCTTCACTTGCATGTCTGTAGTTTGCATGGTATGACAGTGAGTTAAGACTGTGTTTGCATGGTTTGTAAGCATTCTTATTTTACTTCTTTTCATCTTTCACCCCTTTCCTATTCTCTTCGACTATTTTTCCGACTTGTCGGCAGTGGCGGATGATGATGGTGAGACTTTTTTCTGAATGAATGTTAACCCACGAGTGATAGGTGTTACTTACTTAACCCATTATTCTTTTCTCTTAACCCCCTACTCTTTCCTTTCTCTCGGGCTGACCTTAGAGTGGATCTTAGGGTCTTTGTTAGCCTTAGCTTCTGTAGATCTGTAGATTAACCTTAGAGTGGATCTTAGTAACCTTAGCGTGGATCTTAGGGTCTTTATTAGCTTTAGCTTCTGTAGATCTGTAGATTATCGTCATTATCCCTCTCTCTCTTTTTATGAATGAATGTTAACCCACAAATGATAGATTTTGCTACTTACTTAACCCCTTATTCTCTTCTTTTAACTCCCTACTCTCTTCTTTTAACCCCTATTCTCTTCTTTCTCTCGGGCTAACCTTAGAATGGATCTTAGGGTCTTTGTTAGCCTTAGCTTCTGTAGATGTGTAGAACTGATGCTTCAGTGTTCGGCACATCTATATATGTAGGACGATCATCTTCTTTTACTCCTTGGGCAGCATGTATTCTTACTCGTTGGTGAGGCTTCATATAAAAACTACCAACATCCATTTTAGGGACAGCAGAAAATCATACCAAACATTCAGTTAGCTGACATAAATAAGACCGCAAATTCATGATGTTGTTTATGAACATCGTTGAAAATAAGACCGGCCAAGAGCAGAACAAAATTCTTATGCCTGTCTGCAAACTACATATTTTCACTAGTTTTCTTAATAATTTATAAAAAATAAATAAAGTATATGAAAAGAATAATGTATATAGGTGATAATTCAGACAAGAAATAGCATGGACCTACCTTTCTGGCAGCATCAGTCAGTCACTGTATTTCAATATAACAAAAAATGCACAAGGCGTCCTCCTACTCCGACGGTTTCATGCCTTCTGACTCATAACGTCGTCGACTCGTTTACTGACAATATTTAGTCCCAGAGCATCAGAAAACATTTTGAATTCAAATAGTTATACAATGTATATTTATCAGAGAATGGATGGGCAGAGAGGGGTGGTTTGTTCTTATACATTAAGAATGACTTAACTTCAGTTCAGAATGTTAGTATTAAATTAGACAAGAGGGTAGAATCAGTTTGGGTTGATATTTGTGTTTCAGGCAGAGAGTATATTTGGATAGGTGCATTTTACAGACCTCCAAACCAAATACAGAAAGTTGATGATGGTATGGTTCAAGAAATAAATAAAGGTTATAGTGCTAGAACATTAATTATGGGAGATTTCAACTGGAGCCTTTTAGAAGGACATAATAGGGAAGGTAACTTCTTCATTGACTGCTGTAACGATTGTTTTCTAACCCAATTTGTAGACAAACCAACTAGGGACCAAGCAATCTTAGATCTAACTAAGCAATCTTAGAAACTAACTAGAAAACTTTAGTTATGAGATGCAAGGGAACTGGTTAGGTATGATGTTAGACAGGAAAGGGATCTTGGCATCATAATTGGTAGTGATCTAAAAATTTTTAAGCAGTGCTTAGAGGCTAGAAATAAAGAAAATAAAATGTTAGGGGTATTATTAAGAGGAAAGTTAGTTACAAGAGTAAGGAAATCATCTGTAAATTATATAATTCTTATGTGAGGCCTCACTTAGAATACTGCATTTAAGCCTGGTCCTCTCACCTTAGACACGATATTGATATGCTTGAAGGTGTGTAACAGAGGGCAACCAAGCTTATCCCTAACCTAAGAAGATTGGAATACAGGAATAGATTAAAGGAACTAAATATGTTTAGTTTTGAGAGACGTTGTATGAGGGGAGATATGATACAGACGTTCAAAATGTTTTCAGGTTTGGACAATTTAGATGTACATAATTTTTTTCTCACTAGAGGTTGATGGGATAACTCGAGGGCTTAATAAGAAAATTAAAGAACAGACTTGTAGGCTTGATCTACGAAAATACTTTTTCAGTAATAGAGTAGTAGATTTTTGGAATGACTTGCCATATGATGTGGTAGACAGTAGCTCGTTGGTTAATTTTAAGAAAAATTTAGACAGTCTCATGAGTGAAAGAGAAGGTTTGTAGATTGAATATAGTGTATATTCTTAGCTTCAGTTATGTAGGCTACTCTGGTGGTAGTAAATAGTTGTATATTAATTAGCTGACTCGATATTGACTTTTTATTATTACTAGTACAGTTCCCGTCGCTTCGCTGACGGTTAGACAGGCTAAACTACAGAAAAGAACGCAGCCGTGAAAATTTTGAGCTTCACATTGTGTCAACATTTCTGAATCTGGTATCTCCCAAAACCTCCTCACCCCCATTCATGCAACTTGGGGGCTAACCTCCTCCCCCATTACCCCCACCCCTCCCCATTATCCCACCCATCCCCCATTACCCCCACCCCCACCCTTCCCCCATTACTGCCCGGGATAAATTTCACAAACAGACAAACAGACAGGCTAAACTACAGAAAAGAACAGTCATGAAAATCTTGAGCTTCACATTGCCCCGTAATACAATTTCTGAATTTTTTTCTCACAATTTTTTCTCAATTTCTGAAAGTGTGACGGACGGACGGACGGACGGACAGCTCTCTTATTATAGTATAGATTATTAAAATGTAGCTCATGACTTGCATTATCTCGATAGGCCCCAGTGGCTTCATGTTTTCCAAATAAAATGTAATGTACAGTGCTTACAATAAGTCTCGCGCGTCTGTCTCGCCCCAAGCTAGTCTGTTAGGTATAAAATGGGCGGTCCTTATGGAAGCGGAGGTGTGTTCGGATTGGTGCACATAATTGCTCTAACCCCATCAATGACGTCCACATTATCATTGTGTCGATCACTCTATCTATTTATATATAGAGACATACTGTATATAGATATATATAGAGTATGCAGGAGATAACGCTCTCTCTCTCTCCATCCTCTCTCTCTCTCTCCATCCTCTCTCTCTCTCTCTCTCTCTCTCTCTCTCTCTCTCTCTCTCTCTCTCTCTCTCTCTCTCTCTCTCTCTCCATCTCTCTCTCTCTCTCCATCCTAGCGTATAGGAGGGCGAAGGCCAATCGTTCCCACGAGAACACTGAAGCGTATGTCCGCGTGTGTAGGGAAGTGAAGGCGAAGGTTAGGCTAGCGAAACGTAACGAAGAACTACGGGTGGCAAGCCTCTGCAAGGGGAACCCTAAGGAGTTCTTCAGTTATGTTAATAGTAGAAAGCCCATTAGAAGCATGATAGGTCCTTTAAAGGACGGAAGCGACGTTCTGCGGACCTCCGACGCGGACATCGCTAATGTGCTTAATGAGTACTTTGCGGGAGTGTTCACCAGGGAGGATACCCGCGTCATCCCCGAGCCAGCTGTGAGGCACGAAGGTGCTGGCCTGGATAGTGTTAGATGTACCGCGACAGTCGTTGCTCATAGAATAGACAAACTGAGCGCGTTTAAGGCTCCTGGGCCAGACCAGTTTCTCCCCAGTGTTTTGCGAGAAGTGCGCGACCAGGTGGCTCCCCACCTGGCTACAGTCTTCAACAAATCGTTGGTGATGGGCCAGGTGCCTGGTGACTGGAGGGAGGCCAACGTGACCCCTATCTTTAAGAAAGGGGATCACGAAAGTCCAGGGAACTATCGTCCTATTAGTCTCACTTCAGTAGTAGGTAAATTATTAGAAAGGATAATAGCTGATAGAATCGTTGACCATTTGGATTCCTACAAGCTGCTTGGGGACTCCCAACATGGGTTTAGACGGCATAGGTCGTGTCTCACCAACTTGCTCGAGTTTTTCCACGTCATGTTGAGTGAGTACGATAAGAGTAGGGCGATTGATATACTTTATCTCGACTTTCAGAAAGCCTTTGATAAGGTACCTCACCGCCGGCTAATGGCGAAAGTGCGCGCGCTGGGTATCGGTGGGGAAATAGGTAGGTGGATTGAAAACTGGCTGAGGAATAGGCGGCAGAGGGTGTAATTAAAGGGGCTAGTTCGGGTTGGGCCTCGGTCACTAGTGGGGTTCCTCAGGGTTCCGTTTTGGGGCCACTGTTGTTTACCATTTACATAAATGATATCGACGGTGGCATCGTCAGTCGGATCGCCAAATTCGCTGATGACACCAAGCTTGGGGCTAATGTTGGGACGCCCGAAGCGATCGAGGAACTGCGTGCGGACCTAGGTAGGATAGGAGAGTGGTCCGAAAAATGGCAAATGCCGTTTAACTTGGGTAAATGCAAAGTGATGCACATTGGCTACGCCAATCCCAAGTCGGACTACTCGATGTTGGGCAGTAATATCGAGGTGACTGATTTAGAAAAGGACTTGGGTGTGCTAATTAGCAGCGACCTTAAGTTTACGAAACAGTGTGTAGAGGTGGAAAAGAAAGCCCAGAAACTATTGGGTTATATCAGGAGGCAATTTCAGTTTCGGAACAAGGAGATTGTGCTCTCACTGTACAATTCCCTTGTTCGGCCGTACCTGGAGTATGCTGTGCAGTTCTGGTCGCCCACCCTCAGGAAAGATATTGAGAGGCTGGAGCGAGTGCAGGCGAGGGCCACAAAGTTAATCCCTTCTGTTAGGCATATGGGCTACAATCGACGGTTACGCGCCCTGAACTTGTTTTCGCTTGAAACTCGGAGGCTGCGCGGTCAACTGATCGAGGTTTTCAAGCTCTTACGAGGGTTCAACGATGTCGATTTTAGAAGTATGTTTAGTTTAAATGATAACCCAACTCGCAACAATGGTTGGAAGTTGGATTTGAAACGGTTTAGGACTAGTGTGTGTGGGAATTACGTTACGTATAAGATCTGTGACACATGGAACAGGTTACCTTCGGAAGTTGTGAACAGTTCCTCTGTGGATCAGTTCAAGAAAAGGTTAGACGAAATCTTGCACACTATTTGAGTGTGTAAAGACATTTAGGACCTCAGTCTGCGGAAATTTCTTTTCCTATAAAATAGTTAATATCTGGAACCAACTTCCCTCAGAGGTTGTTTCCAGTCAAAGTGTAAATCTGTTTAAAAATAGGCTAGACAAAGTACTGAACACACTCATAGTTTAAGATTAAAACCTCAGAAAACTCTGCAGGAGTTCGCTTGCTCGGTCTCTGTGAGCAAGCTAAATAAGGGCTATTTATATATTCTCCACTTTCCTGTAAAATTTCCTTGGCTACTTTTCCAGGGTCAAGGTATTTTCTTCAACCTTTTTCCGTACCTGCCTCTGGCAGGGAGGGAGCGGAGGGTGGGGAGAGAGCCTCTACTTTTCTATCCAGTTTTCTACTACTGCTAGCATAGTTGAAAGACAAAATTTTCCCTGGCACCCGTTGCCATTGGTACCTCCTCGGTATGGGCCGCAAGGCCTTTTGAGGTACTTCTTTCCCTTGTAACTCCTTGTAACTCTCTCTCTCTCTCTCTCTCTCTCTCTCATCACACCGCATGGCAATGTATCCATATAACGTTAATAATAACCGAAACTCGAGAAAATATACTCTCTGCCTTCCGCTCTATCCCAAATCCTTTTCTCTTAGTAACCTCTTAATACAAACTAATGTATCATATTTTGCGACTTTTTAACTCTGGTAGGATTCAATTCCATTCCTATAGTGTAAGATACTTAAATTCATGTGTGTATTATGCCATATGATGTGCGTAATAAATAATCATTTTTAAATAGTTGGAGCGTTCAAGGTCATCTGTAGTAATCTATAGACTACCCCTCAAGCCCACTCTCAACACTTAGATTCCCCTAAGACACAGGCGTCTTCAAGTAACATGAATGCGTAGAGATCTAAGGTGTTAGATTCCATATTATATAATTTATGTGCTAGGTTTAAGAACGCTGGCATTGAAGGATGGAAGGAAGGGACAGTAAAAGCGATAATAGGTTTAATGAAGGAAGTGGAATGAGGATGGAGGTAAGCGTTGCTATGTCGAAGGAAACGAGGTTGGGTGGGGAATTACGAAGGGAGGAGGAAAGGGAGCCAGAGATTATTAATCTAATTCTGCCACCGCGTTCTCCTGATATGAATCCGATTGAAAACCTTTGGGCAATAATGATTAACGAATGGGAGCAACGCATTGAAAGAACATTTGAAGCACTTTTAGCTCACACGAGGAATAGTTGGGAGAGCTTACGTCGAACACCAAACATTCCCTACAATCTGGCCTCTTCTATGCCGCAACGATTGCAAGAAATTATTGATGCCGGAGGAAGCTATACGAAATACTGATGTTAAAGCCATGACGTAAATGTGTATCGAATATATATTTATGTTAATATAGAATTTTATTATATTTTTATGTTTGACATCTATAAAAGTATATATTGTGACCATGAAAGAACTTTACTTATCCTTAGTTAGAATCTTTTCTTGCAATGTCTACGCTCGTGGAGATGATAATATATGCATTGTTGAAACAAACTATGAAAAGGTAATAGTTTCAGGAAAAAAATAAAAACTGGCAACATCGAGGCCATCACATGTTTATGGGAATTGTCATATGATATGCTACCAATAAACTTTATATACTACTATATACAGTATACTATATTACGTAATAATTACGATGAACAAATCAAATGCAAATTTCTCTGATTCACGGCCCACCAGTCTTGCTTTAGACTAATGACTTTCCTAAGATGGAATAGGTTACCACTTAAAACAATGGATAAACTATCTATTAGTGAGACGACCGTGATTTCCTCGAAATGCGAGCGCGTGAGAGGTTCACTGAGGAATTTGATCATTAGATTCTTCACGTAGGATATGTATCACAAACAACAATATTGACAACAATTCCCAACAATTACTTAATATCAATCATTGCATTTGAGCAAATAATTTAGACCTGCGTCAAAATAACTTAGGTATCATGCCATGATTTGGGATATTTGCTGAATTAGTCGTTCTCTATAGTCTACAGTATACATTGAGACGGTATAATGTAATACCCAGCTAATATTATGATGACTAGGATTGCTCCATAACCATCCTAACATCCCGAAACTTGGTCATTCTGCTTCTTAATCATTTGTATTTTAAACACTAAAATGTAGCAGAAGTGACGTAATAATGGACGTCATTGATGGGGTTAGAGCAATTATGTGCACCAATCCGAACACACCTCCGCTGCCATAAGGACCGCCCATTTTATACCTAACAGACTAGCTTGGGACGAGACAGAGGCGCGAGACTTATTGTAAGCACTGTACGTACATAATGTAATTTAAAATTTTGGACATTTAACATGTACATATATGTCACGCGATAACGCGTTTTCGCTTTAACATGGGATCCCACGGTCCCTAATCCGCATTATTGAGAGACTCCACTGTAATAATAATAAAATAATAATAATAATAATAATTAATAATGCTACGTAAACTCAGAATATATATAGTGGTTGGTGGGTATATAGAAAATGAAAGCACCGCTGTACTTACATGGTATTTTGTAATTGGCTTACAACTTCACTGAATTCATAATCTTTTCTTTCTTTGCTTCAATTTTTTTTCATTTTTGTTATAGCTGATGTATATTTTATCATTATAGTAGCTGTTTCAAAGTCTGAGCATCAGCAGTTTCTTTGTTCAAGCGTCGTTTTTATTCTAATTATCAAAGCTAAAAGATCTTTTTCCACTGTATTTCTTAATTTACTTTTCGTGGAAGTTACCATACAAAATACACATTCAACCGTAGCAATACAGAGAGGTAAATAATTGCAAACAATTACGTAGACTTTTAATCTTTTTCACGTATTTAGAGATATATAATTAAACTAGGCTATTTACCCACAGATGATGTATTAATATACGTGCAAGACATTAAAAATTATCAGATTTACAGTAAAAAATTACGTTTTCATTCTGCATGAAAATATCTAAGAAATGTCCGCTTCCACGAAGTTTCTCCATAAAACAGTTAATTTTCTCAGTTCAGTCGACGTTAAGAACGTGGTGGAAATATTTATCTGCCCATCGAAGAGCTGTTTAAATAAATCGGTGTTGAGTCTATTCACTATAGGACTGTGGATCTAACAAGCATGTACCACACATGTTCTATTGGATTCATATTCGGAGATTGACCTAGCTATGGAAAACGTTCAGTTCCATGGCTGTCATACCACCTGTGCGTTGCACAAGAGTAGTATGGGCTCAAAAAGGGAAAGTGCAATTGCAATTGCAATGTTGCAAAGGTTGATCAGTGCTGCAAGACAGGGGTGTGCTGGGACCGGTTGGTTCGGTCCGGTTCGCCCGAACCGGTTGTTAAATTTTGATTGGATCACCGAACCGTTTGTTTGTTTTTAACAAATATTTAACAGTCAGTAGTAGGGGTTAAAACCGGTATTGAAATACCGGTATTGAAATACCGGTATTAATACCGGTATTGAAGAAGTACAAATAATACCGATACCGATATTATAGGTTTTCGGTATTGACAAAAATTGCTATTGTAAAATTTAGGCAATTTAGTCCTCCGATAGGCAAATAAACTGTTTTTGGAGGATTCGGAGAAAAAAAAAGTTTCGGGGTATTTTGCAGTTAACCTCTTTTTTTCGTTTTCTATTCCTTTCTATCAAAGAAAACTATTTATTGCACTAACTTTTATAAATTTATATTATGTATGGATCATGAAAAGAGGTTATAACAAACAAACAAAATAAAAAAAAACTCTTTATTGCAGACATAAATATATATATATATATATTATATATATTATTATACATAATAATTCTTATAAACCAGATTTATCGTGTTCTAGGAGACTTTAATAAGTAATGCGTTAAACTGTAACGTATTTTGTCAATTTTTTCGCTTCAAACGTTTTAAAACGTATTAGATACGTTCAAAAACGTATGCACACGATTTCAAATCATCGCGTTCCCAAATCCCAATGCATCGTTCTTTCTTCTATTACAATTTAGTAATTTACTGTATAAACTTTTTCGAATAGAATGCCATCTATTTGGAGTTGGGTCATTAATTTATAGTAAATATGGTGAGTACTGCAAGTCCCTCAGACTTGTGGGAGGGTTGGTAGGGTGGCACCATAATAAATCAAAATAAATTATTTTTTTCATAATACCGGTATCAATACCGGGATTAGCATAATTGCCTCCAAATACCGGTATTGAAAATTTTCGGTATTATGCAAGCACTAGGACTCAGTAGAAATTTATCTTGAAATTTGCAATTTGTCAGTCACTCTTGATGAATTTTACGAATGCTCATGACGCCCGGGATTTGTCTCGTACACAATTGTGTTTTTGTGAATTATAGCTTCAGTTTACAATGTCACATTTGATGTTACTTTCGTTGCATGCCATTAGGGTGATTTTATTTCATTATGAAATTTGTAGAAAGTATTTATGAAAAGATCGATCGAACACTGCGTAATAAACAAAGCTGGCTTGCTGGCTGGAACTGAAACACGTGGTTGAGTCAGCCGGACTAGGACATGTAAACATTAGATCAGAGATTTTACCAGCGTGTGTAATTATGTACGTATGTATATGTACGATTATTTGCATGTATGTATTTTAGCAGACACATCATAATATCATACTGCTATATAAGGGACAAGCAAATGCAGAGGGAGAGAGATGCACGCACACAAGTCAATCGGTGCTCAGGATAGTCTAAACATTAGAATTCGGGATCTTGTTTGCTTGTATATTTATGTACGTATGTGTACATAAATATACACATGTATATTTATATGTATAATAAACAGCTCACAATTTATATATAGCAAAGGCTGTCGAAACAGAACAACGGCAGGCACTGTGTGCGTCAGTGTGTGTCACTATTGTTGAGCTCAAGGTCAAAGTGATCGTGTTGTTGACGTGAACTTGTACTGAGACGGACAGTATTAATTTCGTTCAGTTTGCCATTTCTAGCATCTAAAACAGTAAATACGTGAATTATTCTTTAAGAAAATACTGTACCCTAATAATTTGTAATCAAAATGAAGAGACAGGCTCTGTTTTCAATTTTTAAACAAAAACAACAGAAAACAACAGATGTGCAAAATGAAAAAAGCCACCACCATTCAAATTTCGTCCACTTTTAGTAGGACAGAAGTCATGCAAATATCGGAAAAAACTAGTGACCCTGTTTTTTATGGCTCGAGTGGTAGTTCATCGCCATCACCGATAGTTCAAGAACACAAAGTGTTGCCAGAATGTTGGTTCAATGAACAGTTTGAATATTTTAAGGAACAGTATGCATGGTTAGAGGTGCAAAATAAAAAACTAGGCTGCAAACCATGCTCAACAGTAGGCTCTCTTGGTATAGAAAAAGCAAAGCATGTGCATGTAGCTTTTCAGTGGGAAAAATGTTCGGTAGTTGCAAGTGGAACAACAAAAGAAACTCAGCAGGCATCTCCAAGAAAGAAAATAAAAGAACATTCATTATCAGGTGCTCATTAAAAGGTCACAAAGATATTAGAATGGCCCCAAAAATGTACTGCCATCAGTAATTGACACAATGAACAGTAAAGCTCTAGATACCACTGTTAATATTTTTAATGTGGTTTACAGTTTAGTAAAGAGAAATAGGCCTATGTTTGACATTGATGATGTACTCGAACTCCAAAAGAAAAATGGAGTGGACGTTGGCAATTGTCTCCATTCTCGGTTTTCGGCAACCTGAATATATGAACACATAGCAGCTCAAATGTAAAAAACACTGTTTTCCAACATAGTCAAGGAAGAAGCTAAAGTATGCATAATCATAGATGAAGCATCAACAATAGCTAAAAGTGTGTTAGTCATTTATTTATGCTGTGAAGTGCAGTTTGCAGATGAGCCATTAACCATTTTTGTTGATTTGAAGGAACTATCATCTACGACTGCAAGCAGCATATTTGAAACTTTACTTCAATGTTTAAAAAACTATGGGTTTGACAAAGAATAGTTTTCCAGAAATTTCATAGATTTTGTTCAGATGGTGCCTGTACAATGCTGGGAAGGCACTCAAGAGTAGCAGCAAAGCTGACAAAGTTATTTCCAAATATCATAATCTGGCATTATTTAAATCATCGCTTACAGCTAGCACTGGATGATTCTGTGAATGATATAAATCAATTGAACCATTACAAAATATTCTTGGACAAAATTTATTCCATCTATCATCAGTCAAACAAAAACCAAGCAGAGCTAAATGAAATTGCAAAAGATTTAGGGATAAAAATTATCAAAATGGGGCGTGTCCTGTGTCCTCGCTGGGAAGCCTGTAGAGTGAGAGCAGCTAAAGCAGTCTGGAGAGCGTATCCAGCTTTATATTCCCATTTTTATAGTAATTCAAACCTGGTTGGAATGGCAAAAAAAATGAGTAACCCAAAGTTTTTGCATGACTTAGCTCTGATCATCGATATTCTGGAGGAAATTGTCTTGTTATCTAATGCTTTCCAAGCACGTTCTACATCATTTCAGAAAGCAGATAAACTTGTAAGACGTACAATAAGAGCACTATCAGCTCTTAAAGAAAATTTGGGGTGCCATGAAACAGAAGTTGAGCAGTTAATCCAGTCTGAAGTGTTTAAACACATTCAGTTTCAAGACAGCCAAAGTATCAGTTCAAATACTGCAGGACTGCCAAGAAATCAGTTGATTCAGATTGTAGTTGACAAAATGACAGCCAGGCTTTTATCTACAAGTCATTCCAATTTGAAGCAAGTTACTCAAAGTCGGTTTCACTGTGAAAACCTCCTAGCACTTTTTGATTTATTGGAACCAATATCTTGGAAATATGATGAAATCTTATCACCATAGCTGGAAGGTGAAAAAAAGATAAGGCAGTTGAAGAAACTCATAAAATTTGAAATTGACATCAATGACTTTCGGGATTTTGTTGATTCAAATGTGAAATCAAAGAATATTCCTCTTCCACCTACCATTGCTAAAGCTAAGAAAATAATGAGCATAATTGCTATTAGCAGCGCGGAAGCAGAACGAGGCTTTAGTGTTATGAACGATATTGCGAAAGCAGAAAAAGCAAACTTTCTGTTAATCATATTTCCAGTCTGATGACAATAAAAATACTAGGAAAGCCTGTAGCAGACTGGATGGTGCCTTGCATATGTCAAGACTTGGCTAAGAAGTCATCGTCAAGCTGATGATACTAGAGTTCATGAGAAAACTGATACTCAACCATCGCAGAACGAACTGGCTATATGGAAACTTCTTGAATGAGACAGCATGATTCTTCTTCTTTCTCTTCGCCCGTTCCCGCCTCTATGCGGGGTCGGCGTTTCTGACCAGCCTCCTCCACACAGCCCGGTCCTGGGCTTCTTCCTCCGACAAACCCTTCTCCCTCAAATCGTCCCTCACCTTCTCCATCCACCTTCGCTTCGGTCTGCCTCTCTTTCTCCTGCCATGCACCTCCATATTCATCGTTCTCTTACCCACATAATCTTCGTCCCCTCTCATCACATGTCCATACCATTTCAGTCTACTTTCTTGTATCTTCCTCGAGATTTCTCCAACCTTTGTTGTGCCCCTTATCCTTTCATTCCTTACTCTATCCAACCTTGTCACTCCGCACATCCATCTCAGCATCTCATCTCCGTTACATCTAGTCTTTTCTCATGATCTTTCTTTATAGCCCAAGACTCAGCCCCGTACATCATAGCCGGTCTTACCACAGTCTTATACACCTTTCCCTTAACCCTTGCGCCTATTCTTCGGTCACACAACACCCCTGAAACTTTCTTCCAATTTTTCCAACCAGATTGCACTCTGTGTGTTATTTCTGTGTCCAGCTCACCGTCCTCAGCCACTGTCGATCCCAAGTACGTAAACTTACTTACTCTCTTTAACCTCGCTCCCTCTAAACTAATTTCTGAGTCTTGATTTTCGTAGAACCTCAGGTACTCCGTTTTCTTTCTGCTGATTTTCAACCCTCTGTCTTCAAAAGCCCTCCTCCATTCCTCCAATTTTCTTTCTACTACTTCTCTCCTGTTGCTGCACAGAACAATATCGTCTGCAAAGAGCATACACCAAGGGGATTGATCTTTTATCACCTGGGCCAACACATCCATAATCAAAACAAAAAGGTACGGGCTCAAAGAAGATCCCTGATGTAGACCAACCCTCACGGGGAACCATTCCGTTACACCTACACTACTCCTAACCTGGGTCCTTGCTCCTTCATACATGATTGAGAAGGTAAATTTATATCTAAATTTTTTTCATTTTTTTCAGGATGTTATAGAAAAATATGTGGTCGTTTCAATATTTATTTATTTATTGATGAAAAATTAGTTTATTTTTAGATAATTATGTCATTAGTGAATATAAAAAATGTTAAATAATTTCTGCCAAAATATTACAAAATGCTGTTTGGAAAAGCTCACCCCAGACCCCTTAGCTTAATGACTCGCGCCATTGGCGCTCGCCGATTTACACCCCCATCTGTATCAGAACCGGTTGTTAAGAAATTGGCAGCACACCCCTGCTGCAAGACCCCCTCCCCATTTGTTGCAAGACCTTACCTTTTGTTGCAAGACCCCCCTCCCCCTCCCCTTCCTCCCTTGTTGCAAGACCCCCCTTTGTTGCTACCCCCAGCCCCCAGGGTGCCAAAAAAAAAAAGAAGCAATGTGGATTCCCCCCACAGCTGCCACAAGCTGGGGGGGGGGGGAATCAACCTAACCTAAGAGAGAGAGAGAGAGAAGACATCCTTCGCTTGGCTCCACCAGACGCATAATGAAGCACTTGGGTTAGAAGGTCCTAATCAGCCAGTTGGCTTAGAAGGCTTAATCTGGCTTAGAAGGCTTAAATGGCTTGTTCAGGTGCACATTATTATTTTTGAGTTGACAGATTGCACTATTTATTTAATTAAAGCATATATTCTTAACAGTTGGCTTAGAAGTCTTAAGCAGCCAGTCGGTTTAGAAGGCTTAACCAGCTATTTGGTATATATATATATATATATATATATATAATATATATATTTAATTAAATAATATCGTTTATATATAAAACCAAAAGAATTAAATAAAACACCATTACATCATTCTGTTTATTTAGACGAATTATTGAAAATAATTTCATGAAATATATAGGAAATAAATATACAATCAAATTAGTTCATTCTATACACAGTTTAAACGAGGAATATATGCACGTGGGTAGGGTTGGTTTAACCTCTTCTTGCTCCTCTTCAAAGGTGTTACCGCCGGGGGTGACGGCACCTTCAATTGTGTCACATGCGTTGCATGTTCCAAGTCTTTTAACCTGTTCAGATTTCCTATCAACGTTTTAGGGACATTTATTTGTTGTAGTCTTGCTTTAATATGCTTCCATCCTGATGGTGATGGCCTATCCCACTTTCTCAACAGATCATGGAGAATGTCTACGATATTCGATCCCTGTACCTTTGATCCTTCCACAATGATCTCGCCTGTATCGGTCCATTGTATGGCTGGATCCTCATTCAATAGATTATAAAGACTTAAGCCTTTACTCATCAATGTATGTGGGAGGGTGCTTTTTAATACATGTTCGATATGTTGTGTGGCTAATCTTTTTGGTTGGTCAGCTGTATCGTCGGGCACAGATCCTATGTCGCCATGTCCATCGTCCCCCGTGCTGTGCCTAATAACCACAGGAATCTCTGTAGGGCTCTTATAATTTTCGTACTCGTGAAGAAAATTCTGCAGAGCTTCTTGGTATAAGATTCTTTTCTCATCAGGTGTTTTTTCACTGTTTAATAGGGCTAGCAATTCGCTTTCCATTCTTTTAAGTCTGCTTTTACGGGGATCTAGATCCGTGTCTGGATTCCTTTGCAGTGAAGCGTACACCTCGTGGGGAATCACTACCACTTTCTTCATTATATTAATCTAGTCAGTAAAGGACCCAAAACTGAAAATAAGATTGGGAGAAATGACCCTCCTGTTTGTACAATAATTCGTTTTTTCTTCGCTACAGTTTGACTTTTACGAGCGAGTGCACGTATTATATTCTTATAGCGGCGTAGGCGAGCCTTCTGAGGGGTTTTCATTGATACATTGCAATTTATAACGTTAAGACAGATTTCACAGATGCATTTTAAAAAGTCGGCGTCGATATTTTTAATAAACATCTGCTGCATTGCCCGGGGCAGTCGATGATAGATTTTTATTAATTCACGGTATTTCTTTAGTTTCTTTGTCATTCTGGAATATACACCGTTTCAGGCTCGTTTGGAAATATATTCGTTCGCAGAAGCACTCTGAACGTGTTTCGCGGATGAAGGTCGCAAAGCAAATATCCGTAACGCGTGCTTGTAGCTTCTTTATAAACTTCCAAAAACTCCTTACGCTGATTCGGGAACATTTGATTGGCTAATACCCTAATTTGTGATACATCTCTACGTTGCGCGAATAAGACTAGATATTGCGTATTTAACGACACAACGCGCATGTATCTATTTTTGAAAAATAGATTCTGATTGATGAAGAACACGCTTATGTTAAGATGGTGGGAGAATACTGCAAATGTCTCGGCAAACGTTTTATCCATCTCCAACATGAGATCGTCAATTACAATGATTGTATGTTCATTTCCCTTTAACGAATTAACGTCATATACGCCTTTGTGGAACAAAATATCATCTTGGTACTCGTTGAACACTGATTGATACGTCGAATAGCACCATATAACTTTATGCACAAATTTCGAGAACATCTCTCCCTTTTCTTTAATGATTTTAAGCATAAACACAATTTTACCACATCCTGTAGGTCCAGATATAATACATGTGGATTGTGGATGGGCTCGTGAATCTGAATTTTTCTACAGAGTCCATTTCTAACACGTCACACTCCTAAGTGGGTCATTTACAAAATATTACAAATTTTGAGTGCTGTTCCTTATATTTTGCTTTCTTCTCCCACAGAACCGTGAATGAGGATGAGGTAGAGCACCCGATCATTGACATTACGGATGACCTCGACGACAGTGTAGTTGTGATCTCCTCCCCTGCCAACGAACCCTCACCAGCGATACCGGTAGCACGTCCAAAGCGGAGGTATGAGAACCCCACGTCAGGTATAAAGCGACCGAAATACGCGCCTGTTGCAGCGGTAATAGATCCCCAACCCTCAACCTTTTACGCAACAACCCCCCCAGCAGCACCTCTCGCTAATATATCCCATTATTCACCCACCACAGTTGCCCCCCGTTCTGTTAAGTCTACAATAATAGATCCCCAACCCTCAACCTCCTACGCAACAGGCCCCCCAGCAGCACCTCCCGCTAATATATCCCCTAATTCATCCGCCACAGATGCCCCCCGTTCTGTTGAGGATGTTATAACGTTCGAGTTGGTGCGCTCCGCAGCCCCCACCCCAGCCTTGACTAGAAATCGGTATAGAGTCAGGGTCGACCCTAGAGCCATGTATAGCAATGGAATTGAGCGCGGGCTACGCCGGGTTGTACAGCGTATTGTAGAGTTTGCTCTTCAGAATCGCGACGAGCGTGAAGTCAGGACGAGTCTGTCCTTTGGATTCGGGTCAGATGACGGTGATGTAGACGATTATTGGGTGATAGTGCCATTTAGACGTTTGGCGGCTGAAGATGTAGAATATATATTAGGACGTATAATGCAAGCCGCCCAAGAACAACTTCACGGTAAATATTGATCGTGTATTCCGTGTTGCGGGTCATAGTGCCATACCGTATACTCTTAACTTCAATTCTCCGACTATTTACCGAAAGCATATAAACGTCGATCGTGGTTGCAGCTTTATAGCAGTACTCTTAGCACGTATGTTTACTGTACAAAATACACAGGCCCCAAAAATTTGGTTGCGTACGGTCGTGGAGCGTGCCCGTAAACTAGCTGTACACTGTGAACTTGAATTTGACTGTAATATGGGTCCTGAAGAGTTGAGAAGGGTAGAACAGGAAATGAATGTCCGTATAGTTGTATTTGGGCTGGATGATCGTCATAGGACTGTGTATGTTTTTAAAAGCTGTGTGAGAGATCGTACAAGACCCCTACTTATTTTAGGATTGTCAGGGACAACGTATCTCCCCATCCGTAATATAAGGTGGCTTTACGCGAGTTATGACAAAAGTCGAAAATATGGGAGACATCATGATTTGTGTAAGGGGTGCCTCGAGTTTGCGGATGATATTGTGAGACATTGTAAAGAATGTCACATGGTATGTGAGCAGTGTAAAAGCACCAAATGTGAAAGCCGTGTAGTTGACGCTGAGAAGAGAGACTGTGATGTGTGTAGACGCACATTTTTCAATAATAGCTGTTTTGATTTCCATAAATCAATTGGCACGTGCAGGAAAATGAGAATCTGTGAATGTGGTATGTTTCACACAATGGATAATTGGGGAAAATTTAAGCACAAGTGTGACGTAATTCACTGTCCTACATGCCAGGAGGAATATAAGGCGGATGGAGTAAAGCATGTATGTTATATGAAAGATGCTAAGCCTAAAAATAACCCTTGTATAACTGTATACTACGATATAGAAACATATGCGAACGCTGAAACCAAAGAGGTAATTCCACATTTACTTGTGAGCCAGACCATCTGTGATGAGTGTATGGGTAACGAATGTGACGAGTGCCCCAAATGCGGTAAACGGACAAACGTTTTTAAAACGAATGTCCGCGATAGTCCTGTGAAACTATTTGTCCTATATTGTCAAGTTAGCCGACAAGTTCAAAAAAATGACTGTGTATATTCTCGCCCATAACGGGGCAAAGTTTGACACGCAGTTCCTTTATAAAGAGTTGCTTGAACACGAATCCTCAGATATTTACAGGTGATCCATTGAAAAGAGGCAACAAATTAATACAGATGCAGATAAGAGGCAATGTACAATTTAAAGACACTTTATTATTCACACCTTGTAAATTAGCAAAGCTACCCAAGGTGATGGGCGTAGCAGCTGAAGTTTCCAAAGGATACTTCCCTTACACTTTCCTCACCAGCGAGACTTTAAACTACGTAGGCCCACCACCACCCAAACATTATTTTGACTGTATGGATGAACGTGAAGAATTTGATCGATACTACAACAGTTTTAATGAAAGTAACCCTTATAATATAGCTGATGAATGTGAGCGTTATTGCGTGAATGATGTGCGCGTGCTTAGAGTATGTTTCCAGGCCTTTAGAAGGATGTACATAGCCCGTTTCAAATGCGATCCGCTGCAAGTCGCAACCACCATCGCATCATTATGTTTTACGGTGTTCAAGAATAACTTCATGCCTAAAGACACCTTAGCCATTATTCACCGAAACAACCCCCGCAGTTACGGACACAAGGCTATTTACTGGCTCATACACCTACAGCAACAGACAGGTGTATACATAAAGCACGCCCGCAACACGGGTGAAGTACCCATTAAGATTAATGGACGTGTTTTTTGGGTTGATGGGTTAAGTGAAAACCGTGTCACTGGTGTGAAGACTGTGTACTCCTTTAACGGTTGCTGGTGGCATGGATGCCCCCGTCCTGAGTGCGGAATCGCCGGAGATATCCACGGTAGATCTTCTGCCGACTGTCTTGCACGGACCCGCACCCGCGATCAACTTATAGGATCACAGTTCACTCACAAAGTCTTGTGGGAGCATGAATATGATGCACGGATGGAGACAGACGAGGTGTACCGTGAGGAAATAAACACGATCAAGCGCTCAATGGTTCCTCTCAAATGTGGTGATAGCTTGTTTGGAGGACGTACAAATCCATTCAGACTATACTTTCCACCTACGGAGGGTGTGAAGCTCCATTACTACGATTTCTGTTCTTTGTACCCATACGTGATGAAGAACAATCCGTACCCCATGGGCGCTCCTGAGAAACTGGTGGGACCTAACCTGCCATCCATCAATGAATTTTCAAGAAATTTGAATGATCGTTACTTTGGGCTCTCTTTCGTAGACGTACTCCCCCCACGCAATTTATGGATGCCAATCTTACCTGTCGTTATCGTCGACAAGCTCATGTTTCCCCTCGTGACCCGACAATTCAGCGCAGGACAATTCAGCGCCGACAATTCAGCGCCGACAATTCAGCGCAAGACAATTCAACGCAAAGACAATTCAGCGCAAGACAATTCAGCGCAAGACAATTCAGCGCGAAAATACCAACAAAGAAGAAGAAAACAAATCCAGAGGGAAGAGAGGCTTGCAACTGTTAGGTTAGGTTAGGTTAGGTTAGGTTAGGTTTCTAGTTTTTTAAATAAAATCTTAATTTTAACAATTCTAACAAATTTTGTTTTTTTAAATAAAATTTTAATAATTATACTCCTTTGAATTTTATCTCCGATTTGTCACTCCTTCGTTATGTCACTCCTTCGTTACGGTATTTGTCACTCCTTTGTTATGTCACTCCTTTGAAATGTTACTCCTTCGATACAGACCCAATTTAGCATATATATAAATATACAAATTTTTCTCTTTTTTATTTATTGCGATTTATTTTTATTATTTTTAACTAAACTTTTAACTGTACTGACTTGCGCTGAATTGTCAGCGCTGAATTGTCTTGCGCTGAATTGTCTTTGCGCTGAATTGTCGGCGCTGAATTGTCGGCGCTGAATTGTCCTGCGCTGAATTGTCGGTGCTCCGTTTCCCCTATGCGTGAAGTGCGCGGAAGAGGATAACGGCGATTGTAACCATATACCCCACCAGCGTAAGATCAGAGGCGTATATACAAGTCCTGAGCTGGCCCTAGCCGTACGCCATGGTTATAGAATACTGAAGATACATGAGGTGTGGAGGTTTCAGAAGCTACCCAACCTTTTCACATCATATATAAACGCCTTTTTGAAGGATAAGGTTGAGGCATCAGGGTATCCGCGAGGAGTTGATACCGAAGATGAGAAGTCTGCTTATATTCAACGTTACCGCGACCGCGAAGGTATACAACTTGATCGTGTCCAAATTGTAAAGAATCCTGGCAAGCGCTTTAGTGCAAAGTTGTGTCTAAACAGTCTATGGGGAAAATTTGCGCAGAATAACGGCAAAGGGAACATTCATTTGGCACAAAGTTATAGCGATGTCTGGGATTATGCCAATGCTCCCGATAAAGAGGTCATGGAGATCGTGAATGAAGGTAATACTTACATAATAAAGTACAACAACACTGAATTTGCCACAGATACCTCAAGGGTTACAAACATACCTGTGGCCAGCTTCACAACAGCCTACGCCCGTATAAAACTTTGGGGTCTATTGCATTCTCTTGGGCGGAGAGTATTGTATGCCGATACAGATAGCGTGATATTCACAGAGAGGGAGGGTGAATACATGCCCGCTATTGGGGAGTTCCTCGGCGAGCTCACTGATGAGATCAAGGATGAGTATGGGGACAACGCATACGCCGACTCTTTTGTCTCAACAGGATCTAAAACTTATGGGGTACGGGTCAGGGTGGGGGAGGAAATGAAATATATCGTGAAGGCAAAGGGTATTACGCTCAACCATGCGAATCGGCGGGTTGTTAACTTTGAATCGTTGAAGGATCTAGTGTGTTTGGACGATGATGAGGGCGAACGACCTCCCCAACTAATTGTAGGCACCCACAATTTTCGGGCGCAGAAGCTGGGGGGCGTGAAGGACCTTAGGGGTACGAAGGTGTGCCGTAACACCTATAGGAAACGTTACCAGTCACCTGGTACCTATGATACCGTACCCTTTGGATACCATAACGCTTGATGCTTCTATTGTTAACTGACACGTATTTGTCTTATATATAATCGTATCTATTGATTTATTACACGTATTTGTAAATATATATATATAACTTGAATATCTCGTTTATTAAATCGTATTTGTAAATATATATATATATATATATATATATATAACTTGAATATCTCGTTTATTAAATCGTATTAAATCGTAAATATATATAACTTGAATATCTCGTTTATTAAATAAATCATGTTTCAATTAGCGTTTTACTTTCTCCTTTGTGTGTGTGTGTGTGTGTGTGTGTGTGTGTGTGTTTGTG
Organism: Bathynomus jamesi; assembly: GCA_023014485.1. NCBI lineage: Eukaryota > Metazoa > Arthropoda > Malacostraca > Isopoda > Cirolanidae > Bathynomus > Bathynomus jamesi. The sequence continues at coordinate 1,017,991 of JAJOZX010000879.1, read as the reverse complement.
TGTGTGTGTGTGCAGGTGAAAGTTCTAAGCTCCGCCCACTGTAAGACCGTGAGTCATGCTACTATCTGGGAGTCCCTGCGTGGTCAGTCGACTGCAGTAAGCCCGAGAGATCAGACGTGTATTCAGAAGAAAAGATCAGACGTGTATTCAAATGGCTATCTTTAATATTGCTTGTACAACGTTTATGAAATGGTATTCAGCAAAGTGCCAGGATGTGGTGGATACCGAAAAACTTCCTATTCCTCCCTCCTATGCCTCTTTTAAAAACACATTGGATTGTGCGAAGTTCCAAGATGTACAAATACTCTACGGATGTTCTGGTGAGACCGTTGAAGGCTTTCGTTGCACAGACGATGTGCTGAAGTATACTGCAGAGCTAAACTTTATAAAGTCTCACATACACCGTGAAGTAAAAGAAACAACGCGTACAGAAGAGAAGCAGCAGGTATGGATAATGAGTCTTGCGGATGGGTGTGTGGTGTGACAAGCGGTATTACGTCATGCTACACCATGTCGATTACTCATACCCTACGACTGAAAATGTGAATCTCGTGATCATGGACAATCTTAAGTATTTTTATCACTATATTAACGTATATCATGATGAGGTTCGTAGTGAGGTTGTGGCTAGTGCCCTGCGTGAGTTTTTAACAGACTTTAGAGACGAGTATCGTTTGATGGGCAGAAAGGAAAAATATGAGCATATGTTCTTCTCAAATAGTGCGCCGGAGTGTGAAGATGTTTAGTAAGACATAAAATGTGCCTAGTTCTTATCCTGAGGTAAACTGTCTGGTGCGTAGGCTGGTAGTGATGAAATTAATTCTTGTACCGGAAAAACAAATATGTACAACAATTCGGTACGACTCGCGGATCATACGAACAAGCCCATTCACGTATCATCGAGTCAGGCCGCCCGTCGAACCGTTCCTGCCTACCTGCGTGCCTCACACGGCTCATAGTTATCTCAGAGCTTGAGCCGAGTGGACGTGCGCTCCTCGAATACGATGGAACTTCCTTTGAGCAGCATTCTCAACGCCTCGTACGATGTGTCCGTGACGAAATCGTTGCGCGTGTTCAGGCGTAATTCCGGTACCGTTAGCTATGTACTGGAAACGGAATGTAGACAAACAAACAAACGGGTTTATTTAAGTGTCGAGGAGATGAATAGAATCTTCGTGATAGTTGAGAAGTGGAGTGAAGATCGTTATAAAATACCTGCTAACGTAGGTACAAGAAGAGAGCAGATTAGTGACGCACCCTCATACGCCGTTGTATGTACGTTGTGTATAAATAACGATCGGCCGTGCATTGAAATACGGCTGATGTGGAAGAATGCTTCTGATAATAACGCTCTTCTTCCTACGCGAAACCGTTTCATCCTCGACAGAATGTTTGAAATCGTCGGATTCCGCAAGCTGAAACCTATATTAGACGCGCGTGTTACGGATATGCTTTATTTTGATACAGTACTTGAATACGCATACACCGCTCTGCTCGATGGGTTTACCGAGTGTAGGGCTGGTGAGAATGGTCTAGAGCTGGACGTTTATTTAAAAAGTTTAGACTCTTTGAAATACCATGAACTTTGGTACAAAGCAATTGATCGGTACAAGGCTGAGCTCACCTACACCGTTCACCCTGAAGAACTATTTCTTTATATAACGCGCAGTTGTCGTAACGATTTAGAAGATTATTTCAATTGCCGCTATGTTGAGTGAGTTCACGATTGAAAAGCTCGAGTCGGTAGAAATAAACCCTCGACTGGAAAAGCGTGTTTATAAACTTGTGTTTAATAATGTAGCTAACAATGAACTCTTTGTGCGTTCTTTTGATTGTATTCTAGATGTATTTAAAGATGATTTACCAACCGGTTGTAAAGTGGGAACAAAAATAGTACTGAACGATATGAAAGCCCTTCATATCGAATACAGGTTTCCCTATACTTTAAGCGGTGAAATATTATTAAACCGCGTATACTGCGTAATGCAGAGCAATAATGATGTAATTGTAAACTCGATTAAGTGCGAGTTTAGTATTTTGAAAAAAAAGTGAAATGTAATTATATATTTTGCGTGATATTTCTCCTGTACTGTTATGATTATATGCATATTTCTATTATTATTGAAATGTATATTTATTTGTATATATCTCCATCTCCATAATTGTGTGTGTGTATATATTTTTTTTGATTATATGCATATTCCTCAATTATTATTGAAATGTATATTTATTTTCTATATATTTATAATAAAAAGAATGATGCAATGTTGTTTTACTTAATTCTAATTATAACATGTTACGCCTTCTAAACCTACTAGCGGAATTCTAAATGTATACAATGGTATCGCTAAAAAGTGGTATCTGGCAACTGAATACATGGCACGAAATCTTTTAATTGTTTAGTGAGACAACTCGCCATAATAATGCTAAAAAGTGGTATCTGGCAACTGAATACATGGCGCATAGCGGAATTCTAAATGTATACAATGGTATCTGGCAATGCTAAAAAGTAGGCGCCTATAATAATGTATACAATGGTATCTGGCAACATGGCAACTCATCTGGCAACTGAATACATGGCGCTATCTGGCAACTCAAGCCATTTACGCCTTCTAAGCCAACTGGCTGATTAGGAGCCTATAAGACAACGTCTACTCGGCTGAAGTCTTAATATGCACTTGGCTCCTGCCAGGTGAACACCTCTCCTCCTTTCTCTCCTCCTTTCTCTCCTTTCTGGCCCTTTGGGGGGAATAGCTTGGGGGAGAACTCCGCCTCCAAGTTGCATGCCCCTTGCAACCCCGGTTGGCAACAAAGGTTCCTTTGTTTTTTTTGCAACACCCCACCCCCCTTTGCAACACCCCACCCCCTTTGCAACATTACGTAATCACTTGCAACATTCCTGCACTTTAACCTTTTGCGGCTATACTACTGGTCGTGATATTTTCGTTAGTTAGCCTAGATTACCAACCTCTTTCTAACCAACCAACCTTTCTCTTTTTAACATATTGCATCCCAGTGTTAATCACTTTAACATATTGCTTCCCAGGAGGGATCACTTTAACATATTGCTTCCCAATGCTTTGGGAAGCAATATGTTAAAGTGATCCAAAAAAATTCAATTAAGAAGGAAATTGAATGGCAATGTGATGCACGAGGTGCATAAATCCAGTTGCTGAATATCTGTCCATCCACATGAATTCTTGGAGATATGAATTTACACTAATACTAACCTATATCTATGTTTATAAGGGATTATCTATCCTATAGCTATAAATTATCTTATTCTTATAAATTATTCTTATGTTAATTCGAGCTGCCACCTGAAGATCTGTCACCCCAATAATGCTCACCTGAAGATCCGTCACCCCAAACTCATAGGGGTGACGAATCTTCAGGTGATCCAAACTTTCTTCCTCCTTTCTATTAACTCTTTCTGAACGACTCGCGTCACGTGACGTACAACACCAGCTGTGAATTTTTTGACACGCTCATATGATTAATTAATTTCATTTAGACATCACTTTTGGTCATCATTACTTTATTACTTTAATGGGTTTAAATGTTATATATATATATATATATATACACACACACATTAAATGTTATATATACATATACACATTAAACGTTATATATACATACACATATGCATTATTTATATATGTACTAAATGTATTTATTGTATGTTTATATGGTTCTTTTATATGGTATGGTTCTTTCATAATGAATATCATCAACTCCCAGTCCATACTTCGAATATCAAACAAGAAGCTTTGCAGCGCACTACGAGAAATATTTGCTTCTAAATAACGAACATTAGTCATGAGTACTAGAGCCCGGATGTTCGGGCAAAATGCCATAAATGCCTTTTTTTGTCTTTTTCGCGTTTACAGGCAAAAGTGTCTCTTTCGTCATAAAGTGCCTAATTTGCCTTTTTTCCATTATTTTCTGGTATTATTCAATTAGATTCCCAAAATAGGCCTATCAGTTTCTGTTATATGTTTCAGTTTTACACACACACACATATATATATATATATATATATATATATATATATATATATTAGTGGTGGACCGGATATCCGCATCCGCATAATTTTTAACATCCGCATCCGCACTTCTGACTGCGGATGTTATGCGGATATTACCTCTAATAAATTATGCAATTTACAATTAAATTAGCTTATAAAGTAGCTTATAAGGCCCAGTCATGCACATTTCATGTAAAGTATTGATTAATGAACAAATATATATATAAGCCTCAAAATATAAATACGTGGTAACACAGAAAATTGAATGAAACTTGTTTCATTGAATTTTCTGTGGCTGAAACTCTTGAGAAAGTTATTATTTTTATCATAATGAAAACATTAATATTAATTTTAATTCTTATGCATTGCCTCCCATAATAGTAATATCACGAAATTTGAAAAATTATGTCATATATTCACAATTCTATATTATATTGATAGATTAACTGAACATCCGCATCCGCATCCGCGGATATTGAAATTAAAAATCTGCATCCGCAGATGTTGAAAAACTGACATCCGGTCCACCACTAAAATATCCTCCCGATCTGCCGGACCTTACATCTTTACCTTCCGAAATCTATGCTTGTTTAAAGGGTTTTACTCGTACTAGAAATAAGGCATGAACTTAATGTCTGTATAATACCATTATTATTTTCATTATTATATAAATTTAATTAATGTGACTTACGCATGAGCATTACCACGAAAGTAACACGTGGATAATATTTATGATGAAAATAACCACAAAGGTTATTGTGTTTCCTTTTCCTTCTTGGTTATTTTCATCATATATATATATATATATATATATATATAAGAGAAACTGAGCGTGCATTTATTTTTATGTAAGGAGGGGGCTAAGGCGAGCGACCGCAAAAGTGTTCCCTCAATAGAAGAAGGAGAGAGCCAAAGACAAGGTCTCCAAGGCTCAATGATTCCATTTTTCTTTTTTTTTAAATATAAATTTTGAAAAGATTGTGTCGTGTGGAAGATGCATGTATGTGTAATTCTATTCTTTTTGTTTTTTTCCCTTCTACTCCAGATGGAGAGATTTTTTTACTTCCGGGGTTAAACCTTAACCCTAAGGAATTTTTAGGTACAGCCTAGTACTAGGCGTAAGATAGAGGTGCTGTATCGTAATATCTCCCCTACAACTTCTCCAGATGTCACACTTGTGGGCAGTTGGTTCAGGAACTCTACTGTGGATTTCTTTACTGCCCCTGTTGCCCCCACTACTATTGGGATGATCTCAGGTTCCACATTCCACATTCTCCTTATTTCGTGTTTGAGTCTCTGGTATTTTAAGACCTTTTCCCTTTCATAGTTCGCCACATTCCAGTCTGCTGGGACTCCTACTTCCACCAAGAGGCACTTGTTTCCCGCCTTCTCTCTCACAACTATGTCTGGTCTGCATCCTGATACCCTGATGTCAGTTGGTATCTCGTGATCATATAGGAGCAGCATTTTGTCATTGTCTTCTATTCCTTGTGGAATATGTTCCCAGTGTTTTTCTGTTTCTAGCCTTATTTCATATTTCTTACACAGCTTGAAGTGGATTAGCTTGCAGACTGCATTGTGTCTGTCTGTGTAGTTTCCTCTGTGCAGGAGTATTTCACATCCCGATAGTATGTGACTCACAGTCTCTGGGCTCTTTGAGCACACTCTGCACATCTCGCTTTCATTTCTGCCCTCAATATTCCTTTTGAACCAGTTTGTCCGTAGTGCCTGGTCTTGTGCTGCCATCACCAGCCGTTTATCTTCTGGTCTCAGTGCCCCTCTTACCAGGAACTCCACGGTTTTATCCCTCTCTATGTATGCTCTGTTCAGCACGTCCTCTTTGTATACTTTGCTGAACTTCCCAGTTCTTCTCCTTTTCTTCTGATCTTTTCTTGTTATACCTTCTTTTGATGGTGCTTATCTTTTCCATGAGTGGTTTATTTGCAATGTCTTCAAGCTGTTCAGGTCCTATGCCGGCATCCACTAGATAATCATTTGCCTTTTTTGAGTGATGTTGTTTGAGGCTTTTCACGTTCATGGTCTCTTACAAATCTGACTAGCCTTCCTTCTCCTTCCTTTATGTACTGTGCTAATCCTATTGGTGTGGCTTTGTGCACTTGGTCAATTAGCGCAAGCCCTAATCCACCGACCCTCCTTGGCAGGTATAGCTTTGGTGTGCATTGGTTTTTATATATGACCTTATGCGCATGAGATTTTAGGATTAGCTTTATCCTTTTTGAATAGTCTTTCCTTCATGATGTCACTTTCCATCTTTTCAGATTCCTCCATCCCCAGATATTTATATGTAGCCTCTTGCTCTAGTTCTTCTATCACAATATTGTTCACCCTAATGTTTTCTGATTCACACCTTTTGCCTTTATTTAGTGTGACAGTGGCACATTTCTCAAGATCAAACTCCATCTGGATGTCATCTGAGAACTTTTTGACCTCCCTGACCTCTTCTGTTAGCTCACTTTTGTTTGGGGCATATAGTTTTAGGTCATCCAAGTAAAATAAGTGAGATATTTTCGGGCTGTTCTTTTTCCTTGGTCTCATTACGTAGCCTTTGTTTAGGTTATTTATTAGTTGGCTGAGTGGGTTTAGCGCCAGTACAAACAAAAGAGGGGATATTGAATCACCCTGGTAGATCCCTCTCTTGATTCTCACACTGTTCACCTCTAAAGTTCCCTTACTATGATAGAGAGTTAGGTCTGTTTCCCATCGTGTCATAGTTGTTTCTAAGAAGATCCTGATGGTAGGGTGGATCTTGTATAGTCTCAATACTTCCTTCACCCAGGAGTGGGGTACAATGTCATACAGTGGCGGCTCGTGACTAAAAATTCTAGGGTTGCTGTCTCTAAGAATGGGTTGAAATAATTACTGAAATAAAAGGATGAGCATTGAGCAATGAATAAAAGTTTCAAAAGTTATTGAAAAAGTTATTCAGTGAGCTCATCTTTATATTGTTCTTGATTATTTCAATTGTAAATAAAAAATTTAGGGGTGCTGCAGTTCCGCAGTGCCTACCGACGAGCCGCCACTGCTGTCATACGCCTTTTTGTAGTCAATCCATGCCATGCTTAGGTTTCTCTGTTTCTTTCTGCTGTTCTCCAATATAGCCCTGTTGATTAACAGCTGGTCTTTTGCAAAGCTGGGCACAAACCGTTAATCCGTTAATCGTTAATTAACGAAGTTAACTTTTTCGTTAACGATTTAACTTTTAAGTTAACTTTGAAAATCATTATCGGAATAATTAACTTCCGTTACATTTAACTTCCGTTAACTCAAGTCCGTTAACCAAAAAAATTCATAAATAAACGTTTAAAAGTTTCTATTATTTTCAGTGCTGAGCAGGTGCGCAATTAATCCGCCACTGTTAATAGTGATGAACGAATTTCCATTTCCGCAGTGCAAAATCAGGCGATATATTTGTTTCCGTCGCCACAATTTGTGTCTTACCAAATATGGTAGTTATTTATGGCATTGGTTTGAGCAAAACATGGTCGACTGTAAAATCAGGCGGAAAGATTTGCCATTTGAGTTGAATGTTTCAACTTCTTTCAAGAAATATCACGAGCATTTTAAGGCACTTTCAATAATATATATGTAACAATTACAACAAATAACTACATTCGTTTCATTTGCAGTCTGTCTCTTGCGCAACATGTTTGTGCTAGTAAATATTTAAAAATAATCGTTGTCAAGTAAGTCATGTATATTTATAATATGTCTGTGAGTACCTTATTAGTAGTCTCCTTGATACATTTCAAGAACCATAAAACTGATCAGGTAAGATTTCAATTCTCATGTCACTTTGATGACATAAATTAAGTCAATTGATGTCTTACAATGGGAGCGTTTTCACCTTAACCCTTTATGTCCTGGCGGTACTTCTAGGTACCACATCTTTAAAATCTCCATAATTATTTTTCTACCCGGTTGATCCTGCCGGTACTTTCAAGTCCCAATGTGAATTAGTTTCTTTATGAGATAATAGATGGCGTTGAGAAGTAAATGTGAGCGTGTGGCGCCAGAGGCTATTTACTCTTTAGTATCTCTGCTGTGAAGACCGAAGAAATTTCAGTGCAATTACTTCCCGAATATTCTGTGCCATATCTGTTCCAAATAACAAAGGTAAGGGTTATTTTATTTTTTATCTTGTTCTTGAAATGTTCAAGAATGCTTCAAACAATTGTTGTTCTTGTTTATTATTTTTAAGTGTGAAATAATAAAGGATTTATTGAGTCAACTTCTAAGTACCAACAGGACAAAAGGGGCATAAGTCTACATCGTTTTCTTTTGGTTTTCTTTCAATTTTATGGATGACTATTTTAATTTATGTGGAAATATTTGAACTTGAACTCATGTGTTTACACAAGATTGCGCTTGCGCTTTGCAACATTGCGCAAGCTAAATGGAGAACGAGAAGAGGGAAAATTAAATTATATATATATTGTGTTTTTCATTTTTTTTTATAATAAAAGTTAACGTTAACGGTTTATCGGTAACTTCCGTTACATGTTTAACGAATTAACGGATTAACGGTTAACGAAGTTAACTTTTTGGTTAACGGTGCCCACCACTGGTCTTTTGTCCCATACGTCTTTCTGCTGCATCCTTTTTGTTCTGGGATTATGATGTTTTCTTCTGCATGGCTGTAGATCCTGTCAGCTATGATTCCTGTTAGTATTTTGTAGATTGTTGGCAAGCACGTTATTGGTCTATATTTACTTGGATTCTGGGTTTCATGGGACTTTGGTAGTAATGTTGTTTTTCCTTTTGTCAACCATTCTGGTGCTTCTTCTTCTGCTGTTACTATCTTGTTGAAGCACCTTGTTAGTTTTCCATTTAGTGATGTTAGCTTTTTCAACCAGAAGTTCTTAATCATGTCTGGGCCTGGTGCTTTCCAGTTGCTGCTTCTTTTTATTTTCTCCTCGACTTCTTTCACGGTTATTCTGTATATGCCCATCTCTGAGATGTTTCTCAGCTTTTCGCTGTTGTAAAGGCTCCCAATCCATTCTGCACCATCATTATGGTTGACTTCGTTCTCGTGGATGTTCTTCCAGAAATGCTCCACTTGTTCTTTTTCAGGTGGTCTTTCTACGTTTATCTGGACATTCTTTAACTCTCTAAATAGTTTTGTTGGGTTGTCTTCAAACATCTCATTTTGTTTCTTTTCTCTATCCAAGCGTATATATCTTGCCAATCTTTTTGCCTTTGCTGACAGGTTTAGCTTTTTCCTGGCAATGCTTTGTCTGATCTTTCTTTCATTGTCCAGTTTTCTCTTTGGATTAATACATTTACCTTCCTCCTTCCCAGTTCAGATCTTATTTCCCCCCTCATATGGGTAGTTAGGATTGAGATCTCCTTCCTGAGGTTACCTACTCTGCTCTCTAGTCTTTGCTGCCACCTTGGCTTCCTCTCATTTCCATTCTTTCCCTGGTTTTGCTCCTGGTTATTCTGCTTGCGTGTTTTTACCCCTGCCGTCTCTGATACGCTGACTGCTGTTGCATAATATAACCTGTTTAATTCTGTGAGGTTACTCTCCTGGGGTGTTATTGCAGGTAGTACCTTGTTCGCTATCTCTATATATTTTCTGACCTTACAGGTGTTCCTCAGCTTGGGCAGTGGTCTTCTGTGGTTCAGTTCCTGGTGTACATCTTCTCTGTGGATTAGGATCCTCCTTTTCATCTCCTTCTCTTCCTCACTCTCCTCTTCTATCTCTTTCACACTATCATTGTCTGGTCCTGATGTAGAGTCTCCCTCATCATCTGATGGTTCACTTGTGGGAGGTGAAAGGGGAGGGGGAGGGGGAGGGGGTGGCAAGATGTTTGTGTGCCTGTGGTTCATTTCCACTTCCACCTCCTCCTCTTCCCGCCCTGGGCAGGCATCCTTGTCCACTTCTTTTGTGCTGTCTCTGGGAGTTACTTCCACTACGGTACCTGGGGCTGTCTCCTTTGTTTTTTCTGTTATTGAGGGTTTCACTTGGCTTTCTGGTGTTTCAGCCAGTTTTTTTTTTTTTGGTTTGTTTCTTCCCTCTACCTACTGTCCCTTTGCTCGTTCTTAGTTCTTCTAGGGTGTCAGCAGTTATTACCAGTTGTTCCTGTACAATAATAAATAATACATATTACAACACCATTATTGTGAACAAAACAGTACGTATTGAAAATGTTCGTTACACAATAATGACAAGGATTTAAATTTCAGAAAATGGTTAACTCTTTCATATCTGATTTTCGTTTACTTTTCATGCCACAAAAAAATCACTTATGGTTATATCTCTAGAATGACTAAAATCTCATAAAATTTGATGGTCTTATTTGCGCCCATACGGCATGAAAGGGTTAATATAAAATACTACTATTATGAAAGGAGGAGATTGTAGACACCAATCGACCAGGGAAGTACTGCAGGGGGGATGTTATAACAGCGATAGTAAAGAGAGAGTGAAGTAACATTGCGGGGAATTGATGAGACAAAAAGCCTTTGATTCCACCCGGTCAAGTACGGCTGTGTGCGTTGAGCCAACCCACACATAAGAAGTGTACTTCATACAGGAGTGGAAAAGACCCATATACTGAGACAGCAACTGAGTTGGGGTGAAGAAACTGCGAAGGCGATACAGCACACCTAATCTCTTAAAAGCTGTTTTAGAAAGAGAGTACATGTGATCTTTCCATGAAAGATCACGAGAAAAGGAAACGTCAAGAATGTTAAGAGAAGAGAAAGGATTGAGTTGTGTGTTGTTAAAGGTAAAAGGATAGTCGTTTGGAAGATTGTGACGAGTAGACATATGGAGGAACTGAGTTTTCTTTGCTCCAGTCAGAGAAGACAGGTGTATCATAGCCATCCTACGCGAAGCATAAAGCGACTGCGGTGAGGGACGCTTTGTGAAGCGGGTGGAGAAGTGAAGAGTGGAATCATTGGAATAGGAGTGCATAGGACAAGAAGTGTGACTTAATAGGTCATTGATAAATAAAAGGAAAAGAGTGGGTGACAGGACAGAACTCTGAGGAATACCATTATTAATAGCTTTAGGAGAAACAGTGGTCATTTACAACCGCAGCTATAGATCGGCCAAAAAGGAAATCGGAGAGGAAGGCACAGACAGAAGAATAGAAACCGAAGGAGGGCAGTTTCGAAATTAAAGATTTGTGCCAGACCCTATCAAAAACTTTTGATATGTCTAGCGCAATAGCAAAAGTTTCACCGACATCCCGAAAGAAGGATGACCAAGAGTCAAAGAGATATGCAAGAAGATCGCCTTGCGGAACCCATACTGACGATCTGGAATAAGATTGTGAAAAGAGAGGTGTTTAAGAATCTTCCTATTAAGGATAGATTCATAAACTTTAGAAAGGCAAGAAATCAAAGCAACTGGACAATATTTGCAAGGTTGAGCGGTTACCCTTCTTTGGGACAGGTTGAATGAAAGCGAACTTCCAGCAGGAAGGATAAGTACCAGACGAAACCAGAAGACGAAAGACTGCCGAGGCAGAGTGTCAGCACAGAAGCACAGAAACACCACCATCAGGACCGTACGGCTTCCTAGAGTTGAGCCTAGATAGGGGAGAAAAAAACATTTTTGGAAGAGATTCTAATTTCAGACATAATTTAGTCGGACGGGGAAGGGGATAGAGGAACAACACCGGAATCATCCACAGTTGAGTTGGAGGCGAAAGTTTAAACAAAGAGTTCAGCTTTGTCAAGAGAAGAGAGCAACTGAGCCGTCGAAATGGAAAAAGAGGAGGGAAAGAAGAGGAAGCAAAGTTGTTGGAGAGGTTCTTAGCTAGATGCCAGAAAGAGCGAGAAGAATTAGACTTACAGTCGATAGGTTTTCACATTTTTGTCGGATGAGAGAATTTTTGGCGAGTCGAGGAACAGATTTTGCACGATTCCGGGCAGAAATATAATGAGGGTCAGGAGTTGGATGGCGACAGTACCTTCTGAAAGTTCCCTCTCTGTTGCGAATAACATTAGGTTAGGCTAAGATAGGGTTCAAAAAGTATCCGGACTGATGCGATTGTAGACAGAATATGGTACTTACAGGGTTTGGAGCTTAATCTCCCTCAAAGTACGCTCCTTCTGAAGTCACACACTTTATCCAACGGTCCTGCCATTGTTGAAAATATTTTTCGAAAGCACTTTTCGGAATGGCGAAAAGCTGCTCCCTCGAATTTCTTTTAATGGTCTCAACATCATCGAATCGGTGTCCTTTCAGGGTTTGTTTGAACTTCGGAAACAAAAAAAAGTCGCATGGAGCCAAATCCGGCGAATATGGAGGGTGCTGTACTTGGGGGGGGGGGGGGGGGGTGTAGTGTTTTTGGCAAAAAATTGCTGGACAAGTTGCGACGAGTGAGATGGCGCGTTATCGTGATGAAGCATCCAGTTTCCGGACTCACACTTCTGCGGCCGTTTCCTCCAAACTGTTTCACGTAGACGTCTCAAAACTTCCATGTGAAATTCCTTGTTGATTGTTTGTCCGCGTGGAGCATATTCATGGTTCACAACACCTTCACGTTGCTTGGTACTCTCCGACATCGTAAGAAATCGCCGCGAAACAAAACACGTTTAACTTTATCAGCTCACCACAGTGGACTGACGCTACACAATGAAGTGCAACACTATCAATCAACTTGTCTCGACATGTAAAGACATGTTTAGCAAGTCACAACGCCAAGCCTGACCTTGTTCTAAAAATAAATTCGTATATATATATATATATATATGAAAATTATTGTGGCTCACCCTGTAAATTGATTTTACTGCTGAGGCCTTATGTTGTACCCATACTTTTACTCTTTCAAACGCTGGCTTTGAATCTAGATTCAACGTCCCAGGAGTAGAGGTGAGGTACAGGCTCACAAGTGGAGGGAGGTATCAGAATATGGTGCTCAATTGAAAGGCGGTCAAAGTCAGCAACTGATACTTTCAGATGACAGTCAGTTTCTCCATAAATAATTAATTTTCCTAATTTTTACACAAAATAATTAATTTATTTCCTTTTTCATTTCAGACCATCATTCTGCTATAGTTGGTAAACAAGTTATAACATAATGAAATCCTCTAAATGAAATACTCTTTGGAAGATGAAGCATTGATATTGAACCTGCGTAAGGAGAAACACTGGGGTGCAAAATGAATGAAGAAAGAGTTTCCAAATAAACGATAGACGATACCTGGACTTCAATATCTCAAAAAGAGAATCGATATCACAGTGTCGACCAAACGAAAAGAAAGCAGTGGAAGGCCAAAAAAACATCACGTACTGAGGAAAATATTGACACGGTTTCATCCATGATAATTATGCAGTCAAGAAGAATGGCCCAACACCCACAAGTCCGTTAGAGAAATTTCAAAAACTACTGGTATTTCTCGCTCTAGTGTTCGTCATATAGTAAAAGATGATCTGGGTCTTAAATGTTTTAAAAGAGTCGAAGTTCATAAGCTCTCTGCATCAAATAAGCAAGCAAGAGTTGAAAAATGTCGTGCTCTGTTAGATCGATTCCCAGACAGAGAAGTGTGGAAAATATGGTTCAGCGACGAGAAGACCTTTACGGTTGCTTCAACAATAAACAACAAAATGACCGAGTTTATGGAAGACAGGACAAAAAATCTATCAGTCTAGATCGACTTTGCAGGGAACATCCGCATTTTTCTCCAAAAGTCATGGTTTCCATCTTTATTTCAAAGTTAGGGAAGTCAGAGATTGTTTTTGTTGATCAAAATGCCAAAATCACTGCTGCTTATTACCAAGAAAAAAAAAATCCTTGACGCGGTACTGCTGTCGATAAGGGATAAGTCAAGGTTGCAAGCGTGCATTGATAATGGAGGAGGGTACAGTCCGCATAATCTTGGCCTCAATTAGGTAACTGTATAGAAACAGAAAGTTTTTCTACCCGTGTCTGTATAACAGCGAATAACAAAATAATGGTTAAGTTAGCAAAAATCCAACTTTACCACGAGATAGACCATGAAATTCTATACAGGACACATATATTGATTGTACAAATAACATTTGATAAAGGTAAAATTATATTGTTCAAAATCAGGGTAATAGTTTTTTTGGCCCACCCAGTATATGGGATTGAACTCAGAATGGTCACCTGAGGTTTTTTCATGATACACAGAGATCCCCTAGATCCCCTAGATCCTGTCCCAAAGCTGGATCCTATCTGCTTTGCAGATAGCTGGTGAGGGAAGCTATATTTTAGGGGCCTCTTTGCGAGTGACCCGTTGCCCACGTCGGGCTAACATCATGAAAAAGAAAAACTATAGTATTTGTCATTTACCAGTACTTATTCGGACTATAGTGGATTTAATTTTCCCAGAAGAGTTCCTTGTTCCATGCACGGTCTGTGTGTATTATATATATATATATATATATATATATATAATGAACTAACAAACGATCTAAAAGAAATATCTGAAACATTGAGAACCCAGTATGAATCGGTATTCAGTACCCGAAAAAGTGACAAAGCGATACCTGACATAGATGCATTCTTCAAAGAGAAATTGCAAGGAGAATGTATAACAGACTTTGATTTTACTCTAGAAGATGTAGCGAGAGCTATAGGACAAATGAAATCACATTCAGCTGCAGGTCCGGACAAATGGAACGCACTGGATATGGAGAAGATCCCTAGACACTGGGGAAATACCGAGCATCTTGAAAAGAGCAAACATCGCCCCTATATATAAAGGAGGAGATAGATCTCAAGCAAAGAACAACAGACCAGTGTTCTTGACGTCCTACTTCACCAAAATTTTTGAAAGAATGGTCCGAGAGAAAATCTGTGACTTCTTGGAGACATTGAAAAGATTCATCGAAAATCAACACGGATTCCGATCAGGAAGATCATGCCTATCACAACTTATAGAGCATTATAACAATATCCTAGATGCACTTGAAGGTAATGAAAACTATGATGTCATATACACGGATTTTGCTAAAGCTTTCGACAAGTGCGATCATGGTATCATAGCACATAAAATGAAACATATGGGAATAACAGGCAAAGTGGGAAAATGGATCTACAACTTCCTCAGAGAACGACTACAGGTGGTCAAAATTCAAGGTGTATTATCATCAGAATCAGAAGTACGCAGCTCAGTACCACAAGGTA
Organism: Bathynomus jamesi; assembly: GCA_023014485.1. Taxonomy (NCBI): domain Eukaryota; kingdom Metazoa; phylum Arthropoda; class Malacostraca; order Isopoda; family Cirolanidae; genus Bathynomus; species Bathynomus jamesi. The sequence continues at coordinate 1,002,832 of JAJOZX010000879.1, read as the reverse complement.
CAGTGCTGGCCTCACTCCTGTTCATTATCATGCCAACAGACATAGACAGTGGAGTAAACAGCAACAGTATAGTAACATCATTTGCGGACGATACAAAGATCAGCAGAAAAATCAGTGATGCAAACAAAATGTACAAATGGTCAGAAGACAACAATATGAAATTTAGCACCGAGAAATTTCAGCTCTTGAGATATGGTAGAAATGAGGAACTTAAAAAGACTGCATATTATGCTCCAGATAGAAAAGAAATTCAGAGAAGCACGAAAGTAGTCGACTTCGGGGTAATAATGACCGATGATGCCAAATTCGAGACACGAAATCAGATAGCAATAAACAAAGCAAAAAGAATCGCGGGACAGGTACTAAAAATGTTCAAAAGGAGGGACAAGACAGTAATGATTCCCCTGCTGAGAACACTGATCATACCAAAACTTGAATACTGCTGAATTTTGACGTCCCCATATAAAAAGGAAGAAATTAATAAACTAGAAGAAACGCAGAGACATTTCACAGCCAAGATTGATGGCTGCAAAGAACTCAACTACTGGGAAAGACTACGCAAACTAAATCTGTACTCCCTGGAAAGAAGAAGAGAGAGGTATACCATAATCTACATATGAAAAATGATCGAAAAACTGGTACCAAACCTCAAACTAAACCCAATTATCATCAAGATAACGCTGGAAAATAGGAAAAGCAGAATGTGTAGTGTTCCCAAATTAAAGGCCCGACAAGGGACCTCCTCAACTCTGAAAGAAAATAGCTTGGTTGTCAGGGGGCCAAGAATTTTCAACCAGCTTCCAAAGGACCTCAGAATCATTACAGGGGTCAAAGTTGAAGTTTTCAAGAGAAGATTAGATGCCTGGCTCAAGACGGTACCAGATGAGCCGGGTGTACCTGGCTATGTACGATGGAGAGCGCAAAAAAGCAATTCGCTCCTCCACCAAGCCAGGACTAGAGGCGGGGCCACCAGCTTGACCTTCGTGTGAAGAAAGACCGACGCACGGAACCCAAACAAGGTTAACAAGGTGTGTGTGTATATATATATATATATATATATATATATATACACTGTGTAAAAACACACTCATATATATATATAATATATATATTATATATATATATATAATATATATATATACAAACCCAGAATGGTCCCCTGAGAAATTTATATGTTAAACACAGACCGTGCATGGAACAAGGAACTCTTCTGGGAAAATTAAATCCACTATAGTCCGAATAAGTAATGGTAAATGACAAATACCATAGTTTTTCTTTTTCATGATGCTAGCCCGACGTGGGCAATGGTTCTCTCGCAAAGAGATCCCATAAATGTAGCTTCCCTCACCAGCTATCTGCAAAGCAGACAGGATCCAGCTTTGGGACATGGGAAGCTATATTTATGGGATCTCTTTGCGAGAGACCCATTGCCCACGTCGGGCTAGCATCATGGAAAAAAAAAACTATGGTATTTGTCATTTACCATTACTTATTCGGACTATAGTGGATTTAATTTTCCCAGAAGAGTTCCTTGTTCCATGCACGGTCTGTGTTTAACATATATATATATATATATATATATATATATATATATATACACAAAACACACAATATACACACACACACACACACACACACACCACATATATATATATATATATATATATATATATATATATATATATATATATATATATATATTAGGGTAGGTTGATTTTGGAACTGTGATCTTGGACTAGTCTAGATAGAAAGGCATTAATGTATAAAAAACGTTGCACTAACTCATATTTGTGAAAATGATTGTATTTTTTGAGGATTGTTAATTATTTTTAAGTTGTAAAATTGAGAATTTTACGCTTAAAATCGCGCGCACGGCATTCGCGCAAGTAGTATAGCCGCAAAAAGGGAGACAGAAAATGGATCAATTTCAAAATTTCCCCCCTCACCGTCCTTCATGAGGATCCTTCACCGTCCTTCATGACGGTCCCTCCTTTATGAGGTGTCCTTCATGGTTCTTAAAAAAAAATTTAAAAATGATTCGTCTTCACCTTCCTTCAAAAAAAATTTAAGAAAGGGTTGATCCTGGCCTTCCTCCTTAAAAAGTTCTTTCATGAGGCAAACAAGAACAAACATGCAAAAACATACATACATTCGAGTACTTTCTGTTCAGGCAAGTTCCGCCAGACAATAGAAATGAAAACTTAAAATGAATATCTGAAAGGTTTTAATAGGCCTAACGAGATTACGCATCGACATCAGCACATCCAATTTTCAAATGTTAACAAATTGCGAACAATACATAAATCAAAATCAGATTGAACATATTTTAAATCGAAAACAAGTTCTTTGTTTAAGATCTGTATTATGAAAAATAAAATGAATATTTATTATTTTAATTTAAATAAATTAATTTCTCTCTTTTTTAAGGGAAACTGGCTTATTTTCAAACGAGATGACCTTCAAATACAATATATATTCATATCACACGCATATATGTTTATTTACCTTTAAATATGTAGTTTTCTGTTATTTACATCGATATATACCATCACATTCACTTTCACTTTACACAGTTACCATTCCATAAGAGAATCATCACCTATGACTATGAGTTTAAAGAATAATGTTGTTTCTTGGCTTATTTCAAATCAGATAAGTTCACCAACATTATATAATACACACACACACACACACACACACACACACATATATATATATATATATATATATATATATATATATGCTAACTGACAGATGAGGACGTTACCAGAGACAGCACAGTAATATCCTTTGCAGATGACACAAAGATCAGTAGAAAAATAAGAAACCCCAGAAGACATACGATCTCTACAAACCGACATAAAGAGTATCTACAAGTGGACGGAAGACAACAATATGAAGTTTAACACCGAGAAATTTCAGCTATTACGGTACGGAAAAAGAGAAGACCTAAAATCCATGGAATATTATACCGCAATTGGACAGGAAATTCAGAGAAATTCCAGAGCAAAAGATTTAGGGAATGTAATGACAGATGATGCGAAATTTGAAACACAAAATAAGATAGCAATAAACAGAGCAAAGAGAATAACGGGTCAAATATTGAGAACCTTTAAACGAAGGGATAGGAATGTAATGATTCCTCTACTGAATACCCTGATAATACCCAAATTGGAATACTGCACGGTGCCACGGTCCTATCATCCCCATATAAAAAAGAAGACATTAGACAGCTGGAAGGGATCCAAAGAAGCTTCACAGCCAAGATCAAGGAGTGCAAAGAACTAAATTACTGGGGAAGGTTACGAGAACTAGACCTATATTCACTGGAAAGGAGAAGAGAGAGATACACCATTATTTACACTTGGAAAATAATGGAGAAACTAGTCCCTAATCTTACTCTGAATACTATAACTCCCCAAACAACGGTGGAAAGTAGAAGCGGTAGACTGTGTCGTATTTCCAAATTGAAGGCGAGACAGGGAACATCCTTAACCCTGAAAGAAAATAGTTTTGTAGTGAGAGGACCGAAATTGTTTAATCAGTTGCCCAAAGACCTAAGAAACACGAAGGGAGTTGCAGTGGAAATCTTCAAAAGAAGACTAGACGCCTGGCTCAGAACAATCCCCGATGAGCCGTGCGTACCTGGCTATGTGAGGTGGAGAGCGCAAGAATCCAACTCACTACTTCACCAGGCCAACTCGTGAGGAGGGGCGACAAGCTTGACCTTCGCGAAATGAGAAATCATAGCGCGAAACCTTTGTAAGGTAAGGTTATATAAACAGATAAGATGGTTTGTCCCGAAAAGCAATTTTCTCTATTTTTTCAAGTAATAGAAAACGTTTGGTGAATTTTTCAAGGCAAAACTCTAGTGTTTACCCGTAGCAAAGTTTGCTGAGCAAAAAATAGTCCTAAATTCACTATTCTAAATCCATGTATACTCTGTGATATATATATATATATATATATATATACACCCAAATGCATCGGCCTAACCAATAACACCAAACAGGAACCGACATCGACCAGGAAACGACCATCATTTAGGAGAATCGAACACGAAGATTAGAAACCCAGTAATTGTATTATACACAAATATACAAGGCATCTATACGGACCATGCAGACTGCAAATTACAATACTTGCAAAATTTAGCTACGGAAACCAGCATAGATATCATATGCCTAACGGAAACACACTTACATAAATGCGAAAAAGGCTGTGAAAACTGCATCGAGAATACTGAAATCGCATTGCTGGACTACAACATATACAGAACAGATAGAGTGACTAGACGAGGAGGAGGGTGTTGTATCTACGTGAAAAACACTTACACATGTGAAGCGATGGTAAAGAAATCAAACAGCACAGTTGAAGTTATTATACTAGAAGTAAAAGAACTGAACATCTACAGACCACCAAACACCACAAAAAGTGAACTCCAATTTGCTACAAATGAAATAGAAAACATTAAAATTACTTGAAAATCCAGCAACAAATATTCTAATTTTCGGAGATTTTAATTTCCCATTCATATCATTGAAGAAAAATGACGAAGTTATATATGTTTAGAAGTTTCATGGCAACATTACTAAAGATGACAGAACCCAAGCAACAATGCTATTAGATATTATGTTATAATGTTATAATGTTTCAAACCAACAAAGACCCTAGGATCCACTCATGGTTGGTCTACCTAACTATGTTCGCAATTGTGCATTGTGCATGTCCTCCGTGGTGGCGGAGGGGACCTACAATTTTACGTGGGCTCCGAACCACAAAGAACATAAGTACACAAGAAATTCTCATAGTGGGCACACCAGCGGCCACTTCGGCCCATCGAGGCGGCTCCACCATGCAAAAACCGCCCGCACACTGGCAACAACCAATTTTTACAAAACTAAATAATTATCAATTTAAAACTAATTAATTATCAATTTAAAACTAAAGATAGAATCTCTGGATCCAGAGGATCAAGTCATAATAGACTACTATCCACAAATATGTTACACTCTATATCTATTTATAACTGACATGCAAATATATCAGATCCAAAGAATCCAGTCAATTTTATTACAGTATCCATCAATACCAGTACCTTGCCAATTATGGAACATTACGCCCTTACCCAGAAATCGGTGAAGCCACGAGAAAGGAGAACGTTTTGGATTTAATCTGGACAAATAACAACGAGATAATAATAAATAAAAAAGTAACGCACACAAAGTTCTCCGACCATAACCTCATCGATATACAATTGAAGTTAGCACTCAGAGGTCCGAAAACGCATCCTAGAGAGGCAGATGGAATATTTGAAGGCTTAAACATAAATTCAAAGAAAGTAAATTGGGAAAACGTAAATAAGATTTAAAGGAGGTAAATTGGGAATTGCTACTACACGAGAAAACTCCACAAGAAATACTATGTATAATAGAGACGGAAACCAAACCTATAATACTGAAACATATTCCAGAGAGACAGGAAAGAAAACGTTGCAAGTTCGAGAGGAAAATCAGGACTCTATTCAAGCAACGATGACAAACCGTGAAACATCTCCACAGATGCAGAACTGATGCAAAGAGACTAAAACTAGAGAGGAAGCTTGGCGAAATAGAAATGGACCTAAAGCAAACATTCATACATAAGACAAACGAGGAGGAAAACAAGGTAGCAGAAAACATAAAAATAAACCAAAATACTTCAACACGTTTGCGAAAAGGAAAATGCAGTGTAAGGAGAGTATTGGACCGTTGATAGACGGGGGGGGGGGGCGAATACACAAATGAACCGAAAAAATAAGTGAACTGCTTAGGGAACAATTTAAAACTGTGTTTAGCACCCCTAAGTCCGAGATGGAAGTGGAAAACCCAGACGAGTTTTTCGACATTGATACAGATTAACCAAGAACAAATCCCGGCACAAACCTATTAATGGACTTCGAGTTCACGGAAGGAGATGTAATTACGGCCTTATCACAGATGCGAGACAATTCAGCGCCAGGGCCAGACACATGGAATGCCACATTTCCGAAGAAATGCAAAGAGAGTATTGCAAAACAGCTATACTTACTACGGAGGAAATCACTCGACACAGAACAAATTCCACTACCCTTAAAGAACGCGAACATTGCCCCCCTATTTTAAGGTGGTAACAGAGCAATGCCCAAAAATTACCGGCCAGTGGCTCTCACCTCACACCTTATAAAGTGTTTTGAACGCATAATTAGAGGCAAAACTACCTACTACCTACAAGAAAAAGACTTACACAACCCAAATCAACATGGCTTCAGGGCGGGTAGATCATGCCTGTCACAGCTACTAGACCACCAGGAGAAAATATTAGGAACATTGTGTCGAGGACAAAACATTGATGTAATATATACTGACTTTTCTAAAGCCTTCGATAAATGTGACCACGGAATCATAGCACACAAACTTAAGGATACAGGAATTACTGGAAAGCTAGAAAGGTGGATATTTAATTTCTTGCGCAAAGAGTGGTGGTAAACGGAGTTAAATCGGAAGTCTCGGAAGTCGTGAGCTCTGTCCCACAAGGGACAGTATTAGCTCCCTTACTGTTCATAATAATGATTGCAGATATTGATGCAGATATTTAGGACAGTATTGTATCATGCTACGCAGATGACACAAAGATATGTAAGGAAATATTGGACGAAGATGACATAAGAAAACTACAAAACGACATTGAAATATTATTCCAGCGGGCAGAAGACAACAATATGAAGTTCAACGAAGAAAAATTCCAACTTCTAAAATATGGTAATAACAAAGAGCTACAGAAAAAAGGGTACAAAACTCCGCAAGTCAATCAGATAACACCAAATCCATAAGTCAGGGATCTTGGAGTAATAATGTCGTCGGATGCAGAATTCAGAGAGTACTATAAAATCAAAATCACAACGACTAGAAAAATAATGGGGATCATCTGGAGGAGCTTCCGCAGCAGAAAAGCAAACATCATGCTCAAATTATGGAAGAGTCTAGTCCTACCAATAATTGAGTATTGCTCAGTACTCACAAGCCACACAGAAAAGACATTGCGAGCATTGAAGCTATACAAAGGGCTTTTACGTCTAAGATAGAGGAAACGGAAGGTGAAGACTACTGGTCTCGACTACAATCCCTAGAACTTTACTCTCTTGAAAGAAGGCGCGAGCGGTACACAATAATATACATATGGAAAATACTTGAGGGCTCGGTCCCTAACTCAGAAATGAGTAGTAGAAAAAAATAGAATGAGAGAAGAGGCAGATTTTGTACGGTCACAGCTGCGGTGGGACAAGGAGTCATGAAAACGAGGATGGTAAATACCCTCAGAATACGGGGCCCAAAGCTTTTCATTGGCTTTCCAAAAGAAGTGAGGAATCTCCAGCACCCCGACCTGAATAACTTCAAGAACCAGCTGGACATATTCTTGTGCAAAGTCCCTGACCAGCCATGCGTGGCTGGCTACGAGGGCAGGAGGAGATCAGAGAGCAATTCCCTCCTTCACCAAGTCCCGCAAATGAGGCGGGATGCTGCAGAGGGGTCGATCGCAGGTTTATCCTGAACCGTCGTTCAAACTCAAAAAAAGTAAGTGTATATATATATATATATATATATATATATATATGTGTGTGTGTGTGTGTGTGTGTGTGTGTGTGTATAATCCAAAATGCAGTGGCCCAACCAATAACACCAAACAGGAACCGACATCGACCAGGAAACGACCATCACTTAGGAGAATCGAACACGAAGATTAGAATCCCGGTAAATGCATTATACACAAATATACAAGGCCTCTGTACGGACCATGCAGACTACAAATTACAATACTTGCAAAATTCAGCTACGGAAACCAGCATTGATATCATGTGCCTAACGGAAAAACACTTACCTAAGTGCGAAAAAGGCTGTGAAAACTGCATCGAGAATACTGAAATAGCATTGTTGGACTACAACATATGCAGAGCAGATAGAGTGGCTAGACGAGGAGGAGGGTGTTGTATCTACGTGAAAAACACCTACACATGTGAAGTGATGGTAAATAAATCAAACAGCACAGTTGAAGTTATTATACTAGAAGTAAAAGAACTGAACCTAACCATTATGAACATCTACAGACCACCAAACATCACAAAAAGTGAATTCCAATTTGCTACAAATGAATTAGAAAACATATTAAAATTACTTGAAGCTCCAGCAACAAATATTCTAATTTTCGGAGATTTTAATTTTCCTTCATATCATGGAAGAAAAATGACGAAGTTATATATGTTGAGAAGTTTCATGGCAATATTACTAAAGATGACAGAACCCAAGCAACAATGCTAATAGATATTATGGAACATTACGCCCTTACCAGGAAATCGGTGAAGCCACGAGAAAGGAGAACGTTTTGGATTTAATCTGTACAAATAACAACGAGACAATAATAAATAAAAAAGTAACGCACACAAAGTTCTCCGACCATAACCTCATCGATATACAATTGAAGTTAGCACCCAAAGGTTCGAAAACGCATTCTAGAGAGGCAGATGGAATATTTGAAGGCTTAAACATAAATTCAAAGAAAGTAAATTGAGAAAACGTAAATAAGATTTAAAGGAGGTAAATTGGGAATTGCTACTACACGAGAAAACCACAAGAAATACTATGGATAATAGAGACGGAAACCAAACCTTTAATACTGAAACATATTCCAGAGAGACAGGAAAGAAAACGTAGCAAGCTCGACAGGAAAATCAGGACTCTATTCAGGCAACGAAGACAAACCGTAAAACATCTACACAGATGCAGAACTGATGCAAAGAGACTCAAACTAGAGAGGAAACTTGGCGAAACAGAACTGGACCTAAAGCAAACATTCATACATAAGACAAACGAGGAGGAAAACAAGGTATCAGAAAACCAAACCTTTAATACTGAAACATATTCCAGAGAGACAGGAAAGAAAACGTAGCAAGCTCGACAGGAAAATCAGGACTCTATTCAGGCAACGAAGACAAACCGTAAAACATCTACACAGATGCAGAACTGATGCAAAGAGACTCAAACTAGAGAGGAAACTTGGCGAAACAGAACTGGACCTAAAGCAAACATTCATACATAAGACAAACGAGGAGGAAAACAAGGTATCAGAAAACCTTGTTTTCCTCCTCGTTTGTCTTATGTATGAATGTTTGCTTTAGGTCCAGTTCTGTTTCGCCAAGTTTCCTCTCTAGTTTGAGTCTCTTTGCATCAGTTCTGCATCTGTGTAGATGTTTTACGGTTTGTCTTCGTTGCCTGAATAGAGTCCTGATTTTCCTGTCGAGCTTGCTACGTATTCTTTCCTGTCTCTCCGGAATATGTTTCAGTATGAAAGGTTTGGTTTCCGTCTCTATTATCCATAGTATTTCTTGTGGAGTTTTCTCGTGTAGTAGCAATTCCCAATTTACCTCCTTTAAATCTTATTTACGTTTTCCCAATTTACTTTCTTTGAATTTATGTTTAAGCCTTCAAATATTCCATCTGCCTCTCTAGGATGCGTTTTCGAACCTTTGGGTGCTAACTTCAATTGTATATCGATGAGGTTATGGTCGGAGAACTTTGTGTGCGTTACTTTTTTATTTATTATTGTCTCGTTGTTATTTGTACAGATTAAATCCAAAACGTTCTCCTTTCTCGTGGCTTCACCGATTTCCTGGTAAGGGCGTAATGTTCCATAATATCTATTAGCATTGTTGCTTGGGTTCTGTCATCTTTAGTAATATTGCCATGAAACTTCTCAACATATATAACTTCGTCATTTTTCTTCCATGATATGAAAGGAAAATTAAAATCTCCGAAAATTAGAATATTTGTTGCTGGAGCTTCAAGTAATTTTAATGTTTTCTAATTCATTTGTAGCAAATTGGAATTCACTTTTTGTGATGTTTGGTGGTCTGTAGATGTTCATAATGGTTAGGTTCAGTTCTTTTACTTCTAGTATAATAACTTCAACTGTGCTGTTTGATTTCTTTACCATCACTTCACATGTGTAGGTGTTTTTCACGTAGATACAACACCCTCCTCCTCGTCTAGCCACTCTATCTGCTCTGCATATGTTGTGTCGTGATCACTTTTTATTCTTTACTTTTCTTCATTATTTACTCTACTTTCTGATCTCTATTGCATTTATCTTTACACTCTCTTTACTCATTTCCACGATACTTTACAATTATATTCATGGTAGCGACGCCGAGACTGAAAGCCGTTACAACACAAAGGGGGAAGGGGGGGGGGTTCATTAACACTCGTTTAACACTTGTTAACATTTTATTTAATTCCGAAAATGGTTTAAGTAATTTGAGGGGATGCGAGTAGGAAATTTTACTATAATATTTTACGTCGGAGAGGGGCACAAAACAATTAATTTAATGTTACGGTTACATGGCCCCAACTTCACGCTTAACGCGCTGCCGGACGACTGACTCTCTTTGGGGGTAGTCCGCTCTGTCGGCCTCTGTTCAGGATTGCCAACTCTTCCCATTTTAAACAATTTCAAACAAACGTACTTTTTCGTAATTTCACAATTATTAGTAAATGATTTATATTAAACATTATAATCTTAATTAAACAAAAATTAATATTCTTAACTAGGCATTACTACAGTTGTAGTCCAGCAATGCTATTTCAGTATTCTCGATGCAGTTTTCACAGCCTGTTTCGCACTTAGGTAAGTGTTTTTCCGTTAGGCACATGATATCTATGCTGGTTTCCGTAGCTGAATTTTGCAAGTATTGTAATTTATAGTCTGCATGGTCCGTACAGAGGCCTTGTATATTTGTGTATAATACATTTACCGGGATTGTAATCTTCGTGTTCGATTCTCCTAAGTGATGGTCGTTTCCTGGTCGATGTCGGTTCCTGTTTGGTGTTATTGGTTGGGCCACTGCATTTTGGATTATACACACACACACACACACACACACACACACACATATATATATATATATACATATATATATATATATATATACACACTTACTTTTGTTGAGTTTGAACGACGGTTCAGGATAAACCTGCGATCGACCCCTCTGCAGCATCCCGCCTCATTTGGGGGACTTGGTGAAGGAAGGAATTGCTCTCTGATCTCCTCCTGCCCTCGTAGCCAGCCACGCATGGCTGGTCAGGGACTTTGCACAAGAATATGTCCAGCTGGTTCTTGAAGTTATTCAGGTCGGTGTGCTGGAGATTCCTCACTTCTTTTGGAAAGCCAATGAAAAGCTTTGGGCCCCGTATTCTGAGGGTATTTACCATCCTCGTTTTCATGGCTCCTTGTCCCACCGCAGCTGTGAACGTACAAAATCTGCCTCTTCTCTCATTCTATTTTGTTTCTATTTCATTTCTGAGGTTAGGGACCGAGCCCTCAAGTATTTTCCATATGTATATTATTGTGTACCGCTCGCGCCTTCTTTCAAGAGAGTAGAGTTCTAGGGATTGTAGTCGAGAGCAATAGTCTTCACCTTCCGTTTCCTCTATCTTAGACGTAAAAGCCCTTTGTATAGCTTCAATGCTCGCAATGTCTCTTTTCTGTGTGGCTTGTGAGTACTGAGCAATACTCAATTATTGGTAGGACTAGACTCTTCCATAATTTGAGCATGATGTTTGCTTTTCTGCTGCGGAAGCTCCTCCAGATGATCCCCATTATTTTTCTAGTCGTTGTGATTTTGATTTTATAGTACTCTCTGAATTCTGCATCCGACGACATTATTATTCCAAGATCCCTGACTTGTGGATTTGGTGTTATCTGATTGATTTGCGGAGTTTTGTACCCTTTTTTCTGTAGCTCTTTGTTATTACCATATCTTAGAAGTTGGAATTTTTCTTCGTTGAACTTCATATTGTTGTCTTCTGCCCGCTGGAATAATATTTCAATGTCGTTTTGTAGTTTTCTTATGTCATCTTCGTCCAATATTTCCTTACATATCTTTGTGTCATCTGCGTAGCATGATACAATACTGTCCTAAATATCTGCATCAATATCTGCAATCATTATTATGAACAGTAAGGGAGCTAATACTGTCCCTTGTGGGACAGAGCTCACGACTTCCGAGACTTCCGATTTAACTCCGTTTACCACCACTCTTTGCGCCAAGAAATTAAATATCCACCTTTCTAGCTTTCCAGTAATTCCTGTATCCTTAAGTTTGTGTGCTATGATTCCGTGGTCACATTTATCGAAGGCTTTAGAAAAGTCAGTATATATTACATCAATGTTTTGTGCTCGACACAATGTTCCTAATATTTTCTCCTGGTGGTCTAGTAGCTGTGACAGGCATGATCTACCCGCCCTGAAGCTATGTTGATTTGGGTTGTGTAAGTCTTTTTCTTGTAGGTAGTTGTTGTTGTTGTTGTTGTTTAGCCGATCAGCCCACCCTGATCGAGCAAGCCGGCGGCACGCAGGTAACCGATCGCCCTCTCCGGAGTGGACCAGAGGATCAGCGCACTAGTGATGTTGTGTTGTGTTCGTTGTTGTGCTAGAGCGGTACAGTCCGTCATAATGTGTTCAATTGTTTGTGGTGTGTCTTGGCACAGGTGGCAGGTGTCGTCTATGGAGTTGTCTAGTCTGTGTTTATATGTCTGTAAGTTTGGGTGATGTCCACATCGGAATCGTGCTAAGTTAACTCGATCCGATCTGCTCAGGCTGATCTCTGACCTGTTAATGGGTGGCGGCTTCGCACCGAGGACCGCATTCGGACCGAGTCGTGTCAGTGCTTTGTGGGTTAGATGTGTGTGTATGTGTTTTCTGTACTGTGTGATGTCTGTGGGGCGTGGTATGGAATGGAGTATTTCGTTATAATATCTCTCTGGTGTTACCTTAATGGTGCGAGGTGTTGGTGCATGATTGTACATGTAGTGGCAAGGGTGTTGTGGGTTAGTTGTCGCTGCTGCCATGAATTGTGTTCCCGTCATGTCTAAATGTTCCCTAACTTTTAGTATTTTTGTTTCTGTGTGCAGGTGTTCTATTGGTGTTGTTTGAGTGCATCCTGTAATGATACGAAGTGCGTTGTTTTGTATTGTTTGTAAGGTGTTTATGTGTGTGTTTGAGATAATGGGTGCCCAGCACTGGCCGGTAATTTTTGGGCATTGCTCTCTTACCACCTTAAAATAGGGGGGCAATGTTCGCGTTCTTTAAGTGTAGTGGAATTTGTTTTGTGTCGAGTGATTTCCTCCGTAGTAAGTATAGCTGTTTTGCAATACTCTCTTTGCATTTCTTCGGAAATGTGGCATTCCATGTGTCTGGCCCTGGCGCTAAATTGTTTCGCATCTGTGATAAGGCCGTAATTACATCTTCTTCCGTGAACTCGAAGTCCATTAATAGGTTTGTGCCGGGATTTGTTCTTGGTTAATCTGTATGAATGTCGAAAAACTCGTCTGGGTTTTCCACTTCCATCTCGGACTTAGGGGTGCTAAGCACAGTTTTAAATTGTTCCCTAAGCAGTTCACTTATTTCTTTCGGTTCATTTGTGTATTCGCCCCCCCCCCGCGTGTCTATCAATGGTCCAATACTCTCCTTACACTGCATTTTCCTTTTCGCAAACGTGTTGAAGTATTTTGGTTTATTTTTGTTTTCTGCTACCTTGTTTTCCTCCTCGTTTGTCTTATGTATGAATGTTTGCTTTAGGTCCATTTCTATTTCGCCAAGCTTCCTCTCTAGTTTTAGTCTCTTTGCATCAGTTCTGCATCTGTGGAGATGTTTCACGGTTTGTCATCGTTGCTTGAATAGAGTCCTGATTTTCCTCTCGAACTTGCAACGTTTTCTTTCCTGTCTCTCTGGAATATGTTTCAGTATTATAGGTTTGGTTTCCGTCTCTATTATACATAGTATTTCTTGTGGAGTTTTCTCGTGTAGTAGCAATTCCCAATTTACCTCCTTTAAATCTTATTTACGTTTTCCTAATTTACTTTCTTTGAATTTATGTTTAAGCCTTTAAATATTCCATCTGCCTCTCTAGGATGCGTTTTCGGACCTCTGAGTGCTAACTTCAATTGTATATCGATGAGGTTATGGTCGGAGAACTTTGTGTGCGTTACTTTTTTATTTATTATTATCTCGTTGTTATTTGTCCAGATTAAATCCAAAACGTTCCCCTTTCTCGTGGCTTCACCGATTTCTGGGTAAGGGCGTAATGTTCCATAATTGGCAAGGTACTGGTATTGATGGGTACTGCAATAAAATTGACTGGATTCTTTGGATCTGATATATTTGCATGTCAGTTATAAATAGATATAGAGTGTAACATATTTGTGGATAGTAGTCTATTATGACTTGATCCTCTAGATCCAGAGATTCTATCTTTAGTTTTAAATTGATAATTAATTAGTTTTAAATTGATAACACTAGGCAACAAATTTCAACTTTTTTTTTGTTACAGACACGTGAACTACTGATTCCTACTAAAGCGCTGATGCTGATTTCAGATCTGATATCAAAATTTCTCTATCACGTCCAGATTTTGTGTAACCGAAAACCCCTATTTTTCATTTTTTTTTCTCACCCGCTTCTATTACGAAAGCCGTCTAAGCTACTTTTCCGTGCCACGTTTTATGTTAAGCATACTTAAATAATTAGTGAACAGGGATGTCTTTCCTCCTTTATTCTGGCTTAAGACAGACAGCGGAATTCCGCTGGCGGAGTTACCACCCCTGCGCCCAACCATCCACCCAAAGCGCGTTAGTATTTTGTTGTTACTACTGAAAGGCAAATTCCTGTTCTTAAGTGAAACTTTGGTGTGTCCTCTTCCTTTGTCGCTTGTAGGATGACGAGCTCTCCTTCTGCAGGAACCAACAATAATCTCCCATCATATTTGGGTTGAAATTACCTTGGTATCTGTTTTCCATAACTGAGATCTGTTGGTGGAAGCGCTCACCATGCTCGTCACTTACAGCCCCAAGGTTGGCCGGGAAGAAGTCAAGATGAGAATGTAAAAAATGAATTTTCAAAGACATTCCGCATCCCATTATTTCATAAGATTTAAGCATGTTTTCTACGAGTTTACGGTGGTTTTCAGCTTTGTGGTTTCCAAGAAAATTTTTGACAACTTCAACGAAAGATGTCCATGCTCCTAGTTCATTCTCATTTAGGTTAGATGGAAACGATGAGTCGTGGATGACACTGCGGATCTGTGGTCCAGTGAAAACTCCAGCTTCTAGCTTAGCATCTGTCAATATTCCTTTGAATTTATCCTTTAAATATTGGAAACCACTACCTTGATGATCCATACCCTTCACGAAATTTTTCATAAGGCCAAGTTTAATGTGAAGTGGTGGAAGATGTACTTTCTGAGGGTCAATAAGTGCTGGGTGTTTCACATTGTATTTACCAACAACATGTTCAGTTCTAGATGGCCAATCATGTTTTTTGTAGTGGTTCTTGTCATCTCTGCTGTTCCATAGACACAAAAAGCACATATGCTTTGTGTAGCCCAACTGTAACCAAGAAGTAATGATACAACTTTAAGGTCGCCACAAATATTCCATGTGTGGTCCTTATATTTGATGAGTCTTAGCAGCAGTTTCATCGATTCATAAGTCTCATTAAGGCCAGTGGCATGTGCTACAGGTATTGAAGGTTTTTCATTGCCGTTGTGCAGTAATACAGCTTTAAGGCTAGCTTTACTAGAGTCAATGAACAGTCTCCATTCTTTTGGATCATAGCGACAGCCAATCCCTTGCATCAGACCACTGATATCGTGGCAGAAACAAACGTTTTCTTCCTGTAAGTAAAATGATGAAAACTGCAAATGGCGAGGGCAAAAATGGGAAACTTTGGTGTTTGGTTGGAGAAGATTAAATTCTTGAAGTCTTGAACCAAGCAACTCTGCCTTTTCTTTTGGTAATTCCAAATCGCGCACTAGTCATTTAACTCCGCTTGACTTAACAAATGTGGGGAAATATTTGCATCTGGAACATATATGCCATCTTTCCCTGTTTCTATATCACTAGCAGAATCTTCAGATGAACTGCTGTCTGTTATCGTTGCTGGTGGAACTGGTGGTGGATTTGTTTCATCATGTGGTACTGGTTTCATTGCTGATTCGCAGTTTGGGTACGTGATCTTTGATTTGTTTTTCTTTGTGAAACCAGCAATCTTTGTCAAACAAAAATAACAATCATTGAAGTGATTTTTCGGCTCACGCCAAACCATGGGGACTGAGAACGGCATAGCTTTTCTTTTACCATTCATCCAAGCTATTAACATTGCATTGCACTGTGCACAGCAAATATGTGGTGCCCAGTCCCTCTGTTGGTCTCCTAACTTACAGTCAAAATAACACTTGTAGGCAAGTTTAATCTTTGTTGTTATGTTTCTACGTTGTGGCTTAGGTGTATATTGTCCACAGACAAAGCAGAAGTTGTCTGGGTGATTTACACAAGCACGTCTATTTGATGCCATTTTTAATTACCATACAATATCTGAAAAAACGTAGAAAGTAATTATTACGATGTGCAAAATAAAAAGAAATACACACCGTAGTACAAAACAAATGCTATAAAAACACACAAGTCACCACAACCTGTCACTTGCTCATCAGCAGAGAGCTTCAAAAACCGTTCTGCTTGACTGTCACGTAGCGACTGACCGTTGTGCCGTTGCCCGTTACTATGCTCTTGACTCAGTGTTGCCAACTCGGGATCAATTTTATTTATCAAAATTGTTCGAATATGTATATAGTTGGCAAAAAAAATTGCTTTAACCTTGAAAAGCAAGTTTCATATTACTGGCATTAAGCCGATTAAAACCAAAATCTGGACGTGGTAGAAAATTTTACTAAAAGTGATTTGCATTTTACACAAAATCTAGACGTGATAGAAAAAATCTAATTATAGATTTGAAATCAGCATACCGAAATTAGCTAGAAGCACCTATTTGGTCTTCTGTAACAAAATCTTTGTTGCCTAGTGAATTATTTAGTTTTGTAAAAATTGGTTGTTGCCAGTGTGCGGGCGGTTTTTGCATGGTGGAGCCGCCTCGATGGGCCGAAGTGGCCGCTGGTTTGCCCAGTATGAGAATTTCTTGTGTACTTATGTTCTTCGTGGTTCGGAGCCCACGTAAAATTGTAGGTCCCCTCCGCCACCACGGAGGACATGCACAATGCACAATGCGAACATAGTTAGGTAGACCAACCTTGAGTGGATCCTAGGGTCTCTGTTGGTTTGAAACATTATAACATTATAACATAATATCTAGTAGCATTGTTGCTTGGGTTCTGTCATCTTTAGTAATGTTGGCATGAAACTTCTAAACATATATAACTTCGTCATTTTTCTTCAATGATATGAATGGGAAATTAAAATCTCCGAAAATTAGAATATTTGTTGCTGGATTTTCAAGTAATTTTAATATGTTTTCTATTTCATTTGTAGCAAATTGAAGTTCACTTTTTGTGGTGTTTGGTGGTCTGTAGATGTTCATTTCTTTTACTTCTAGTATAATAACTTGAACAGTGCTGTTTGATTTCTTTACCATCGCTTCACACGTGTAAGTGTTCTTCACGTAGATACAACACCCTCCTCCTCGTCTAGTCACTCTATCTGTTCTGTATATGTTGTAGTCCAGCAATGCGATTTCAGTATTCTCGATGCAGTTTTCACAGCCTTTTTCGCATTTATGTAAGTGTGTTTCCGTTAGGCATATGATATCTATGCTGGTTTCCGTAGCTAAATTTTGCAAGTATTGTAATTTGCAGTCTGCATGGTCCGTATAGATGCCTTGTATATTTGTGTATAATACAATTACTGGGTTTCTAATCTTCGTGTTCGATTCTCCTAAATGATGGTCGTTTCCTGGTCGATGTCGGTTCCTGTTTGGTGTTATTGGTTAGGTCGATGCATTTGGGTGTATATATATATATATATCACAGAGTATACATGGATTTAGAATAGTGAATTTAGGACTATTTTTTGCTCAGCAAACTTTGCTACGGGTAAACACTAGAGTTTTGCCTTGAAAATTTCACCAAACGTTTTCTATAACTTGAAAAAATAGAGAAAATTGCTTTTCGGGACAAACCATCTTATCTGTTTATATAACATTACCTTACAAAGGTTTCGTGCTATGATTTCTCATTTCGCGAAGGTCAAGCTTGTCGCCCCTCCTCACGAGTTGGCCTGGTGAAGTAGTGAGTTGGATACTTGCGCTCTCCACCTCACATAGCCAGGTACGCACCGCTGATCGGGGATTGTTCTGAGTCAGGCGTCTAGTCTTCTTTTGAAGATTTCCACTGCAACTCCCTTCGTGTTTCTTAGGTCTTTGGGCAACTGATTAAACAATTTCGGTCCTCTCACTACAAAACTATTTTCTTTCAGAGTTAAGGATGTTCCCTGTCTTGCCTTCAATTTGGAAATACGACACAGTCTACCGCTTCTACTTTCCACCGTTGTTTGGGGAGTTATAGTATTCAGAGTAAGATTAGGGACTAGTTTCTCCATTATTTTCAAAGTGTAAATAATGGTGTATCTCTCTCTTCTCCTTTCCAGTGAATATAGGTCTAGTTCTCGTAACCTTCCCCAGTAATTTAGTTCTTTGCACTCCTTGATCTTGGCTGTGAAGCTTCCTTGGATCCGTTCCAGCTGTCTAATGTCTTCTTTTTTATATGGGGATGATAGGACCGTGGCACCGTGCAGTATTCCAATTTGGGTATTATCAGGGTATTCAGTAGAGGAATCATTACATTCCTATCCCTTCGTTTAAAGGTTCTCAATATTTGACCCGTTATTCTCTTTGCTCTGTTTATTGCTATCTTATTTTGTTTCAAATTTCGCATCATCTGTCATTACATTCCCTAAATCTTTTGCTCTGGAATTTCTCTGAATTTCCTGTCCAATTGCGGTATAATATTCCATGGATTTTAGGTCTTCTCTTTTTCCGTACCGTAATAGCTGAAATTTCTCGGTGTTAAACTTCATATTGTTGTCTTCCGTCCACTTGTAGATACTCTTTATGTCGGTTTGTAGAGATCGTATGTCTTCTGGGGTTTCTTATTTTTCTACTGATCTTTGTGTCATCTGCAAAGGATATTACTGTGCTGTCTCTGGTAACGTCCTCATCTGTCAGTTAGCATATATATATATATATATATATATGTGTGTGTGTGTGTGTGTGTGTGTGTATTATATAATGTTGGTGAACTTATCTGATTTGAAATAAGCCAAGAAACAACATTATTCTTTAAACTCATAGTCATAGGTGATGATTCTCTTATGGAATGGTAACTTTGTAAAATGAAAGTGAATGTGATGGTATATATCGATGTAAATAACAGAAAACTACATATTTAAAGGTAAATAAACATATATGCGTGTGATATGAATATATATTGTATTTGAAGGTCATCTCGTTTGAAAATAAGCCAGTTTCCCTTAAAAAAAGAGAGAAATTAATTTATTTAAATTAAAATAATAAATATTCATTTTATTTGTCATAATACAGATCTTAAACAAAGAACTTGTTTTCGATTTAAAATATGTTCAATCTGATTTTGATTTATGTATTGTTCGCAATTTGTTAACATTTGAAAATTGGATGTGCTGATGTCGATGCGTAATCTCGTTAGGCCTATTAAAACCTTTCAGATATTCATTTTAAGTTTTCATTTCTATTGTCTGGCGGAACTTGCCTGAACAGAAAGTACTCGAATGTATGTATGTTTTTGCATGTTTGTTCTTGTTTGCCTCATGAAAGAACTTTTTTGAAGGAGGAAGGCCAGGATCAACCCTTTCTTAAATTTTTTTTGAAGGAAGGTGAAGACGAATCATTTTTAAAATTTAATTTTTTAAATTTAATTTTTTTAATTTATTTTTTAAATTTTAATTAATTTTTTTTTTTTTTTTTTTAAGAACCATGAAGGACACCTCATAAAGGAGGGACTGTCATGAAGGACGGTGAAGGATCCTCATGAAGGACGGTGAGGGGGGAAATTTTCAAATTGATCCATTTTCTGTCTCCCTTTTTGCGGCTATACTACTCGCGCAATGTAACCAAACAAAATATCGGACCTTATTTCATCAAAATAATCAATTAAAATTCGGCTTTTTTAACAAAACGATGCTTGAAACTTATTGTAAATGCATTATAGATGTTTATTAGTGTATTATTTTGTATTTTTTAATGATATTTACCTATAAAATGTGTATTAAATTATGTTTTTATGATGCGTTCATTTAATTGTGTTTATTTTCAGATATTTCATAAAAATGGGTAAAAAACGGAAGTCTGCAGTGTTAACTCGAAGTGATAGTGCCAAAAAATTCAGTGGCCAGCCTTCCCCTTTGGATAAAACAGAGCCTTCTACCCAGTGCTGGGCACTTGCGCAAACACTTGCGCAATTGCGCAAGTGTGATTTCGGTTGCGCATTTGCGTTTGCGCCAATTCTTGCGCAAACTTGCGCATTTGCGTTTGCGCAAGTACTTGCGCAAACGTGAAAAAAACAAATATTAAAAATAGTGGATTTAGCTCATAAACACGTGACTGCCAGACAGGTGACCTCTGAGAACTTTGAGAGGTTTGTGTTCCTGAAGGGCAACATGGACCTGCTCACGATGGAGTTGGAGGAGGACTCTGAGGAGCTTTGAAATGTTTTTTTTTGTAATATTGTAATCTTTTTTTTTTATTATTATTTATTTAACATTGTAATTTTGTATCTATTCTTTATTGATATATCTATGGATCGTGTGTCTGTTAATAAAGTCTTTTGATTTGATTTGATTTGATTTACTATAAATTTAATTTTATACAGGGTGTCCCAAAAAACCGCACCTATTTTTTTTTTGGAAAACCCTGTATATATAAATAGTTTGCGTTTGCATTTGCGCAAGCGCAAGTTTCGAGAAGTTTGCGCATTTGCGTTTGCGCAAGGGTTTGAGTTTGCGCATTTGCGCTTGCGCATTTGCTCTTGCGCAAGTGAATTTTCGTTTGCGCTGCCCAGCACTGCTCCTACCCTCCGCCAAGTTATTCAGTACATTTATTTCCTCCAAAACAGCCACCCGGACTTGAAAGACTATGATATTGCTAAAATGATAGCAAAGGATGTGATTGAGATCTGGCAGGCAGTGAACCCGCGGCTGCCCCTGTATGAGGAATATTATGTAATGAAATTGGTGGATAAAGTGTGCTTCAAGAAAGCAAAAGAGATAAACAAGAAATCTCTTTCTACAGTCCAGGAGCAGAATCTGGAGGAAAAGCTGGATAAACTTTTTGACATTTCTGCTTGCACCTGTAAGCTACCTGTTCGTCCCTGTGATGACAATGCTGTGAAGTGCAAGAAAGAAAATTGTCAAACACAGCACATAATCTGCACTTGTCCTCCCAGTAAGAAGGTAATGCTATTATTTTTTAACTTTTAACTGGCCTAACTTAGTGCGATTAGGTGCTTTTTAAATGGAAGGAAATACAAACAACACAAATACAAACACTGCCTGGGAGGGAGGCCTTGTAACAGCTCTGGAAAATAAAATTGAGCGGAAATTGCACACCAGTGGCTGTTCACTCCATCAGAATGAGTTTCCTTTCAGAGCTGTTTTCAAGCATCTTGATGGCAGTACCAAAAGTCCCACTGCTTTCACTGGTCCGCTGGGAAAACTCTGAAATTGACTACCAAGATCTGCCACAAGTGGAATTCACCAAACTCAGTGGCCCCCTGGATGACATGGAATTTGCTGAGGAGACACTGAATGATCTCAGTAGCAACCAGAGGCTTCTTTTGGAGTATGTGCTTGGAATTTCCAGGGGCAAAGTCAACCCAAGATTTGCTGCCTGGAAAATTGGACCATTAAACCATGCAAGATGGTTGACTTTGGCAATTAGGTTGATGTGTCTGTGGACCAGAGGTGCATACCCTCCAGAACTACAGGATAAGCTTTACCAGGCCATCAAGTTCATTGTGGAAGTGTATGCAGTCAGTTGGTTTGAGATCAAAAGGGACAGCAAGTTCCACAATCAGCAGCTGTACAGCTTCAGCATGATCCAGAGGATCAAGCAGCAGTCTGAAGAAATCCAGGGTGTTGCTTTCAGGAACCTGGAGTACAATGCTTTTGCCTTGCTGCCCGAGAATGTGCTGTACTCCATGATGAAGTCTGATGACTTGGAAGTGAGAGCAGCTGCTCTCAAGAAAATTCTGTCCATCAGGTAAGCATTTATTAATTAAAAAAAAATGTGAAAAAAAAACTTGATTATGGGGATTTATTTAATAAAAAAAAGGCCCGAGTTCTATAAATCCTCATAATCGAATTTTTTTTCACATTTTCTTATCCCAATTCCCCCCTTCCCCTCTGATAATGGAAATAATCTTACCTTCTTTCTGAAAAAAAATTCGATTATAGGGATTTATAGAACTCGGGTTTTTTTTTTTTAATTTAAGTTTAATTTAAATCAGCAATTCTGAGATTAATAGGGATTAAATCTTAAACTGGAATAAAAAATAAATTAATTATTACTATTCTTTCAGAAGTGGGAAGCCAGCCAAGAAGAGGCTGAAGAAGATCACAGCCATCAACATTGAAGCTACCCACTGGTCAGAACTAATCAACCTTTCTCAAAGTGGCATCTGTGAACCTGCTCTCACAGAAGACTTTTCTGACCAGGAGCTTCAAGAAGCATTGCTGAATGGCACCAAGCTGGAGCTGCCTGATCTGCCTTCTCATTCTCAGAGTGTTGAAAGGGCTGTGAAGCTGACATCTGAAGCTTCCCATACTGTTTATGGACTCGAATCAAGGCACAAACTCATTCTGGCCAAAGCCCTAAGCCGCCAGATGAGGCCTTCCTTTGCTTCTAAGGGCTCTTACAGTGAAAATTATGATGATCTTGGGATCTAAATGTGTCTATTTGACTCTGTACATGTTTTTTTTACTTTTTTTCAATAAAATTGTAACTTTCTTCAGGATTTTGTTATGAAAATAGCATGTTTTTTTCGGCCGAAAATTGCGAAAATGCGATATTTTTCGGTACGATTTTTTGACGATTTTTGAAACGGTTTCCTCAAAAAACGGTTAAAGCTAGGGATCTGAAATGTTTTGTCAGTTATTATCATATTAAGCCCTGACTATGTCGACTAGTCCAAAATCGATATCTAACAAATGCGGAAAATCAACCTACCTTAATATAAATGCAAAAAAACTACACTTTTTTCTACGTGAAGGTCAAAATATGAAAATAAAAACCCACTCTAATAGACAGAGTTTATTTCCACGACAGTTTCGACGCCCACTGGCATCCTCCTCGGGTGGATACAGAAACACGAATGAACCAAAACAAGAGGGAAAAACAGTCCAGGGACCGACCGTTAAGAAATTCGCACCTAGGTTAGATCCCATTCTCCCGACACCGGAAGGGCATTTTCATTAAGTACATTCGCGCAAATTTAAAACTATCTTCCTGTTATAAACATACAGATTCTATTATATTTTTCTTACATAATTATTGAATTTATTATTAATTTTATTACATTTAATATTGCATAATTATTTATTACAGAAATTATAAATTTATTATTACATTGGTTATTACATTATTGTTTATTATAGAACTTATAAACCGAAAAACGAATGAAAAAGCCGATTAGGAAACAATCCAGAGAAATTCGCACCTAGGTTAGATACCGTTCTCCCGACACTGGAAGGGCATTTTATTACAGGGTCCGCTTATAAGTACATTCCCACAAATTAAAACTATCTTCTTGTTCTATACATACAGATTCTAATATTTTGACATAATTACTGCATTTATTATTACATTTACATTTTTTTAACATTTATTATTATTACCTTTACCCTAATTATTAAATTTATAATATTACCTTTATTATTACATCTGCTGCATTTATATTTATTTCCACATTTATTACTTCCATTATTACATTTACTAAAGGCGAGTAAGGAAACATTCCAATCCAGAGATATTTAAGAAATTCACACTTAGGTTCGAACACGTTCCCACGACTCCGTAAGGGATTTTTTGACCAAGAATCTCATTAAAGGGTCTAACTTATAAGTACCTTCGCACAAATTAAAATTATCTACTTTTTCTATACACACAGATATTATTTTTCTTTTGACATAATTATTACATTTATAAAGTACCTTACTTGATTCCCAATCTATAGCATGATTATTTTGGCTGGCGTGATAAAAAATGGCATTATTAGTATTACAACTTCTGAAGGCATATTTGTGTTCTTTAATACGGGTTTCAATATTTCTTCCAGTTTCTCCCACGTATACTAAATCACAACTTTTACAGGGAATGCTGTAGACACAGGCTTGTTCCTCTTTTGCCACGTTATTCCTAACCAATTTACTTTTCACAGTAGACGAATATTTGAACGCCAAAGCAAACTTAAAATCTTTCGTCAACGGTTTTACTCTTTCTAAGCCGGCAATGTAAGGCAAACTCACATATTGTTTTTGGTTAACTGAAGGTTCCCGAGGGGCATAAAAAGATTTCTGGCTTTAAAATACGCCTTTCTGATAAACCACTCGGGATATTTTAAATCCTTAAAAATGTTCCAAATCTTTGAATTTTCCGGGTCCAGCAAATGGGCTACAAATCCTGAGTGCTCTTAGAAACATGGAAGAAATAATTGAGCTTTTAACCCCTTCATCATGATATGAAAAATAATGAATGTACGAATTACAATGAGTAGGTTTTCTATAAACCGTGAAATTGGGCTTTCCGCTTTCGTTAATGACCAAAACATCTAGAAAAGGTAATTGTTTGTCGTTCTCCCATTCATATTTAAATTTAATAGAGGGAACAAGATTATTTAATGACTGAAAGAAAGTGTCAAAGTTGTTCCAGTGGTCAGGCCAAAATGAGAAAATATCATCTACATAACGAAACCAAATTAGATTCCTGGGACATATTGTTTGCAACAATTCCGACTCATAGTATTCCATGTATAATGTACTCAGTATTGGGGATAAAGGAGACCCCATTCCCATACCAAAACGTTGCAAATAAAATTCTTCACCGAAGGAGAAGGCATTATTGGTGACACAGAGTTTTATCAGTTCTAAAAATACAGATGTGGGCATGCTTAGTTCTACGTTACATGTTGGCAATTTTCTATCTAAAAAACTAAGTACATCATCAATGGGAACTTTCGTAAACAAGGACTCAACGTCAAAAACTGATCATTCTTCCCCGTTTTAAATCTAAGGACATAACTTTGTTAATAAAGTCACAGGAATTAGTGATGTGCGAGCCTGAAAATTTACCAACTAATGGGGATAATTTATCTGCAAGAAATTTAGATAACCTGTAACTAAAGGAACCCCTGTGTGAAATAATGGGACGGAGTGGTATATTAATCTTATGGGTTTTGGGTAGGCCGTAAATGTGGGGGAGTTTGGGATTAATCTGTAGAAATCTTTTAGGATCAATCGCCGGGACATCTTTTAATAAGTTCCTGATGGTTTTGTTGAATTCGGCAGAAAGACGCTTTAGGGGGACGATCTCACTTTGGCGTAGGTGAATTCATCACTAAGTAACGCTTCCATTTTTTGTTTATAATCACACTTGTCCAAAATAACCACAGTGTTACTTTTGTCCGCTTTAGTGACAAATATTGCTTCATTCTTCCTGAGCTTGTCTAAAGCTAACCCGAATCTTTTGGGAATAGAATCCAATGAGTTGAAATGTTCCAGAAACTTGCTCAGAATCAAACCATTTAAACACGGAATATCCACCCTGGAATTAACTACGGAAGACAAAATCTAAAACAATGTTTTTATCGGTTTAAGGGCAAATGACAGCCCTAAATTAAGAACTTCCTTTTCGGATTTGGATAAGACATATGTCGATAAATTTAAAACGGAACCTTCCACCGCACACTTTGACCAAGCACTTTCATCACATAAATAGGATAGCTTTCTGTTAAGTCGTTGTTCAGTGCGTCTAGTCGCCACGTCGCATTTATAATCTGCAGTTTCAAACAGCGCCACAAGTAGTTCACACGACACATGCGATTTAAGGACGCGTAGACAATTTCTTAGTTTGAAATACGTATGGTCAATTTCTTTTAACACACGGAATACGTTCCTTCAAAATTTCCCTGGCACAATTCAGAAACGGTGTATGGTCCTTCCTGAAGGTAAACGGTATCAAGGACTTCGGGCACACTTGCTCCACTAAACACTCTTGCAGGAACTTGAGTTGCAGCTTCTTGGTCTTCACAGCCACTAGTGTTTTTTCATATAGACGATAGGAAGATATAAGTTGGGGAAAGGTAACTAAGAAGAAGGCGAATAGATGGCGTCTGATCGTGGGATCCATAATAAATGGAAAAAAACTTCACTTTTTTCTACGTGAAGGTCAAAATATGAAAATAAAAACCCAGGAATCTAATTTGGTTTCGTTATGTAGATGATATTTTCTCATTTTGGCCTGACCACTGGAACAACTTTGACACTTTCTTTCAGTCATTAAATAATCTTGTTCCCTCTATTAAATTTAAATATGAATGGGAGAACGACAAACAATTACCTTTTTTAGATGTTTTGGTCATTAACGAAAGCGGAAAGCCCAATTTCACGGTTTATAGAAAACCTACTCATTGTAATTCGTACATTCATTATTTTTCATATCATGATGAAGGGGTTAAAAGCTCAATTATTTCTTCCATGTTTCTAAGAGCACTCAGGATTTGTAGCCCACATTTGCTGGACCCGGAAAATTCAAAGATTTGGAACATTTTTAAGGATTTAAAATATCCCGAGTGGTTTATCAGAAAGGCGTATTTTAAAGCCAGAAAATCTTTTTATGCCCCTCGGGAACCTTCAGTTAACCAAAAACAATATGTGAGTTTGCCTTACATTGCCGGCTTAGAAAGAGTAAAACCGTTGACGAAAGATTTTAAGTTTGCTTTGGCGTTCAAATATTCGTCTACTGTGAAAAGTAAATTGGTTAGGAATAACGTGGCAAAAGAGGAACAAGCCTGTGTCTACAGCATTCCCTGTAAAAGTTGTGATTTAGTATACGTGGGAGAAACTGGAAGAAATATTGAAACCCGTATTAAAGAACACAAATATGCCTTCAGAAGTTGTAATACTAATAATGCCATTTTTTATCACGCCAGCCAAAATAATCATGCTATAGATTGGGAATCAAGTAAGGTACTTTATAAATGTAATAATTATGTCAAAAGAAAAATAATAGAATCTGTGTGCATAGAAAAAGTAGATAATTTTAATTTGTGCGAAGGTACTTATAAGTTAGACCCTTTAATGAGATTCTTGGTCAAAAAATCCCTTACGGAGTCGTGGGAACGTGTTCGAACCTAAGTGTGAATTTCTTAAATGTCTCTGGATTGGAATGTTTCCTTACTCGCCTTTAGTAAATGTAATAATGGAAGTAATAAATGTGGAAATAAATATAAATGCAACAGATGTAATAATAAAGGTAATATTATAAATTTAATAATTAGGGTAAAGGTAATAATAATAAATGTTAAAAAAATGTAAATGTAATAATAAATGCAGTAATTATGTCAAAATATTAGAATCTGTATGTATAGAACAAGAAGATAGTTTTAATTTGTGGGAATGTACTTATAAGCGGACCCTGTAATAAAAATGCCCTTCCAGTGTCGGGAGAACGGTATCTAACCTAGGTGCGAATTTCTCTGGATTGTTTCCTAATCGGCTTTTTTCATTCGTTTTTCGGTTTATAAGTTCTGTATAATAAACAATAATGTAATAACCAATGTAATAATAAATTTATAATTTCTGTAATAAATAATTATGCAATATTAAATGTAATAAAATTAATAATAAATTCAATAATTATGTAAGAAAAATATAATAGAATCTGTATGTTTATTACAGGAAGATAGTTTTAAATTTGCGCGAATGTACTTAATGAAAATGCCCTTCCGGTGTCGGGAGAATGGGATCTAACCTAGGTGCGAATTTCTTAACGGTCGGTCCCTGGACTGTTTTTCCCTCTTGTTTTGGTTCATTCGTGTTTCTGTATCCACCCGAGGAGGATGTCAGTGGGCGTCGAAACTGTCGTGGAAATAAACTCTGTCTATTAGAGTGGGTTTTTATTTTCATACCTTAATATATATATACAGGCCTCGGTGGTGTAGTGGTTAGCGTTGCTGACTACGAATCCATCATTAAGAATTCGAAGGCTACTGGACCAGACAACATATCTAACATACACCTTAAACACTTGGGCCCACAGGGAATACTAGCTCTCACTAACATCAGCACATATTCATACCAACACTGTATTATTCCCAACATATGGAAACAAGGTAAAATTATTACACTACCCAAACCAAACAAAAATCCAACAGAACCAGCTTCCTATAGACCCATTACTTTACTATGTACACCTTCCAAAGTAACAGAAAGACTAATCTTACAAATTACTAACCCACACATACCACTATCGCCTACTCAACGTGGATTCAGACCTCACCACTCAACCACGACATTACTCACTAACCACACGCAGCACATCATGGATGGCATCAACTCCAGACGACCAGCTCAAAGTACACTATTAGCAACAATAGACATTAGTAAAGCATTTGATGCTATCCCACGCTTCCCTCTCATAAACAAAATACTCAACACAAACATGCACAATAACACCAAACGGTGGCTGAGCAACTATCATTCAGGAAGATACTCACATGTCACATTTAATGGCAAGTCATCCAAAAACAAGCTTTTTCCGAACGGGGTTCCTCAAGGCTCTGTTCTCTCACCAACACTGTTCAACTTATACAATTTAGGGTGGATCGATTTTACATTTATTTCGATTTCCATATTCTAATAGAGACAAAAACTTGCGCATGCATGAGAAAATAGCCTCTGCAAAATCGTAGCTTAATAGGTAATCATCTTCTGCCCCCGGCAGAGCGATGAAAATCATATTTTAGTAGTCAAAAACGTATTTTTCTTATAATTTTTAAAATATAAAATTTTGCGTGTGTGTTATTTCATGCCTAAGCAACGATATAAATGCTATGGGAAATATATAAATGCATTATTTAAGACAAAGAGCCGATCTGAAAATATGTATAAAATATACATATTTTCAGATCGGCTCTTTGTCTTAAATAATGCATTTATATATTTCCCATAGCATTTATATCGTTGCTTAGGCATGAAATAACACACACGCAAAATTTTATATTTTAAAAATTATAAGAAAAATACGTTTTTGACTACTAAAATATGATTTTCATCGCTCTGCCGGGGGCAGAAGATGATTACCTATTATGCTAAGATTTTGCAGAGGCTATTTTCCCATGCATGCGCAAGTTTTTGTCTCTATTAGAATATGGAAATCGAAACAAATGTAAAATCGATCCACCCTATTATACATGCATGATATTCCAACTCCCATAGATAACAAGCTTACCTTATCATCATATGCAGATGACATCACTCTAACATCCACCCACAACAACATCGACACCGCTACAAATAACCTACAAACATACATAAACAGTATACAAGACTGGCTCACACACAATAGACTCAAAGTAGCGCCCACAAAATCGACCATCACCTTGCTTACAAGCAACACAAAAGAACATCAGATAACTCCACAGCTTACACTAAACAACACCAACATCCCACACACTCACAGGACCAAAATACTTGTGGTCACATACAACACATCATTATATTTTGCAAACCACATTCAGGACATTAAAAACAAATGCACTAACAGCCACAAACTTTGGACACCAGCAGGAAACAACATCACTCATATACAAACAATATATTCGCTCAGTTATGGACTATGCTAGCCCATGCTGGGCACCCATTATCTCAAACACACACATAAACACCTTACAGACAATACAAAACAACGCACTTCGTATCATTACAGGATGCACTCAAACAACACCAATAGAACACCTCCACACAAGAGGGAACATTTAGACATGAGGGGAACACAATTCATGGCAACAGCGACAACTAACCCACAACACCCTTGCCACTACATGTACAATCATGCACCAACACCTCGCACCATTAAGGTAACACCAGAGAGACATTATAACCAAATACTCCATTCCATACCACGCCACACAGACATCACACAGTACAGAAAACACATACACACACGCCTAACCCAAAAAGCACTGACACAACTCGTTCCGAATGCGGTCCTAGGTGCAAAGCCGCCACCCATTGACAGGTCAGAGACCTGCCTGAGCAGATCGGATCGAGTTAACTTAGCACGATTCCGATGTGGACATCACCCCAACTTACAGACATATAAACACAGACTAGACAACTCCACAGACGACACCTGCCACCTGTGCCAGGACACACCACAAACAATTGAGCACATTATGACAGACTGTACCGCTCTAGCACAACGTAGAACACAACAGAACATCACTAGTACGCTGAACCTCTGGTCCACTGCGGAGAGGGCGATCGGTTACCTGCTTGCCACCGGCTTGCTCGATCAGGGTGGGCTAATCGACTAACCAACAACAACAACAACGAATTCATCGGACCCGGGATCGAGACCCGGTGACAGCAGGCGGCGCGCAGCAAAACCCAGCTGTTCATCCTTCCACACAATAAAGAAAGCGGTTGGTAGATAAGTGGGTACTCTGGATTAAGACGCTGGGCTGCTGGTGGGGCGTGGTTCAGATTCCACGTTAAACTGTAGGTCTAAGGTGGAGTGAAAAGCTTGACCTTCGTCAGAATGAACAATTCGGGCGGAAGCTAACCAAAGGTGTGTGTGTGTGTGTGTGTGTATATATAGTTTCTCAATGCTCGAAACACACATGTCAATAGCTAAAGTATAAGTGGGAAGAAAATATATATACCGATGGTGCTATTCCAAACCCTCGCAAGCGCCACCTCCTTCATTTTTTTTTTTAAATTCACTGTTATTTGTGTTGGCAGATAATGCAAAAATTGAAGACTCCACACTCCACGTGTTTCTTTATCATCTTTCAGTTCCTCCTGCAAAATTGAGGTTTTCATGTTTATGAGTTCTTGCGACATCATCACCGATATATATATATATATATATATATATATATATATATATATATATATATATATATATTTATTCGAATTATTACTATGGTAGGCGTATGTTCTATTTTCTGAATGCTTCTTTTCAATTACCTTGGCACGGATAATAAATATTATGCATTAATAAATATTTATTTAAGAGGTTAAACATGGTTTGAAGGGTTTGAAGTGAGCTCTTCTTAACCAATCACATGAAAATTATATCTAGAAAAATTCGACCTTTCGAGGCAAACGTTACAAAACATTAGTTACTTAAAATATGTATTTCGATAGAAGGATGAGGAAAGACATACGCACATAATACATAATAAAATATATTTTAAAAGATTTACTCTTGTCCCTTAATAGAGAAGCGAGAAGTAGAAACAGGCTTCGAAACTGAAATTTCTCACTCAGCAGTCAGCAGTCAGCCATTCAGCCCTCACACTGAGGCTCACAGGCTCATTCCCTCAGTGTGCATTTGGCGGGTGAGGAGGTAGTACGTGTTATTGTGATGGCATTATCTAGCGACGACGCGGAGGAAGAGGTGAGCAATAAGAGGGATTCGAATCCAGCATCATAACTTGAAAAGAAACCATATTTATATGGAAAGTGATTGTCCTTTCTAAACCTGTTTTGTAGTTTGTGCAGCGCTGCAAAGAAGTATTGAGCGTGCATCATACTTTTAGCGGTGCTGTCGTCGATTTCTGTTCTTTTCGCTTCGTCTCTAAATGATTCGTTTAACAAATATTCTTTTATTAATTCATATTTCATTTCGGTATTACTTTGTAAGACATTTTTATGGAATACTTACTTTCAATCCGGAACACAAACGAAAAGTAGAAAGTAATAATATAAAAAACTTGGAATATTTACTTTGTAACCCCAAAATCAAAGTTATGAAATATAATTTAGTAAAAGCTGAGTTACGAACAGGATGCAGATGGATTATGATGTTGCGGACGACCTTGATTTTTTTTTTTTTAAAAGATTACGCGCAGGTTGCTCAAATCCGGATAAAACTAAAAGAAAGTCGGAGACGAGCAATTTAAATGATAGCGGTTAAGATTTAAGACGAAAATGAAAGTATTGTCAAAATTGGAGAGGTTCATTATTGAAAACGACTTAATACGAACTAAATATTTAATAACCAAATAAAAATAAATACCACATGTCCATTGCTAAAGAGTTAAATCGAAAACATTTTCGTGTGTGTGTGTGTGTGTTCCCTACAGAATCGCGACAATCTTCACATACAGAGCCCATCGCGACACGAACGTGTGTATCACGACATTAGCAGCGTCGGATCCTTTCCTTTATAGCATCCCCAATTTCTTTTTTCCCGGTTAGATTAAGTCGTGATATTTTCGTTAAAATATTCGTTAGTTTTAACGAAAATATCACGACTTAACCTAACCAAATGTCAAGGGCGTACAGTTGACCTAACCGGGGGAAAGAAGAAATTCGGGGTGCTCTAAAGGAAAAGATCCGCAGCGTCATATTTTTATAAATGGTATCTTTTACCATGAAAAAAGGAGATATAATTAAGGTTAGGCTAAGTTAGGTAAGGTTTGGTTAAATTTATTAGGCACCCTAGAGTGGGCAAAAGTCCATATATTATTGAATGTGAAAATGTCGCGGTTTTGTAGAGTAGCCATACGTGTATGAGAGAGAGAGAGAGAGAGAGAGAGATTTAATTTCAACGAAGTGACAAACGATCGTCCGAATCACAGTCTGATCGTCACAATCAAAAACGACAAAAACGACGTGGGTTTGATCGAATGCATCTTTGAGTTGCGTCGAAAATGAACAGTTAAAGATTTTACTTGTACTGATAGGAACGTTTGTATTCTCGATGCCCGGTTAGAATATACAGTACGTTAGGTTAGGAAGTTACGTTACTTTATGCTAGCTTCTATTTTATTGAAGACTATATGATCAGGTCTTTTATCTATAAATCTAGATTGATCTCTCTATACTATCTATATGTCGATGTAGTCAAGTGACTTCAGCCTAAACACATTGTGATATCTGGTAGCTTGATTCGGAAAATTTACGTTGATTATACAGGGTGTACACAAATTATCTTTACAACTTCTCTCTCAAATAAAAATATTAAGAAACGAGATACACATACCATTTTTGCGCCTTCTGTGAGAGAAAGTAATAAAGTTTCACGTGGTAGGTGTCAGATGTCAGCTTATTGTACAGGGTGTACAAAAATTACGAAATTGGTGCGCTTAACATACATTTCCCAAATCAGTGGATTGGCCGTCGGGGGGTGCCCATCTCTTGGTCGGCAAGATCACCAGACAAAACACCCTGTGACTTCTTTCTATGGGGTTATGTAAAAGACTGCGTGTATACAACTCCAGTGGCCAACATCGACGATTTAAAGACCAGAATTGCTGTTGCAGTTGCGAGCGTTGACGTTGAAATGTTGCAACGTACATTGATGGAGATAGAATATCGTTTGAACGTCTTACGTGTGTCAAATGGTGCCTATGTTGAATGTGTTTGAGGTTATGTGAAACATTATTACGTTCTCTCACAGATGGCGCAAAAACAGTATATGTACCTCGTTTCCTAATATTTTTACTTGAAAAAGAAGTTGTAAAGATAATTTGTGTACACCCTGTATATTTAAGGTTTAGTTAATTAATTATTACGCACGTGTTTGACAGCTTGTATACCTCATACATATCTACCAAAGTACAATTTAGTGAATTATTTACGGCTATTATTTTAAATTAAGTTATTTTGATTTTACAAAAAAGATGTGCAGTATTACGAATATCTGCGGTAACTTCTTTTCACACAAACCGGCAAACATAAAGGTAACATCCATCTCCCATATCCTTCAAGGGAATGGAGGGTAGGGGCCCGAGCCCGAACTACCTTAGCCAGAGTCAATTAAAGTGGGGTGGCCAGCCCAGTTTGAACCCACGACTCAGTGGAGTCTAAGCATTGCCGGGCGGCGCCCAACCCAATCGAGCTACGAGAGGCTCAGAAAATAGGAAACACGTTAAAGAAATTTCGATAAATTTATTTATTTAAATAAATATAAGCAAGGTCCAGTCAATAGATTCGCGGAATCACCATTATTATTATTATTATTATTATTATTATTATTATTATTATTATTTCACGAAAATAACGCGTGAATAATATTTATGATGAAAATAACCACGAAGGAAAAAGAAAACATTAAATAGTGCTCAACCGCTTTCGTCTAATGACATCCTCGGGAACACTGAAATTAATTACAAGAATGAGACTATATATATAGATCACAAAGAAAAAGAAATACTAATAATATGATTGGTGCACAAAAATATTGTTGGAGGAGCATACAGTTTACGTGGAAGAGCTACCAGAGTTTTAGCGCCTTGCCCTTCTTTTCCAAATCCGTTCTAAATGAATTCAAAACAACAGGATCAAGCGAAAAAGGCCCTGGCTAAGGTTGAAATTGTTCGTAAGTTGAATAATGGCAGACTCAAGAATATTTCTATTAACAATGTTGCTTGAGTGAAACAAAATTGAAGCATTATTCCAATCAATACAGTGGGATAACTCTGACAAATGGACGAAAAGGGCATTGGATGACTGTCCCGTTCTAACGGAATATTGATGTTTTACACGCGTGTTCAAATGTTTTCCCATCTGTCCAGTGTAAAAGAAGTCAAATTGTTTGCAACCAATTTTATAGATAATGCCTGAATTATTAGTAGGACTATTCTTTATTATGACATTTTTGACAATATTGTCGTATGAAAATACTACATTAATGTTCAAAAGTTTAAGTATATTAGCAATGCCTAAAAATCCTGGAAAAATGGAAGTATTAAAATATTCTTCGACAAAGTGCGAAGGTTATTATTCACACAATAGAAAGTTCATTTTACCTTGTTGAGACAAGATTCCAAAAAAGCAGGTGGGTAACACAAATCACTTCCAATCGTGTTGATTTTTCTAACTCAGCATCCATGTATTTCGGACTGGTGATCCTAAGAGAACAGAGAAACAGTGAAGAAAATATGGCTTTCTTGATGGGGGTGTTATGTCCGGAGTAAAAGTGTAAATAGGACAAGTTGTTTGTTTTTTCTGATAGATAATAACTTAAAACCTGGGCTTTCCCTATGTACACGCACATACAAAGACGGGATTTAGTTGTTTTGTTCCACTTCCAAAGTAAACTTAATGGAGGGGACTTGATTATTTAAGTGAAGGAGGAAGTCATCCAAGTCACGCCTCATGAGCCAGATACACGAAATATCGCCG
Source organism: Bathynomus jamesi (assembly GCA_023014485.1). Lineage (NCBI taxonomy): Eukaryota > Metazoa > Arthropoda > Malacostraca > Isopoda > Cirolanidae > Bathynomus > Bathynomus jamesi. The sequence continues at coordinate 967,529 of JAJOZX010000879.1, read as the reverse complement.
ACGTACCCCAACCATGGGTACAATTTCAACCTTAGCTAGAGCCTTTTTTCGCTTGATCCTGTTGTTTTGAATTCATTCACAACAGATTTAGACAAGAGAGGCAAGGCACTAAAACTCTGGTAGCTTTTCCACGTAAATTGTATGCTCGTTCCACAATATTTTTGTGCACCAATCATATTAATATTATTTCTTTTTCTTTGTGATATATATATATATATATAGTCTCATTCTTGTCATTAATTTTAGTGTTCCTGAGGATGTCATTAGACGAAAGCGGTTGAGTGCTATTTCGTGTTTTGTTTTTCCTTCGTGGTTATTTTCATTATATATATATATATATGTATATATATATATATATCAAGAAGAATAAGGAAAACGAAGTCCAAGAAGATGGCTTGAAGCATTTATTACAAGCGTTTCGACCCCGAGTGAAGGTCATCATCAGTGAAAAGCCGAATGAGAAAATAAAAGTTAAAAACAAAGATATAAAGTAAAACAGAAATATAAAAACAGTTAAAAGACAAAACACAATAATAATATTATATATATATATATATATATGATGAATAAAACCACGAAGGAAAGGAAACACAAAATGGTGCTCAAGCGCTTTCGTCTAATGACATCCTCAGGAACACTGAAGTACATAAAAAGGTTAAGCCTATATATAGGTTACAGAAAGAAAAAAAAGAAAAAATAAATAACATACATACACACACACACACACATATATATATATATATATATATACATATCTCTATATATACAAATACATACATACATACATACATACATATATATACAATAAACAGAGAAGTAAAAATAATAAAAAATTAAAAATTAAAACCTTAAAGGATTACCAGTGAGGCGTACAGATTTGTAAGGAAAAATATCGATTTTTAGCACAAGATCAAATGGATTATAAAAATACAAAATTATACTGGAACTCTGCCGGGTTTTAACACAATGCTGCCTATGGTCAGGTTTCGATATATATAAAAAAAAAAAAAATGCAAATTAAAAGTTAATCGATTTTTAGCACAAGATCACATGGATTATAAAAATACAAATTTATACTGGAACTCTGTCCGGGTTTTAACACACTGCTGCCTATGGTCAGGTTTTGATATATATAAAAAAATAAAATGCAAATTAAAAGTTAATAAAGTAGAAGACAAGTTTACCAAAGATTTAATGTTTTACCCTTCTTATTTAAATCTGTTTTAAAGGAATTCAACATAACAGGATCGAGTTGAAAAAGACCTTTGCTTATGTTGAAGTTATTTGAAAGTTGGATAATGGCAGACTCAAGAATATTTCTATTAACAATGTTGCTTGAATGGAATAAAACTGAAGCATTATTCCAATCAATACAGTGGGCTAACTCTGACAAATGGACAAAAAGGGCACTGGACAACTGTCCTGTTCTAACGGAATATTGATGCTGTTTTATACGTGTGTGCAAATCCTTTCCCGTCTGACCTATGTAAAAGGAATCACATTGTTTACAACCAATTTTATAGATAGGACTATTAACACTCGTACTTTGTCAAAAAATATTTTAGTACTTCCATTTTTCCCGGGCTTTTTAGGCATTGCTAATGTACTTAAACTTTTGGATATTAATGTAGTATTTTCATATAACAATATTGTGAAAAATATCATAGTAAAAAATAGCCCTACCAATAATTCAGGCATTATCTATAAAATTGGTTGTAAACAATGTGATTCCTTTTACATAGGTCAGACGGGAAAGAATTTGCACACACGTATAAAACAGCATCAATATTCCGTTAGAACAGGACAGTTGTCCAGTGCCCTTTTTGTCCATTTGTCAGAGTTAGCCCACTGTATTGATTGGAATAATGCTTCAGTTTTATTCCATTCAAGCAACATTGTTAATAGAAATATTCTTGAGTCTGCCATTATCCAACTTTCAAATAACTTCAACATAAGCAAAGGTCTTTTTCAACTCGATCCTGTTATGTTGAATTCCTTTAAAACAGATTTAAATAAGAAGGGTAAAACATTAAATCTTTGGTAAACTTGTCTTCTACTTTATTAACTTTTAATTTGCATTTTATTTTTTTATATATATCAAAACCTGACCATAGGCAGCAGTGTGTTAAAACCCGGACAGAGTTCCAGTATAAATTTGTATTTTTATAATCCATGTGATCTTGTGCTAAAAATCGATTAACTTTTAATTTGCATTTTATTTTTTTTTTTATATATATCGAAACCTGACCATAGGCAGCATTGTGTTAAAACCCGGCAGAGTTCCAGTATAATTTTGTATTTTTATAATCCATTTGATCTTGTGCTAAAAATCGATATTTTTCCTTACAAATCTGTACGCCTCACTGGTAATCCTTTAAGGTTTTAATTTTTAATTTTTTATTATTTTTACTTCTCTGTTTATTGTATATATATGTATGTATGTATGTATGTATGTATTTGTATATATAGATATGTATGTATATATATATATATAATATGTGTGTGTGTGTGTATGTATGTTATTTATTTTTTCTTTTTTTTCTTTCTGTAACCTATATATAGGCTTAACCTTTTTATGTACTTCAGTGTTCCTGAGGATGTCATTAGACGAAAGCGCTTGAGCACCATTTTGTGTTTCCTTTCCTTCGTGGTTTTATTCATCATAAATATTTTTCACGTGTTACCTTCGTGAAATAATTTTCATATATATATATATATATATATATATATATATATATATATATATACATATACATATATATACACATATATATACACTTGTATCTACCTCGTGGTGTACGGACGTTTTGTTTCCGCTCTGTGTAATATCGAAATAACTAGTGTTTATAGGTTCAGCGGTATCTTATACCAGTGTGTGTGTTAAACATCAGTGAATTCGCGATAATAATTTATTAAGTGAAAGCCGGTGGCATATAGTGTGCACAAAGAAAAACAACATCAATTGAAATATAAACTGAAAACAATTCGAACGGAAAAACAGCCCCTAAGATTTTTACATTAGGCCTATAGAGGGGAAGAAGGTCAGAGAAAATTCGGAAGAGCCATAAAACGTGAAGGTCAAGTTTTCGAGACGAAGTTTGAGAAGTGAGAAAAAGAGGCAAAATAAAGGAAAGAATCAAGGAATGAAGAAAAAATAAAGAATAATAAAGAATAAAGGAAAGAATGGCAAAAAATACGAAGAAGTGTGTAAACTGCGTTCAAATAGAAGAACCAAGTGCAACACATTTACCGACAGAAAACCAGGAAACAACAGAAAACGCCGACACAACCGAAAACGAGAGTTAGGACAACACGCTACAGGGAGGGGTGAAAGCAGCCTCAGATGAAGAAATACTTCCGGCAAAAGAGAGATACAGAATACACGCCGAAGACAAAAAAACCACTGAGTATGGATGAAGTGGTGGCGGAGTAGAAGAAGGAAATCGAATCACATAAGAGTCGAAGGGAATTTAAACGATGGGCCATATGCGAATATTATGAAACAGGTTCGTGCAAATATGGCTGAAACTGCATGTACAATCACCCTAAAAAATGCTTCTATATGATGAAGAATGGAAGATGCAGGTACGGACCAAACTGCAACTTTTTCCACCCTCAATTACGGAGAAAAAAATGCCTGAACATAGTGCCCCTATTTTCACATAAAGGGTACGCAAAGAAGAGAACGGGAAAGAACAGATCATATCCGAAATAGAAGTAATAACAAGAGTAAGGAAACATATTTTTAGAAGAAATGAGGATAATAAAAGCACAGTTTTCCCTTTTAACAAGAAAAGACAAAACGCCACAAATATATGCACCACAGCATTACGTACGTCACCCTTCTATTCAACACCATCCACCAATAATACAACCACCACAATGGTATCAAGGACCTCAACCCCCAATACTCCCAAATGCAGCGGCCCAACCAATAACGCCAAACACTCGGCAAACAGGAACCGACATCGACCAGGACACGACCATTATTTAGGAAAATCGAACACGAAGATTAGAAATCCTATAAAAGTATTATACATAAATATATAAGGCCTCTATACTGACCATGCGGACTGCAAATTTACAATACTTGCAAAATTTAGCTGCGGAAACAAGCATAGATATCATATGCCTAACGTAAACACACTTACATAAATGCGAAAAAGGCTGTGAAAACTGCATCGAGAATACTGAAATAGCATTTCTGGACTACAACATATACAGAACAGATAGAGTGGCTAGACGAGGGGGAGGGTGTTGTATCTACGTGAAAAACACACACATGTGAAGTGAAGGTAAACAAATCAAACAGCATAGTTGAAGTTATTATATTAGAAGTAAAAGAACTGAACCTAACCATTATGAACATCTACAGATCAGCAAACACCACAAAAAGTGAATTCCAATTTGCTACAAATGAAATAGAAAACATATTAAAATTACTTGAAACTTCAGCAACAAATATTTTAATTTTCGGAGATTTTAATTTCCCATTGATAACATGGAAATAACATGGCAACATTACAAAAGATGATAGAACCCAAGCAATAATGCTATTAGATATGATGGAACATTACGCCCTTACTCAGGAAATCTGTGAAGCCACTAGAAAAGAGAACGTTTTGGATTTAAGTCTGACAAATAACAATGAGATAATAATAAATAAAAAGGTAACGCACACAAATTTCTCCGACCATAACCTAATCGCTATACAATTGAAGTTAGCACCCAGAGGTCCGAAGACGTATCCCAGAGAGGCATTAGGAATATTTGAAGGCTTAAACATAAATTCAAAGAAAGTAGATTGGGAAAGTAAATAAAGATTTAAAGGAAGTACATTCGGAATTGCTACTTCACGAGAAGACTTCAGACCAAATACTAGGTATAATGGAGTCTGAAACCAAACCGATATTACTGAAGCATGTTCCAGAGAGACAAAAGAGAAAACGTAGCAAGCTCGAGAGAAAAATCAGGATGCTATTTAGACAACGGAAGCAAACCGTAAAATATCTCCACAGGTGCAGAACTGATGCAAGGAGACAAATTAGAGAGGAAACTAGGCGAAATAGAAATGGACCTAAATCAAACGTTCATACATAAGACAAACGAGGAGGAAAACAAGGAAGCAGAAAATATAAAAATAACTCAAAATACTTCTACATGTTTGCAAAAAGAAAAATGCAGTGTAAGGAGAGTATTGGTTCGTTGATAGACGGGGAAGCCAACCACACAAATGACCCCAAAAAGATGAGTGAACTGCTTAAGGAACAATTTAACTCTGTGTTTAGCACTCCTAAGTCCGAGATGAAAGTAGAAAACGCAGACGAATTTTTCGATATTGATACATATCAGCCAAGGACAAATTCTGGCACAAACCTATTAATGGACTTAGAGTTCTCGGAAGGAGATGTAATTAAGGCTCTATCACAGTTGCGAGACAATTCAGCACCAGAGCCAGACACACGGAGTGCCACGTTTCTGAAGAAATGTAGAGAGAGTATTGCCAAACCGCTATACTTACTATGGAGGAAATCACTCGATACACGACAAATTCCACTGCCATTAAAGAACGCGAACATTGCCCCTTTATTCAAAGGTGGTAACAGACCAATGCCCAAGAATTATCGGCCGGTAGCTCTCACCTCACACCTTATAAAGTGCTTTGAACGTATAATAAGAGGCAAAACTACCTACTACCTACAAGAAAAAAACTTATGCAACCCAAATCAACATGGTTTCAGTGCTGGAAGATCATGCCTATCACAGCTATTAGACCACCAGGAGAAAATATTGGAAACTGTGTCGAAAACAAAACATACATGTAATATATAGTGACTGCTAAAGCCTTCGATAAATGTGACCATGGAATTATAGCACACAAACTTAAGAAGCCATAATTTGAGGATGATGTTTGCTTTTCTGCTGCGGAAGCTCCTCGAAATGATTCCCATTATTTTTCTAGCCGTTGTAATTTTGATGTTAGAGTGCTCTCTGAATGCTGCATCGGACGACATTATTACTCCAAGATTCCTGACTTGTGGATTTGGTGTTATCTGCTTGGCTTGCAAAGTTTTGTACCCTTTATTCTGTAGTTCCATGTTATTACCATGTTTTAGAAGTTGGAATTTTTCTTCGTTGAACTTCATATTGTTATCTTCTGCTCACTGGAATAATGTTTCAATGTTTTGTAATCTTTCTCTGTCACCTTCGTTCAATATTTCCATGCATATCTTTGTGTCATCTGCGAGACATGATACAGTACTGTCATTGATATCTGCATCAATATCTGCAATCATTATTATGAACAGCAAGGGAGCTTGTACTGTCCCTTGTGGGGCAGAGCTCTCTACTTCCGAGACTTCCGATTTGACTCCATTTACCACCACTCTTTGTGTTCTTTGCGTCAAGAAAATAAATATCCATCTTCCTAGCTTTCCAGTAATTCCTGGAAGAGTCTAGTCCTACCAATAATTGAGTATTGCTCAGTACTCACAAGCCCATACAGAAAACGAGATATTGCGAACATTGAAACTATACAAGACTTTTACGTCTAAGATAGAGGAAACAGAAGGTGAAGACTACTGGTCTCGGCTACAATCACTGAAACTCTACTGTCTCGAAAGAAGACGCGAGCGGTATACAATAATATACATTTGGAAATTACTTGAGGGCTCTGTCCCTAACCTTAGAAATTAAATAGAAACAAACTGGAATGAGAGAAGAGGGAGATTTTGTACTGTCGCAGCTGCGGTGGGACAAGTGGCCATGAAAACGAGGATGGAAAATACCCTCAGGATACGAGGACCAAAGCTTTTTAATGTCCTACCAAAAGAAGTAATGAATCTCCAGCACACCGACCTGAATAACTTCAAGAACCAGCTGGACAGATTCCTGTGCAAAGTCCCTGACCAGCCATGCGTGGCTGGCTACGAGGGCAGGAGAACATCAGACAGTAATTCCCTCCTTCACCAAATCCCGCAAATGAGGCGGGATGCTGCAGAGGGGTCGAAAATATAGTCTATGAGGCAATCAAATAACGAGACAAAACAACGTCAGTTGCGAACACACTAGCTGTAACGAATTTTCGATTTCTTTTAAGAATTCGACAGTTTGACATTCAGTTGCTCTTAGACTGCTAGTGCCACTTTTTTCTTCCACTAGTGGGAGTAGGTATTTGCGTTTAGTAACAGATAGACTTCTAATTCTATTGGGTTTCAGAATTGGACATTTACAATGGATTTGAGTGCCGTGAACGTCGCAAGAGTCGTCGCCCTAATTGAAGATGGTCGGAGCCAGCTTTACGTCCCCGATGCGCTAGGAATTCCAAGAACAACGGTTCGACGTGTCTACCAACGTTATGTGGAGACAGAAGAGTACACCAGAAGACCAGGATCTGGAAGATCGGGCTGCATATCTGCCCGTGACGATCGTTTCATCGTCTTGAGTGTTTTGCGAGATCGTTGCTTGACTGTCACAAACGTCCGCAATGACCTGGAAAGGTCTCAAGACGTCAGTGTATCGGAGCGAACCGTTTGAAGGAGACTTATGGAAAGTGGCTTACATACTAGACGCCCAACAATGGGCCCAGAATTGCTCCCACACACCGCAATGCTCGTCTTGCTTTCGCTCGTGAGCATGTCAATTGGACTATGGTCCAATGGGGACGAGTATTGTTCACGGACGAATCAAGATTTAATCTTCGACCATCCGATGGACGGGAAAGAGTGTGGAGAAGAACAGGAGAAAGATTCGCCCCGTGCACTTTTACGGAGAGGGTTGCTTTTGGAGGAGGCTCAGTCATGGTCTGGGGTGGTATCACTTCAAACTCGCGTACAGAGCTCATCGTTGTTGGTGGTGGGTCATTGACGTCCGCAAGATACTTGGAAGAGATCTTACTGGAGCATGTGGTCCTTTTTGCTCCTTTCGTTGGCGAAGACTTCTTTCTACAGCACGATAACGCTAGACCCCATGCGGCAAGAGCCGTTTGCGATTTCCTTGACGAAGCTGGAATTCGTCAAATCGAGTGACCTTCCCGAAGTCCGGCGTCTTAGGGTTCGTCTAGTAGCCCCTAACACTCTACAGGAGCTACAACAAACTTTAACTGAAGAGTGGGAGGGAATCCCATAGGATGTGATCGCCGTTCTCATTCATGGGATGAATCGACGAATGGCTACAGTCATTCAAATTACAGGAGGCTTTTTTTTTTCAATTTTTTGTTTTTATCGAAATCTTTGTTTTTTTTAGTTACAATTTTTTGTACAGTATTTTTTGATAATAAATTGTATTAAACAGGTGTTTGAAGATTTTTTAGTGTCTTCATAGACTAAATTTTCGAATTTTAAAACTTGCACACTGTTTTGCTTTTCGCGATATTCCGAGTGGCCCGATTTTTCTGCCGCTCAGTGTATATAGAGGGCAGAAATAGAAATAGACAGAGGAATTCCTTCTCCCTCGCCGTTTGCAGACATCTTAGAATTATCAGGAAGCGAAAAACACGTGGTGTTCAAGGAAACAGAAACAAAAGGACGCTTGTGTCTTTCCAAAAAGGCCCGCGAAAAGTTATCGTCTTACGAGCCTATATAAGGCAGAGTTCACTGGAATTCGCCCTCACTCCGCTCGTACTTTGTTCTCATGAATCCACTCTCTCCACGCAGCGCCATCACGACTTCAGCCGGCCTCAGTCCCAAGTCACACTTCAACCATATACAAGAACGAAGCAACACTTGAGGCGACTCTACAATTCCTTCCTGCAAGAAAGAACATCACTGCTGTATGCGTTCCGTTGGCCTCTTACCAGTTCTCTACCGGCTGTCAACTTTCATCTTCCCGCCGGCAAGGCCAACCTGACTACCGAAGCACATTTCGAGGCCCAGGTCCGTAAACCTCCTATTAAGCTACAAACACAAACCATTTCGCTCTTCGCTCATCCTTCACTACAACTCGATCGGCGCCCGTGCAACAAGTATTCTAACAGGTCTTCTACAGTCTCCAAGTTCACCTTCAGCCAAACGCAATACAGTCAATTTTTAAGTAAGTCTTCCATCTCCAGAGCACTCATCATTTGCGGTAAGCTCCCTTTGCCTCGTCTTAAGCAATCCACACGAAGCCTACACAGTGTAATAGTGTGTCGCGTTTAGGCTATATTCAAGTGTACGCAAGCTACCATGAAAACTAACTCTCTCGTCAAGACCGCAATAGGCCTATTTCAAGTGTCGTACCAGTATCGTAGTTTGGCATCACCCTGTTAATGTGATCACTCGTATAATTTACTTATCGTGTATTCTACTGTTTATGTGCTCTTTTATGCATTTCATTCTTGACGGCCTAATCTATTTACTATACCTACCGTACGTGCATTAATTCGGTTGTCAATAGGCTTTCATTATTTATTCTGTGTTCCCTTTTGCATATCTCATTAGCCTATCTAAATAAGTGTATTACTTAATCTATTTACTGTACCTACCGTACGTGCATTAATTCAGTTGGCAATAGGCTTTCATTATTTATTCTGTGTTCACTCGGCATGTCATTAACCTACCTAAATTAGTGGTTATCATCATTGTACTTACTTAATAATTAGACTGTATAACCATTTCTTCTTGCTAGTACGCATTCATCTTTAGCATAATATAAATGCCGTTATATCATTATTAATCATTATAAATACCTTTTTCCTAATTAAACACAAAACTACAAGAGAAGTTTTCTTTCCTATTTAAATATTGTTTATTTGGGCGGTAGGCCCAAATTGGTGACCCCTAATTTCATATAATTTTATTCAGTAATTATAGTAAGCCTACTTTCTTAGCCACATCAAATCGGTGATCCGTAGGCCACTATAAATTGGTAACCCTGGAGTGACTATAAATTGGTGACTCCAGCTTTATCATTAACAATCAATCATTATCAATCAACTAACCATTATCATTATTAAATTGCCAACTTTACTCTATAAACCGGTAACATCAAATTGGTTAAGATTGGGCTAGTGCTACTATATATACAGGGTGGGCCGTAAGTTTCCATACATAGGAAAAATAAACATTTTTTTATGGACAACCATTTTTATTTATATAATATGCTCTACATGGTTGCCATTGTTTTGAAAACACATTTCAATACGTGTTCCCCACTGTTGATGAACACGCATTAGCACAGTTGACGTTATGCTTGTAATGGCGTTGGTGATACGTTCCTTTAGATGATTTATCTCGTATCTTTTCCTGATACACCATGGCCTTCAAGTGCCCCAAAGATAGAAATCAAGGGGGGTGAGATCTGGGGATCTGGGAGGCCACTCCACAGGACCACGCCGACCAATCCAAGCATCCGGAAACTGCTGCTGATCCAAATACCGACGCACGTGAAGACCATAATGAGGTGGAGCTCCATCTTGCTGGAAGTAAACTGGGAAGTTACCTTCCTCGTTTAGCAGGGATGGGAAAATCTCTTCTTGCAACATGTTAAGATACCTTTCGGCATTAAGATTTCCACTGACAAAAATTGGTCCAATAATTCTGTCACCCCATATCCCGGCCCACACCATCACTTTACCGGCACCTTGCATCTTCGTCGGACTCAGCCAGTTAGGGTTAGCATTACTCCAATAACGTATGTTTTGCCGATTAACCTCTCCATTGACGTAAAAATTTGCTTCATCAGTAAACAAGATCTTACGTCAAACGCATATTCTTAGGGTATCTGAAACATAAAAACAAACGTTTAATTTTTCCTATGTATGGAAACTTACGGCCCACCCTGTATATATATACACAAATAAAATAAGGGTTTACCCAAAGTGGACATGATCACAGATCAAAAGCAATGGATGGAATAACCAGAAAAATTAGCAGCAAGAGAAAAACAGGCACAAAGCAGTTGGTTGGTTGTCTAAAGAGTGAATAATTTAAAGGATATATTTTATGCATTTATGGAAGGGGTCAGCTTCTTAAAGTATAAAGACTCGGTGATTTTTCTGTCAAGTTCGGTAGACTGGGAAGATAGAACAGATAACTGATTAGCGTTTATTGGATAGTTGGCTGATTCGCTGTTATTGCGAAGAACGGGATATTCTGGATTAGACAGGAAATGCCCAGTCCGATGGGAAAGTGACCTATGTTTATCAATTCTCTGTTTTAGTTGCAGACCAGTTTCACTCACGTAGTGGGCATTACAGTCCGCATACATTAAGAATTAAGAATATATTAAGAATCTGACCCCTTCCTTAAATGCACAAAATATATCCATTAAATTATTCACTCTATAGACAACCAACCAACTACTTTCTGCCCCCTTTTCTTTAGCTGTTAAATTTTCTGATCATTCCATCCATTGCCTTTGATCTGTGATGTTCACTTTGGGTAAGCCCTTAATTTATGTATACCTTTCAAAATGTTCCGTGCAATGATTCCTCATTTCACGAACGTCAAGCTTGTCGTCTCTCCTCTCGAGTTGGCCTGGTGAAGTAGGGAGTTGGTTTCTTGTACTCTCCACCTCACATAGCCAGGTACGCCCAGATCAACTGGGATTGTTCTGAGCCAGGCGTCTAATCTTCTTTTGAAGATGTCCACCGCAACACCACTCGTGTTCCTTATGTCTTTGGGCAGCTGATTAAACAGTCTTGGTCCTCTCACAAAAAAACTTTTTTCTTTCAGGGTTAAGGATGTTCCCTGTCTAGCCTTTAATTTGGAAACACGACACAATCTTCCTTTTCTACTTTCCACTGTTGTTTGGGGAGTTACAGGGTTCAGAGTAAGATTAGGGACTAGTTTCTCCATTATTTTCCAAGTGTAAATAATGGTGTATACAGTATATATATGGTGTATATATAATGGTGTGTGTGTGTATATATATATATATATATATATATATATATATATATATATATATATATATATATGATGGAAACCTACAAGGAAAAGAAAAACGATTCCAAGGTCTTTCGTGTATTCAGAGCTACACCTCGTCAGGGAATTGTGAAATTCATCCCATGGCATATATAATATATATATATATATACAGGGTGTCCCAAAAAACTATATACTCTTTATAGCATCATATATTTTATAATTTAAAAAAACCCAAACAATATATTGTTATAACAATTGCCAATGAAAGGTAAATTAGTAATCTAAGTGATCAAAATGTTATAGCGAGTTGTTTGCATATAAAATTTAATTAACTACGCCAACTGCTCAAAATGTTCTCCGGCGGCATGAATACACTTTTGAATGCGTCGACTAACTGATTCGCAGACATGGACTAATGTGGATGCTGTGATGGTCCCGCACTTTTCCCTAATTGCATCCTTAAGGTGTTCGAGTGTTGCAGGTCTTGTACCATAAACTGCATCCTTCAGGTAGCCCCACAAGTAAAAATCAAGTGGAGTCAAGTCCGGTGAACGTGGAGGATACTCAACTCTTCCTCTTCGTCCTATCCAACGGTTAGGCAACGTTTCATCGAGGTACCTTCTGACATCACAATGATAATGAGGGGGGGGCTCCATCTTGTTGAAAGTAAAAGTCGTCGTTTCCAAACAACTTCCGAACTGCAGGTATAATTTCTGTCCCCAGCATGTCGAGAACACTTTTTCGTTGCTCCAGTGTCAAACGTTTAAGCAACATGGGTTCAATGCTGAACTGAATAAAGTTGAATGCTGTAGAGTTTGTATTGTGGAATGAGTGCGTAGGCTAAGTCCGAAGCAAGCTAGTGAGTGACTAGACTACATTCGGTCCATAGGCTTCGCCATTACAAGGCCTTTGATAAAACAAGGCCAGGCTTAGTCGACGCATTCAAAAGTGCATTCATGCCGCCGGAGAACATTTTGAGCACTTGTAGTTAATTAAATTTTATATGCAAACAACTCGCTATAACATTTTGATCACCTAGATTACTAATTTACCTTTCATTGGCAATTGCTATAACAATATATTGTTGTTGTTTTTTTTAATTATAAAATATATGATGCTATAAAGAGTATATAGTTTTTTGGGACACCCTCTATATATATATATATATATATGAAAATTATTTCACGACATTAATACGTGAATAATATTTATGATGAAAATAACCACGAAGGAAAAAGGAAACAGAATGGTGTTCAAGCGCTTTCGTCTCATGACATCCTGAGGATGTCATTAGACGAAAGAGCTTGAGCATCATTCTCTGTTTCCTCTTTCCTTCGTGGTTATTTTCATCATATATATATATATATATATATATAATATATATAATAGGACCCCTCCTAAGGAGACGTAGTTTTTTTACATTCAGGATAAAAACGAAGACGTAGAGCAAAAAAGTCATTACATTTGGTTGCAGCCGACGTTTCGGGAACTCTACCCATTTTCAAGGCCTAATTAACAGAGAGCTAAAATTAGTAAATGACACAAAAGATATAAATGACAGGAGTTAAAACCTAAACAACTGTACAAAATTAAAATTATTCAAAAAAGAAAATACAAATTAGAAAGAGGCTAGAACAAGATCAGATCAAAAGTAAAGTATAAATGACAAAAAAAAATATAGGACTGATAGATGTGATGCAAAACCTAAAACTAAAATCATTCAAAAATAAAACTGTTAAAAAAAAACATTCACTAGTAAAAAGTTAAACAGAAAACTACAAGAATAAACCGACACACCTGTATTCAAAGAACAGCCACAAGAAACTGGAGCAAAAAGAAGACAGGGTCGCTGAGAAAATTTAGAAGGTAGTTGAACTTGAACTAGTTAATGTAAAGGGGGTAACAGCCAGAATCAGTTTAGACTAGGGTTCATAGGACGGGAAAGGTTTTTTCGAGAAAAGAACAGTCTGCTATCAGAAGTCATTCCATTAATTGTAAGACTGACGTTTCTATTGAAAATTTTAAAATTCTTAAATCATCAAAATGCTCGTCCTCGATTCATATTCCTGAATCGGATCATGTCAAGAATAGCGAACCCAACACCTGCAGGGTTCGCTATTCTTGACAAGGGAATTTTTGGGTTCGCTGTTCTTGACATGGTAAAATTGGGTTCGCTATTCTTGACATGGGAAGTCCTCAAGGACGTTTTCATAACTTCAGACGGTAGGTTTGTTTCCCAATTTTAAGTAATTAGTTAAGGACGTATTAAATGCTTTTATATTAGTCTTTTTTTATTTAACCAAACTAGCACGACTTAACCTAACCAATCGTCAATGCCGTACAGTATAAAGAATCCTCTTCTCTTAATATATAAAAATAAATAAATAAAAAAAAATTTATTGTTTTTTATTTATTTTTTTAGGTTAATTGTACGACCTTGACGATTGGTTAGGTTAAGTCGTGATAGTTTTGTTAATTTTTGCTACCCGCGACCCGCACGAAGGGCATAAGGCTAAAATTAACAACATGCGAGGATGCAAACGCGAATTTCTTCCAGGTTATTTACAACAGTTCATGTGGATGGAAAGAAATAAAGTAAACAGGTTAATTAATTTCTGTAACGCAATTGCCACTCAATTTCCTTTTTAATAAATTAGTATACGGTTCATTTTCATTTCAGTAAATTGTTTTATTTATTCTTTCATCAATAAAGTGAAGATTACATATGTTTAACTTTTTCCTTTACATGATATTTATATTGGGTTCGCTATTCTTGACAAGGGAATTTTTGGGTTCGCTATTCTTGACATGGTAAAATTGGGTTCGCTATTCTTGACATGATCCCATGAAGCTCTATGTATTAAGTTTTTGAACCCTAGTCTAAATACCGATTCTGGCTGTTAGCCCTTTTACATTAACTATGTGGCTATGTTGGCGCGTGTGCGGAAATTTGTACGCCAGAACATTTATACGACTGGAAATTTATACGACTGACATTTGTACGACGGTAATTTAAGTATGCGCTCTACCGGACTTTTTTTACTTAAGTACGCGATCTACCCATGATAATAACCGTGACTTCATTTTTTAATATAAACATAAGCACAGGTGCAAAAAAAAAAAAAATAAATAAAAGTAAACATTATTTAAATATTGTATTTTGAAAATAATTTCAATTTGAAGAATTTTAAATTTTATCATATATCACAGCGCATTAAAGGATTAACAGGTAGGTAAATGGTTATTGAATAGGTACAGGTGGTTAGGTTAGGTTAGGTTACGTTACGTTAGTCTGGAGATTAATGAGAAAAAACTCGCAAGATTTGTTCTCTGATTTTTTAAGTGACATTCGTTAGGTTAGGTCTGGAGATTAATGAGAAAAAACTATCTGGTCGGATGTAAATGTTGATTAGTGTGGTGGTGTGTTTTGCGCGCGTTTTAATGTTAACTGCCTGTATTTCTATCGTCTTATCGGCTTGGATTGTGTTTGTAATGTTTTGGGTGGCATCAGTGTAGCTAATGCTTTTTCGTATGTAAGTGATGAGTCCACCCCCGTTACCCCCAGTACGATCTTGACTGATCGCCGTGAAGTCAGGGATGGTGGGTGTTTTGTGTGTGCGTTTTAGTTTTGTTTCTTGTATAAGTGCTATGTGAATGTTTTGTTTGTGTACGAATTCCCTAAGCTGCATGATTTTGTTTGTGAGGCCATCTACGTTGTACTGTAATATGTTAATATTATACTTCTGTATGTGTCTTATGGTGCTATTGTGTCTATGTCTTTGTGTATGGTGACATGTGTAAGTTATAGTGGGGCCTGGATTAGTCTTAATGTCGCCGGAGAGTAAGAGTAGTCCGGAGAACACGCAATTGCTCCCCGTAAATGAAAAAATAGCACGCTGAGAATAGGTCCGGCCCCGGGAGCCGATCGGCACTCTCACCGTGTCACGCAACAGGCCGTCGACTGCTCGTCTGGCTAACCGTAGACAGCCCGATGCACGGAGATTTGAGGAAGTTTGGCCACCAGCGCGTTGATGTTTCGGTTTGACGTCGCCTCTTCTTCGCGTTAACGTGTCCCGCGCTAGAGGATACAGCCACTGTTAGAAGCTTCCTCGTCAGCTGCTAATACTTTTTTCACGTTGTTCTAGCTAACTGTTCAGAGGTTTTTTATAAACAAATCTCAGTTTTCTGCTCAAAACGGCTCTTTCTAATTTTAAAATTGATTATTCAAGGAAGGAAGATGTTGACTTCTATTTTTTGCGGCAACAGTTGATGATATTTATGTTACTTTATTGATTAATGAAACTGATTAGGCTCTTCAAGTTATAAAAGATTTCTTTCGTAATAATTGATAAATACGAAACACAAAACGTATATGCAAACAGGATGATGATGTTTAGACTACTCAAGTTGAAGTTTTCTCTTTCTCATATATTGTGTCGACGTAATACTGTAAATATATTTCAAGTTTCTGCATAAATAAACTTGTGTTTCACAGAAAACAAAGACTCCCCTCAATCTTCTATCACATCCAAACAGTTCAAACGGTGTTAAAGTGGTTGGTGAAAGAATAAGTAGAAAATCCTGTATTTAAAGAAGTAATGTTGCAATAAAGATACTAATTTGACCGCAAATGTTTTACGGTCCTCTGCTAGTATTAACATAAATTAACCTTTTGTAATATGATATATACCCTAGTTCAGCGCTGTCCAACTGGCGGCCCGCGGAATGAAATTTTGCCAAATTTCATTTCTGAATTTTCTTCCCTATTTTGTCATTTCTAGTAGGTAGAACAACATTCAGCTCTCCCTGTTCGTCGCTGATGTCTCCAAGGTTTGGTGGGAAAAATCCAAATTGGAATACAAAAATGTATTTTAAGAGACGGCTCATCAACCAATTCAGCATAGTTTGGTGATCAACGGTTAACCTCGTTAACCTTGTTGATGTTCCGTGTGTTGGTCTCTCTTCACGTGAAGGTCAAGCTGGTAGCCCAGCCTCTAGACCTGGCTTGGTGGAGGAGCGAGTTGCTCTCTTGCGCTCTCCACCGTACATAGCCAGGTACACCCGGCTCATCTGGTAGCGTCCCGAGCCAGGCAACTAGTCTTCTCTTAAAGACTTCAACTTTGACCACTGTAACGTTTCTGAGGTCAGTAGTATGGGCGCAAAAGGAGAGAGTGCAATGCAAATGTTGATCAATGTTGCATAATGTTATGCAACAAGCGGAATGTTGCAAGATGTTATGCAACAAAGGGGAGGGGGAATGTTGAAGAGCAACAAGGGGTTGTGCAACTTAGGGGCGGAGTTGTTATCCCCCGAGAGAGAGAGAGAGAGAGAGAGAGAGAGGTGTTCGCCTGGCAGGAGCCAAGCGCATATTAAGACCAGCCGAGCGGCCCTTGTCTTAATATGTTCCTAATCAGCCAGGTGGCTTATCTGGCTGAGCTGCCAGATTGCGCTATTTATTTAATAAAAGCATATATTCAGGCTTAATCCGCCAGTTGGCTTAACCAGCCAGTTGACTTATAAGGCGTAAATGGCTTGTTCAGGTGTACATTATTAGGGCTGAGTTGCCAGATTGCGTTATTTATTTAATTAAAGCATATATTCTGGCTTAACCAGCTAGTTGACTTAGAAGGCGTAAATGGTTTGTCCAGGTATACATTTTTAGGGCTGAGTTGCCAGACTGCGTTATTTATTTAATTAAAGCATATATTCTGGTTTAACTAGCCATTTGACGTAGAATACCTAGAAGCCAGATGTGTATATATATATTTCCTTTCCAACTGCCAGATTGCGCTAGCCTCATATTTTTTACAGTTGGCTTAGAAATCCATCAGCCGTTTTAGAAGGCAGCCATTTGATATAATTAACTGTCCTGTTTGACCAAAAGAATTAAATAAAACACCATTACATCATTCTATTTATTTAGACGAATTAATGGATTCAATTTCACGAAATATATAGAAAATAAATATACAATCAAACAGTGGTGGGTATATATATATATATATATATATATGATCAAAAATAATAAAATAAGAAATACAAACGAGGAATATATATAATCAAAAATATACAAAATGATGTAGTATAACCATCAATATATTAGTACAGGAAATATATATATATATATATATATATATATATATATATATATATATATATATATAAAATTAAATATATTGAAAATAATAAAATAAAAATATTAATATGCAAAACGAAGGAGTATAATCAGTTGCATATTAGTATAGGAAAAAAATATATATCACAATTATATTAAATAATTAAATATATTGAAAATAAATATACATAAAAATGTTTATTCTACTGCGCAAAACACTAAACTCACACGTAATCGAGTCTACAGTCACAGCATTATTGCTTTGCACTACGCGGTAAATACTTCCAACCATTACTTAATACTTCACCGCTCAAGGTGTGCGGTCGCCTATACTCGATATAAATGGCCTTCATATCGTTCAATACTATTTTTGTGCCCACTTTACATTCGGTTGGCAAGTTATCTTTAAACACGGCTAGAATACAATCACAAGCACACACAAACAGGTCATCGTTAGCGAAAACATCATTAATAAATACAAGTTTATAAACACTCCTTTCCAATCGAGGTTTTTTTTTTACCTTTCCGAGCTTTTCAATCGTGAATTCTTCTTCACTCTGCATAGCGGCAATTGAAATAATCTTCCAAGTCGTAACGACAGCTACTCATTATATAGAGATACAACTCCTCACGGTGAACAGTGTAGGCGAGTTCTGCCCTGTCCCGCTCAAGTCCTTTGTACCAAAGTTCGGGATATTTCGAAGAGTATAAACCTTTTAAATATGCATCCAGCTCTAGACCATTCTCACCTTGTTCATTCCTACATTCGATAAATCCGTCGAGCAGAGCGGTGTATGCGGATTCAAGAACCATGTCAAAATAAATCATATCCGTAACACGAGCGTCTAATATAGGCTTCAGCTTGCGGAATCCGACGATTTCAAACATTCTGTCGAGGAAGAAACGGTTTCGCGTACGGACAAGAACGTTATTATGAGATGCATTCTTCCACATCAGTCGTATATCAATGCATGGCTGATCGTTATTTATACACAACGTGCAAACAACGGCATATGGGGGCATAACTAATCTGTTCTCTTCTTGTACCTACACCTACAGGTATTTTATAAAGGTCCTCTCCCCACTTCTCAACTATCACGAAGACTATTCATCTCCTCAACACTTAAATAAATAACATTACGTTAGCTTACTTGCCTACAATTCGTTTCAAGTATATAGTTACTGGCACTGGTTTCGCGCCTGAACACGCGCAATGACTTCGTCACGGACACATCGTACACGGCGTTGAGAATGCTTCTCAAAGGAAGTTCCATCGTATTTACACGTTCAGTCGGTTCAAGCTCTGAGATGACTATGAGCCACAGGTGGGCGGATCGGCTCGATGGGCGGAGTGAGTCACGCCGATGAAACGTGTACGGGTTTGTTCGAACTCGTGTGTTTCGGAGGGGTGAGGTACACGGCTGAAGCATGTACGGGTTTGTTCCAGCACGAGTCATGTGAATACTTGTGCCCATTATACTGGGCAAACAGAATTTTCCGCTACATGAAGCAATACCGGTTTTAATGTTTTATCACTTAACAGACGTTCATTTCCACAAACAACATTTTCACAATCCGGTGCACAATTTGAGAGAAACATATGCCCATATTTATCCTTTTTGTTTAACAATCGATACTCGTCTCTAAAGTCTGTTAAAAACTCACACAGGCCATTATCCACAACCTCACTACAAACCTCGTCATGATATATATTAATATAGTGGTAAAAATACTTAAGATTCTCCATGATGACAAGATTTACATTCTCAACCGTAGGGTACGAGTAGTCGGTATGATGTAACATGACATAATATCGCTTGTCACACCACTCTTCAACAAGGCTCACTATCCATAACCGTTGCTTATCTTCTGAACGTGTTGTTTCTTCTTCCCGGTATATGTGAGCTTTTATGAAGGTTAGGTCTACAACATACTTCAGTACATCGCTTGTACTACGAAATTCTACAATGCCCTCGCCAGAATAGCCGTAGAGTATTTGAACATCTTGGTCCTTCGCACGGTTCAATGTAGCCCTAAAAGTATCAAAGGAGGGTGGAATAGGGAGTTTTTCAGTATCCACCACATCTTGGCACTTTGCCGAATAACACTTCATAAACGTTGAACACGCAATATTAAAGGTCGCCATTACTATTTTTCGTCTACGCGGGAGAATACACGTCTGAGCTCAAGGGTATGCCGAGGTCAACTGAGCACGTAGGGATAGAGATATGCTCAGGTAATGGCAGGAGTCACGTGACCGATCTTACAGTGGGCGGAGCTTAGCTTTTTTCCTGTACACACACACACACAGGCACGCACGCAAAGGAGAAAATGAAACCTTAATTGAAGCAAATATACGTGATAAATAAACATATCGTTAACAATGCACATATATATAAATACAATCAAAGATTAAGGTAGCCAAAGGGTACGGTATCATAGGTACCAGGCACCTGGTAACGCTTCCTATATGTGTTACGGCATATCTTCGTGCCCCTAAATTCCTTCACACACCCCAGTTTCTGCGCCCGAAAATTGTAGGTCCCCACAGTCAGTTGATGTGGCTGGTCGCCCTCATCTTCCAAGCACACTAGAGCTCCTTCAACGAGTCAAATTTAACGACTCGACGGTTCGCATGGTTAAGCATGATACCCTTAGCCTTCACGATATACTTCATATCATCCCCCATCCTCACCCGTACCCCATAGGTTTTTGGCCCTGTTGATACAAATGAGTCAGCGTATGCACCATCACCATACTCATCCTTGATCTCGTCAGTTAGCTCTCCGAGGAATTCCCCAATAGCAGGCATGTATTCACCCTCCCTCGCTGTGAATATCACGCTATCTGTTTCAGCGTATAGCACCCTCCATCCAAGAGAGTGCAGTAGACCCCAAAGTTTGATGCGGGCGTAGGCCGTTGTGGAGCTGGCTACAGATATGTTTGTAACCCGTGAGGTATCTGTGGCCAGTTCGGTGATGTTGTACTTTATTATGTAAGTATTACCTACATTCACGATCTCCATAAATTTGTGCCAAATGAACGTTCTCTTTGCCAGTATTCTGTGCAAATTTCTCCCAAAGACTGTTTAGACACAACTTTGCACTAAAGCGATTGCCAGGATTCTTAACAATTTGGGAACGGTCAAGCTGTATACCTTCATGGGCACGGTAACGCTGAATATAAGCCGTTTTTTCATCTTCGGTATCAACCCCTCGCGGATATCCTGATGCTTCTACCTTATCCTTCAAAAAAGCGTTTATATATGGTGTGAAAAGGTTGGGTAGCTTCTGAAACCTTCACACCTCGTATCTTCAATATTCTATACCCATGGCGAACGGCTAGGTCCAGCTCAGGGCTTGTATATACACCCCTGATCTTACGCTGGTTGGTTGTATGGTTACAATCACCTTTGTTCTCCTCTGCGCACTTCACGCGGTTCTAGGTAAATTCCCCCACGGTAATTTCCACCGCGGTAAATTCCACCATGGATATTGCACCGAGGGCAAATTCCTCCACGGTAAATTCCACCTCGGAAAATTCCCCCTATGGAAAATTTAACCAAAGGTAAATTCCACCATTGGTATTTTAATTAAAATTAGGTAAGTTAAAAAAATTAAAAATGGGAAATTTATTTTCACATAAAACAGGTTAAAAATTTACCATTGGTGGAATTTACCTGGTGGAATTTTCGTCAATAGTGGTGCCTAGTGTAGTTTACGTTCCCCAACTTTGTCCGCGTATACCTAACGTTAATGTTTTATTTGATGGATTCATTTAAAAATTGTCTCATAAAAATCCTAGTGTAGTTGGACCTTTTCCAGTTTGTGTACCGTTTTTCATATTATTTGACTAAATTATTATTATAAATTATTTTTTATAGTTATATTTTATAGATATATTCTTTATAGTTATATTTTATAGATTTTTTTTTATAGATATATTTTATAGATATATTCAAAGTTGAAACTAAATAAAAGAAATCAGGGGGAATTTTCCGCGGTGGAATTTTCCATAGGGGGAATTTTCCGCGGTGGAATTTATCGTGGAGGAATTTACCCTCGGTGCAATATACATGGTGGAAGTTACCGTGGGGGAATATACCGGCCACCCTTCACGCACAGGAGAAACATGAGTTTGTGATCTATAACGACGGGTAAGATCGGCATCCATAAATCGCGAGGGGGGAGCACGTCTACGAAAGAGAGTCCAAAGTAGCGCTCATTCAAGTTAGCTGAAAACTCCTTGATGGTTGGTATGGTGGGACCCACCAGTTTTTCAGGCGCACCGACGGGATACGGATTGTTCTTCATCACGTAGGGGTATAAAGAGCAGAAGTCGTAGTAATGGAGTTTCACGCCCTCCGTAGGCGGAAAGTATAGCTTGAATGGGTTTGTACGCCCTCCAAACAAGCTGTCACCGCATTTGAGGGGGTCCAGCACCATTGATCGTTTGATGGCCCTTATTTCTTCATGGTATTGGTCATCTGTTTCCATTCGTGCATCATACTCATGCTCCCACACGATCTTGTGAGTGAACTGGGAGCCTATAAGTTGATCGCGGTTACCGGTCCATGCGAGGCTGTCGGCGGGGGATCTTCCATGGAGGTCCCCTGTGACGGCACACTCAGCGCGCGGGCATCCAAGCCACCAGTAGCAGTTAAAGGAATATACAGTCTTCTCACCAGTCGTTGGATCCTCGCTTAGGCCATCAACCCAAAAAACACGACCATTAGGGTGGATCATGCTCAGGTCGAATATTGAAAAACTTGGAATTTCAAGATTGGCAGTATATATTCCTATGTAAAAGTGAATTTTAAGAGGGGTTCGTCTTCTGCAACTTTTGCGAAAAATCGTATTTAAGTGTTCAAAATCGCACTTTTTTGTCGAAAAATGGGATTTTTGGCCAATTTCAAAGACTTGGTAGCCTCAAATGACCTCCATATGTTCCATATTGTTCACAAACACCCTTAAGGAATTTCTAGGGACAGGCTTGGACCCATTTACGATCAGCCAAAGTGGTTCATAACCCCCTAAAATAACCAAAATCACCCAAAATGGCCCAAAACTAAGGAATTGTATGATTTTTAGTCTCCTATACACCATATTTCGCGGCTGTTCTCTTCACCAGGCAGAATCTTTTTGTTCTTCTTTCTTGGTCTTGCATTTTCTTTTTTTTAGAAACGCCTCCACCAATTTTTATTTATTTTCTTTCGGCATCACTGAGTGTGATGGCAGTTGCCCCACCTTTCTGCAAGCTGCTGTGACGTTCAACCTTTTTTTTGCAATTGCAATTCTTCTTTAATATTTGTATAAGTCCCTCCTCCACCCCTAGCTCGTAATAATATGCTGGTCAACTGAATGTTTTGAGATTTTTTCTTCTGAAAGCATCTTGATTTGTCTAGCAGGTCTTGTAGAGATCTAAAACATGTTCGTAATGTCTTGCTTTGACATGAAAACTGGCAACAATTATCTTTGATCGATTCTAGCACGAACAAAACCATCTCTTCTCTCTTGACCATACACTGCATGAGCTGCAGCTGAAACTTCCTGGACTGCTCTTTCACAGCTTTGAGCGTGAACTGAGAAGTTCTCAACTTCAAGTGGAGACCTGAGAAGCTCCTCAACTTCTCCTCTTGACCTCTTACAAGTGAAGAGTGGCTCACACAGTTTCTCCTTATCCCAATTAATCAGAGTAATTGGAGAAGTGGCATCAAAATTCAGTTTAGGATTTCTATGAGTTCTCAGACTCATGTCTCCATACTCAGACTTACCTCTGATCTTCTTGATCATCTCAATCCCCCCCATGCCCTCTCCTCCTCATCCTCACTGCACAGGAGAGAGGCAATGAGGTTCTCACTGTGAGCATGATATGCTCGACGAAGTATCACATGAGTGATTATGTTCCTGACTTCAGAGGTCTGGCTTCTCAGCAGTCCCAGAGCGGTCACAATATGGTGAGGTCCATACCTCATGTGGTGCTTCACCTTGATCTCAAAATACATCTTGAAGTAGAAGTCCGGGCAGAACTTCAGCAGCACCTCCAGCTTCTTCAACACTTCCCCCTTCAGACCATGCTGCCTCATCCACAGCATCAACAGAACCTCACCTGTAGTCAGCCAGCGTGACTGATTCAGTGGGCCACACTTCAGACCAGCAACTTCCTTGCTCAAATCTCCTGTCTTGAGAGCTTTGATCAGTAGGTAGCAGTTCTTCTGGTCAGTGCTAAGGTTCTGTACAATGTCTTCTGGCAGTTCAATTATATCTTCTCCTGGCAGAGCCTTGAAGCTAAAGTTGACAGGTATGTCATTGATCTTCTCCAAATGTTTTCCTATTGGGCCACTGAATCCAGATTTGTGCGTGTAGGGACCATCAAGCTTGATGATCATGTGCCTGAGACTGAGTTCATTAATATGCAACTGGCATATCAGCCAGTGACACTTGTGACCTAGCAGTCTCTCCAAGTGAGTGATGGCTCCTCCATCAGGTCCTGTGTTTGTGTTGGTGGAATCACCACCAAGGATCACAATAGTATCTTTAGCACCATGAGCACTAATCCACTCAGAGCCTGAGCTATCTTCAGTGCAGCTTTCTCATTTCATTCAGGTTCTTCTGGTGTACAATGGAAGAGATACTTACCCTCAAGTTCCCAAATAACACTATAGTGCTCTTCAGTTGTAATATCAGGATGGAAGCGGCCAGTTTCTTCATTGTACCTCATGATCTTTGTTTTCTTATCTTGTTTTCCATGAAAGAAAATTCCCTTGATCTCCTCTCCCTCTGTCCTTTTCTCCAGGGCCTCCACCGAGACACCTATTACAGACTCCTTGCCCCTCCACATCATCCTGTCAACAACTAGATATACCTTATCAGCAGATAGATGACCAGCTTTGATGAGATCTTGCAAGAAACCAGTTGCAATGGCTGCTGCAGGAATGTTTGCCACCTTGAACCTGACTGCAGCCGCAGCAGTGCTTGAGATATCCATGTAGTTCCTCCTGGCAGAGGTGGAGACTTTACCAGTGTTGACACTGGAGCTTGTGCCTGGTGCAGTCCTGGAAAAATCTGTGTCAGCATTAGGAGTTGCTCTGCCTGGAGACTCTTGCAAGTAAGTCTTTGAGTTAAGAATGTGTTGCATGGTTTGTAATGCGTTCTTATTTTACTTCTTTTCATCTTTCACCCCTTTCCGGCTGAGTGGGCGGCATCCTCTACCTCCCTATGGAGTGGAGGACTGGTCTGCAACAGCTGGAAGTATTCTCTTCGACTATTTTTCTGACTTGTCGGCAGTGGCCGGCGGATGGTGATGGTGTCTTTCTTTCTCTCTTTCTGAATGAATTTTAACCCACGAGTGATAGGTTTTGCTACTTACTAACCCCTTATTCTCTTTTTTTAACTCCTTACTTTCTTCTTTCTCTCGGGCTAACCTTAGAGTGGATCTTAGGGTCTTTGTTAGCCTTGGCTTCTGTAGATCTGTAGATCATCATCACCATCATCAGCTCTAAGCAGTAGCTCCTTTTCTTCTTCCTCTTTTCTGTTTCTCTTCTCAGCTGCCTTCTGTTCTTCCTCCTTCCTCTTAGCAGCCTTCACCTGCTTCACTGTTTCCTTCACATCAACAGATGCCATCCGGAAGTTAGAAACTTCTGAGGTTTTGATCCTCTGGTAATGGAGCCACTCTAGCTCTAGCTTTGTAATCTTCTGAGGCAGAGGACAGTCACAGTTGACATGAACTCTAGCAGCACAGCCAGAGCAGCCAGATGCTTCAGTTCCACAGAGAGTGATATCATGTCTGCAGGTTGTTATGTCAAACAATGTATCAAGTTCAGATATTCTCTTCTCTCTCTTTGCAGCCTTCACTCTGCCATTCACTAGGTCAATCATTTCATTCCACCTGACAAGAATCTTCCTGGCAATGGATCTCTCTTGAATGATCACAGGAGGAGTGAACTTGGCATTACTTTTGCGCCACTGTGAGAGTAACAGTGATGCCAAGGCCTTTGCCAAATCTTGCAGAGGGTACTGAGCTCTCTTCATATCATCCAGAAGCAGCTTCTCTTCCTGGAGGAGGATTCATCTCTGAAACACAGCTCTCCAGGTTGGAACTTCTGTGGAAAATAACTGCTTGCCTGGACCCACCAGATCATTCAGCTTTGAACCAGAACTTTTTCTGGTCTTTCGTCCTTGCTTAGCCATGGTGGCTACACAATCTTCACCAAGCTTTGCATTTGAAACAGAAAATTATCACAGTGAAACTCTATAGCGTATAACAGCTGTTACAATAGTTTTGTTTGGTAAGAAACCGGTCTGTTACATTTGTACTACAGTGTATGTCCTGCACAGCTGTTCTGTACATAACCAGAAAACGAAAAAGTGGAAATTTGAACACTTAAACGTGATTTTTAGCAAATGTTCAAGAAAACAAACCCCTCCTAAAATTTAATTTTACATAGGAATACATACTGCCAATCTTGAAATTCGCGCTTCAATGAGCATGATACACTCTAACGACCATTGACCTTAACAGGTACTTCATCCGTGTTGCGGGCATGTTTTATGTATACCCCGGTCTGTTGCTGTAGGTGTATGAGCCAGTAAATAGCCTTGTGCCCATAACTGCGGGGATTGTTTCTGTGAATGACGGCTAAGGTGTCTTTAGGCATGAAGTTATTCTTGAACACCGTAAAACAAAATGAGGCGATCGTGGTAGCGACTTGCAGCGGATCACATTTGAAACGGGCTATGTACATCCTTCTAAAGGCCTTGAAACATACTCTAAGCACCGCACATCATTCACGCAATAACGTTCACATTCATCAGCTATATTGTATGGACTAACTTCATTAAAATTGTTGTAGTAGCGGTCAAAATCTTCACGCTCACTATCACTCATGTTGGTGTAGTTAAAGTAATGTTTGGGTGGAGGTAGTCCTACGTAATTTAAAGTTTCGTTAGTGAGGAATGTGTAAGGGAAATACCCTTTTGAAACTTCAGCGGCTACCCCCATGACCTTGGTTGGCTTGGCTAATTTACAAGGTGAGAACAGCAGGGTGTCTTTAAACTGTACATTACCTCTTAGCTGCATCTGTATTAGTTTGTTGCCTCTTTTCAAGGGATCACCTGTAAATATCGCAGACGACTCGTGTTCAAGCAACTCCTTATAAAGGAACCGTGTGTCAAAGTTTGCGCCGTTATGGGCAAGAATATACAGTCATTTTTTGAACTTGTCCGCTAATTTGACAATATAGGATACAAAGAGTTTCACAGGGTTGCCGTGTGCAGTCGTTTTAAAAACGTTTGTCCATTTTCCACATTTGTGGCACTCGCCACACTCGATCTCCATGCACTCATCACAGATAGTCTGACTTAGGAGTAAATGTGGAATAACCTCTTTGGTTTCAGCGTTCGTGTAAGTTTCTATATCGTAGTACACGGTTATACAAGGGCTAATTTAGGCTTAGCATCTTTCATATAACATACATGGTTCACTCCATCCGCCTTATATTTTTCATGACATGCAGAACAGTGAATTTCATCGCATTTATGTTTGAAATTCCCCCAATTATCCATCATGTGAAACATACCGCACTTACAAATACTCATTTTCCTGCAAGTACCAATTGCTTTATGGAGTTCGAAGCATTTATTAGTGAAAAATGTGCGTCTACACACCAAAGCTGGGCACTTGCGGTTTTTTTGCGGTACTGCGGTACTGCGGTACTACCGCACTACCAAACCGGTACCGCATAACGCAGTACCGCAAAGGATCGCTGAAAGTACAGCCTGTACTTTCAGCGATCCTTTGCGGTACTGCCTTATGCGGTACCGGTTTGGTAGTGCGGTAGTACCGCAGTACCGCAGTACCGCAAAAAAACCCGCAAGTGCCCAGCTTTGCTACACACATTACGTTCCCTCTTCTCGGTTTCAGCTACACGACTTTCACATTTGGGGCTTTTACACTGCTCACATACCATGTAGCAATCCTTAAGATGTTTCACTATATTATCAGCAAACTCGAGACATCCCTTACACAAATCATGATGCCTTCCATATTTTCGACTTTTATCATAACTAGCGTAGAGAGCCCTTATGTTACGGATGGGGAGATACGATGTTCCTGACAATCCTAAAATAAGTAGAGGTCTTGTACGATCTCTCACGCTTTTAAAAACATACACAGTCCTACGACGATCATCCATTCCAAATACGACTATACGTGCATTCATTTCCTGCTCGGCCCTTCTCAGTTCTTCAGGACCCATATTACACTCAAACTCAAGCTTACAATCTGAAGCCAGTTTACGGCACGCTGCACAACCGTAGGCAGCCAAATTTTTTGCGTCCAGTATTTAGCACAGTGAACATATGAGCTAAGACTATTGCTATAAACCACAACCACGATCGACGTTTAAATGCTTTCTGTAAATAACCGAGAATTGAAATTAAGAGTATAAGGTGTGGCACTATGACCCGCAACCCGGAATACTCTGTCAATATCTACCATGAAGTTGTCCATATTGAAGGCTGTACTACTTTGAGAGGCTGCATTATACGGCCCAAGATATATTCTATGTCTACAGCCGCCAACGTCTGAACGGTATTACTACCCAAAAATCATCTACGTCCCGTCATCTGACCCGAACCTGAAGGACAACCTCGTCCGGACTTCACGTTCGTCGCGGTTCTGAAGGGCAAACTCCACAATACGTTCAACTACGCGTCGCAGTCCGTTGGTATACAGGGATCCAGGGTCAACCCTGACCACGTACCGATTTCTAGTCAGGGCAGGGGTGGGGGTAGCGGTGCGCACCAACTCGAATGTTATACCATCCTCCACAGTATGAGAAGCTGCTGTGGAGGAAGTACCCGGAACTGAACGAATAATGGGGCATATTTGAGGAAGGTACTATTGTGGGGTTGTGTCGTAAGACGTAGAGGGTTGGGGCTCTATTACTGGGGGTCTAACAACCGGCGCAATCCTGGCACGCTTTATACCTGACGTGGGGGTCTTCATCATGCTTCCGCTTTGAACTGTCGCATGCTACAGGTGTCGCTGGTGAGGGTTCGTCAGCGGGGAAGGATTCTGTAGCTGCACGGCCATGGGGTTCATCTGTGATATCGATGATAGGGGCTGTACATCGTCGTCATTCTCGGTTCTGTGGAAGAAGAAAAACAAGAATATAAGGAGCAGCACTCAAAATTTGTAATATTTTGTAAATTACCCACTTAGGAGTGTGACGTGTTAGAGATGGAATCTGTAGAAAAATTCAGGTTCACAAGCCCCATCTGGCCCTACAGGATGTGGTAAAACTGTATTTATGCTTAAAATCATTAAAGATAAGCGGGAGATGTTCTCAAAATTTGTGCACAAAGCAATATGGTACTATTCGACGTATCAGTCAGTGTTCAACGACCAAGATGAAATTTTGTTCCACAAAGGTGTATATGACGTTAATTCGTTAAAAGGTAATGAGCATACAGTCATTGTAATTGACGATCTCATGTTGGAAATGGACAAAACGTTTGCCGAGACATTTAGTGTTCTCCCACCATCTTAACATAAGCGTATTCTTCATCAACCAATATCTATTTTTCAAAAATAGATACATGCGCGATGTGTCGCTAAATACACAATATCTAGTCTTATTCGCACAACGTAGAGATGTGTCACAAATTGGGGTAATAGCCAATCAAATGTTCCTAAATCAACGTAATGAGTTTTTGGAGTGTTATAAAGAAGCCACATTCAGCGTTATGGATATTTGCTTTGTGACCTTCACCCGCGAAACACGTTTAGGGTGCTTCTAAAAACGAATATATATTCTCAAACGAACCTGAAACGGTGTATATTCCAGAATGACAAATAGGCTGAAGAAATATCGTGATTTAATAAAAATCTATCAACGATTGCCCCGGACACTGCAACAGATGTTTGTTAAAAATATCGATTCCGACTTTTTAAAGTGCATCTGTGAAATCTGTCTTAATGTTATAAAATGTAATGTGCCAATGAAACCCCTCAGAAGGCTCGCTTACGTCGTTACAAGAACATAATACGCGCTCGCTCATAAAAGTCAAACTGGGGTAAGAAAAAGCGAATTATTGTACAAAGAGGAGGATCATTCCTACCCATCTTATTTTCAGTTTTGGGTCCTTTACTGACTAGATTAATATAATGAAGAAGGTGGTAGTGATTCCGCACGAGGTGTATGCTTCATTGCAAAGTTCAAAGATTCCAGACACGGCTCTAGAACCCCGTAAAAGTAGGCTTAAAAGAATGGAAAGCGAGTTGCTAGCCCTATTAAACAGTGAAAAGTCACCTGATGAGAAAAGGATCTTGTACCAAGAGGCTTTGCAGAAATTTCTTCATGAGTACGAAGATTATAAGAATCCGACAGAGCTCCCCGTGGTTATTAGGCACAGCGCGAGCAACGCTGAGCATGGCGACACAGGACCTGGGCCCGACGTTAGAGATGACCAACCAAAGAACAACGGAACACAACACATCGAACATGTATTAAAAACAGTCTCCCACATACATTGAGGAATAAAGGCTTAAGTCTTTATAATCTATTGAGTGAGGACCCCATCATACAGTGGGCCGATACAGGCGAGGTCATTGTTGAAGGAACAAGGGTACAAGGATCCAAATCGTTGATATTGTTCATGATCTGGTGAGAAAGTGGGACACCCTCACCAACAGGATGGAAGCATATTAAAGCAAGACTACAACAAATAAATGTCCCCAAAACATTGATAGGTAATCTGAATAGGTTAAAAGACTGGATCAAGTCTCGCATGTGTCACAACTGAGTACGCCATCCCCCAGCAGCAGCGTCTCTGAAGAAGAGAAAGAAGAGAACAAACGGCCAACCTTATCCACGTGTCTCTAAAATACGCAAATGGCTAACATATTAAGTAAACGCTATTATGACATTTCTAACCCCGCCTCCTATGGGGCGTTAATAGACTGTACAGAGGTGTTTACGGAGTAGGGAAAAAAGATGTTGAGAGGTTTTTGCGGGAGCAGGATGCTTATACACTTCATAACCGGTGAGAAAAAGGTTTAAAACGGCCAAGACAACAGGCTTCGATTGACTCTATTTGGCAAGCGGATTTAACAGACATGCAAAGATATTCAGTGTATAATGATACCGCTACATCCTATTCATAATAGATATTCTCTAGATATCTGTGGCTAATTCCCTGAAAAATAAATCGCCTGAAACAGTTGCTAAAGCGACCAAAACGTTGATGTTAAAAGAAGAAGGGTTCCTGGCTATTTTTGTACGGATATGGGGAAAGAATTTATAGGTCGCGCTTTTCAGAACATGCTGACAGAGTTTAATATCAGTTACTACACTAGCAGTTCTATACATAAGGCCTCTTTAGCTGAAAGAGTTCAACGTACCATAAAGGAACGCATGCATCGCTATTTTACACATAAAAACACATACAGATATATAAACGTTCTCGGGTCATTGGCATCATCATACAACCGTTCACACCACCGTACGATTGGCACAACACCTAACGAAGTTTTAGAAAGAGGTACGCCCAGAGGTGAGAAGAGATGGAGCACCGCCACCACACTCTACACATTTCAAAATCAATGATGTAAGGCTATCACGTTCGGGAAATAAATTCGCGAAGGGATTTGAGCAAGGATGGACACGTGAGATTTTTAAAGTTCGTGCTATGAGACCTAAAGGCGAGATAATGATGTATTACGTTGAAGATTTGAATGGGGAAGAGATCGCTGGAGGCTTTTACCGCGAGGAGTTGCAGAAAGTGATTTAATTTAGGAAAAAGTGTTTAAAATTGAAAAAATTTTAGGCAGCAAAGGTTCAGGAAAGAGAAAAATGTACCTGGTGAAATGGCTGGGTTACCCAGAAAGCTTCAACACCTATATAAAAGCTGCTGCAATAATGAAGCTTAAATAGTATGCAACATGGCGCCTAGCCACTTCTATGTCACACTCCCGTCCTCTTCTTCTCTGTCTGTACATCCTAACAACACCCTGCCAACTTTGTGACAGAACTCCACGGACCCATTGAATTGGAGCGTGATTCGTATGAGGTGGGTTTATGTGAACTCCAGTTAGTCTCCAAATTTTTAACTCTTGAAAATGAGCAAATCATATTTCTGATCCTTAGAAGAATCGATGAGTGAGCGAAAAATTAGACATAACCTTAGACAATACTATGCGATCAGTCCTGTTCGGTGAGGAACAGTACTATAGCACAAATGTATCGCTAGGAATCGGTCATTATGACACAGCCATGGACATTGTGACAGGGTTAAACAAGAGTCTTGAAAAGTCGTACCTGACAAACGATTTACTTTTTGAAGTCGTAAACATAGACATGCCTGCATGCACATTGAAATTAAAATCAACGCTTAGTAGAAATATTAAAGATAAAGAGCTGTTCACAATTGTGGCTGAAGGCCGATATAGCGAAGCTCTCCAAAGAGATACCTTTCACGGGGCACAGCATGAGTTGTCCAGCTTAATGTATCAGTTGAAGATGGAGAAATTGGTTGAAAGCTATCAGACATGTGCTATATTTACAGCAATCGTAGGGCATCAATTTGTTGGGGACACCCAGGCGCGCCTGCTGCGCATTGCACACATCTCCAACCATAGAGGGAAAAGTTTGAGCATTACATATGACAAGCCCATTATGTGAGTGTTGCAACTAATCTATTAACCAACATCTCGATATATATAAGAACGATTGAGGGAAAAAAATTCCCATTCGGTGATGGGAGCTTAACAGTGAAGCTACACTTTCGTCGTTTATAATGACCCGAAGACCATTCACAGTCTATCGAGGGGTGAGATATCAGCGTGAGAGTGGTCTTGGATCCATTTTTTTCAACCATACTACGCATCGCTGTCCCACTGTTGAAAAGGGGTGCTAGATACATAGGGAAGAGGGCGTTACAATCATGTTTTAACGCGGAAGAAGACATAATGGGTGGAACTAAACCTAAAGAAGCTCTAAAAAAAAACATCTTAAACGTACACTGGACGAAATCATCAAAGATGCAAAGAGAAAAATGCGTGGTGGTGGAAAGAAGAGAGCTTTCAGGAAAACGTAAAAGGAAATAAAAAAAGAAGTGCTCTAAGCGTATGAAGCCTATGGCTGATCATTTTTTTAACTAGTTTTTAACTAGTTTTAACCTAGTTGTCGAAAGAGGTGGTACTATTTCTGACTCGTCATGGCGCGTTTCATCCATCCGTGCAGTTCACAATGCTGTAAATCGGAACTGTCCCTCTTTGATATGCCCCCCCACTCAGGTCTCTATTGAGCATAGCGACTTTATTACAATTAACCCATTAAACAATTAGTTCCCCGAGTGCCCCTATAGAATTCGTGATACCCAGCTCAGGCCCTTTTTTGACCAGAGCTGCATGCACATGTACGTAAGCTGAACTGCATATAGCCCATTCAGGTGGAACGGACTGCAATGATAGTTACTCTGCATACCCTGAAACCAACTTTCTCCACTCCATATTCAGCCAGTGTGAGGTGTATTTAAATCAGGTTAACATCTCGGCAGGAACTGGGTATTATCACCTACGAGCCTATCTGGAAAATGTCCTCAACTTTCCAAAGAAGCGAAGGACACCTTTTTAACCGCCGAGGGCTATTATCAGACTAAAGATGAAAGTGGTATAAAGGATAAATTTAAAAATTCTAAAAAAAAAGATATACGCGTGTTTTGGTCGTCTTCATACAGACTTCACGTAATGTAATGGCGACGTCTTTGCTTGTACGCCGAGTGAAATTAAGTTCACCAAAACAAATAGAAATTGAGAAAAACTTAATACACGCCACAGTAAAATACCCAATTAACAGAGTACAGCTCATACTATACACGGTGCCCGCCGGGTTGGCCTCGAAGCAACTAGAAAACGCGGCCCTTGGAGTTCTACCTAAAAGGATATTAATTGGAATGCAGTGCCTTTAAATTTGAGAATTTCAGCCTTAAAAATATAACTCTATACGTATATGGCATCGCGTTGGGAGAGACTATGATTACTGATTACTCATCAGACGCTGTGTTCTCGCTCTGCGCGAGAGCTTATAGTAGTCTGGCTCACAATGCAAGTGCCTGTGATGAACTTGGGTTTGGCGTAACGCAGAGAGAGTTTGTCGAAGAATTTAACGTTTATTCATTTGATATTACCCCTGACACTTCTGCCAGTATAAATACGCACTAAGTCAGTTCACAACAGAGTGGGAATATCTCAGTCAGGTTGGAATTTGCCAACCCTATAGACGCGCCTATTAGTGTACTCGTGTACCTCGAATCACAAGCTCTGATAGAAGTTGACCGTTTCAGGAACGTGATCACAGACTTTTAAAATGGACGCAAATACACTCCAGAGAGTAATGAAAAGTGACCGAATCACACGCTCCAAATTTATCGGCGTGTTTGCGAAGAATGAAATATTGAAATTGCCAACTACGAGTAACTGGTACGGGATTATCGTGAACACTGACATTGTGGGGGTGAGGGGATTCATTGGTTTGCAATAAATTTTAAAAATAGGGAAAGAATGTACTATTTTGATTCACTCGGCACTCAGCCCTGGAGTGACCCCGTGGTTGTACAATTTATCGAGCAGATACATGTACAGTGCTTACAACAAGTCTCACTCTTCTGTCTCGTCCCAAGCTGATCTGTTAGGTATAAAATGGGCGGTCCTTATGGCAGCGGAGGTGTGTTCGGATTGGTGCACATAACTGCTCTAACCCAATCAATGACGTCCATTATTAGGTCACTTTTGCTACATTTTAGTGTTTAAAATACGAATGATTAAGAAGCAGAATGAGCAAGTTTCGGGATGTTGGGATGGTTATGGAGCAATCCTAGTCATCATAATATTAGCTGGGCATTACATTATACCGTCTCAATATATACTGTACAGTATAGAGAACGACTAATTCGGCAAATATCCCAAATCATGGCATGATACCGAAGTTATTTTGACGCAGGTCTAAATTATTTGCTCAAATGCAATTATTGATATTAAGTAATTGTTGGGAATTGTTGTCAGTATTGTTGTTTGTGATACATATCCTACGTGAAGAATCTAATGACCAAATTCCTCAGTGAACCTCTCACGCGCTCGCATTTCGAGGAAGTCACGGTCGTCTCACTAATACATAGTTTATCCATTGTTTTAAGTGGTAACCTATTAAGCGAACTATGTTAAACCTATTCCATCTTATGAAAGTCATTAGTCTAAAGCAAGACTGGTGGGCCGTGAATCAGAGAAATTTGCACTTGATTTGTTCATCTTAATTATTACGTAATATAGTATACTGTATATAGTAGTATATAAGAGTTTATTGGTAGCATATCATATGACAATTCCCATAAACATGTGATGACCTCGATGTTGCCAGTTTTTAATTTTTTCCTGAAACTATTAAATTTTCATAGTTTGTTTCAACAATGCATATATTATCTCCACGAGCGTAGACATTGCAAGAAAAGATTCTAACTAAGGGTAAGTAAAGTTCTTTCAAGGTCACAATATATACTTTTATAGATGTCAAACATAAAAATATAATAAAATTCTATATTAACATAAATATATATTTGATACACATTTACGTCATGGCTTTAACCTCAGTATTTCGTATAACTTCCTCCAGCATCAATAATTTCTTGCAATCGTTGCGGCATAGAAGAGGCCAGATTGTAGGGAATGTTTAGTTTCGGGGTAAGCTCTCCCAACTATTCCTCGTGTGAGCTAAACGTGCTTCAAATGTTCTTTCATTGCGTTGCTCCCATTCGTTAATCATTATTGCCCAAAGGTTTTCAATCGGATTCAAGTCAGGAGAACGTGGTGGCAGAATTAGATTAATAATCTCTGGGTGATCTTCGTACCACGCTCTCACAACGTTACTCCTATGAATGGGACTGTTATCTTCCATTAAGTAAAATGGTTCCGGTGCTGGAACCAGATACGCACGAACACTGGGTAGCAGCACCTCTTCCAGTATCTGGCAATATTGCTGTCCAGTAAAGCGTCCATCTACTTGAATCAATTCTCCGACACCATAGCCAGACATCCAGCCCCACACACCGACATTGATGTGACCACTACGTTTGTTCGGGAAAACATTTCCTTCTTCATAGCGTTTTCCGCGCTGCCTCCAACAATGCAGGGAACCATGACTATCTGTTGAAAATGTTTTTTCGTCACAGTACACAACTTTTCTCCAGAATTCTTCCTCCTGCGGCAAGTATTGCAAGGTAAATCCCATCCGCGCCTCTTTATGCTCAATCGTCAATGCAGGTTTTATAGCTGGACGGCGAGAAAAATACCCTGCCTCGTGAAGTCTGTTGTTCACTGTATTTGCGCTACAACGAAGGTTCAGGTGTCTGTAAATATGCGTCGCTGGAACAAACGGATGCTCTCTGGCATGATTAACAATCGCAGCATCTTCCTCTTGAGTTGTTGAACGCGGAGGACCAGACCTCGGCAAAGTAGCGATTGAGTTTTCTGCTTCATACCGATGAATCCACCGTTCCACAGTGCTTCGATGAACGTCTAGTCGTCTTGATATTTCTCTTATTGGCACACCATATTCATGCAATGTCACCATTGCTCCCCTCATTGCCTGTGTCGTCTCGTGGTGCACAGACGGCTTTTCCATCTTTGTGTAAATGGCTTATGTGAAGCGTGCTGGGACGATAAAGGAAATGAGGATACCATGCACCCCTTCTGAAATTGATTTCGGTTGTGAAGGGTACCAACCCTTCGAATGGTAATAATAATCAGCCAATTTCCTATTTTGTTGAACATATGCATAAAAAATTCGTCTTAAAAGCCAAGGATCCAAAGATTGTCAGCAATAGTTTATATCCCAACTGAATATAGTCAGCCATCAACAGTATAATCATATTTTATTTCCATAACTACTCATGACTACTCTGTCATAGTAAATAACCTTATTATGACTTAGGTAGTAGTGGTAATTCTGAGTGGCGGCCTCTAGCCACATACGTTAAACCTATCAATGCGTCTAAGACCAGACTTCTGTTTCTGTCAATTCATTGTTAGTTTAAGGTATTTTGCTCTTTGTCTTTCTAGGTCTAGGGCATTAAAATAAATATTTGAGTTTGTGTTTAGCATTTCATATGAATTTCTCTCCTCTCCCTTAACCCATCCCCGCGTTCATTTTAGCCCCCTCTTTCCCTTTCCTCCTCTCTTCGTAATTCCGCACCCAACCTCGTTTCCTTCGACATAGCAACGCTTACCTCCATCCTCATTCCACTTCCTTCATTAAACCTATTATCACTTTTACTGTCCTTTCCTTCCATCCTTCAATGCCAGCGTTCTTAAACCTAGCACATAAATTATATAATGTGGAATCTAACACCTTAGATCTCTACGCATTCGGCTTGCGGGTAGTCTATAGATTATTACAGATGACCTTGAACGCTCCAACTATTTAAAATGATTATTTATTACGCACATCATATGGCATAATAAACACATGAATTTAAGTACCTCTTACACTATAGGAATGGAATTGAATCCTACCAGAGTTAAAAAGTCGCAAAATATGATAGATTAGTTTGTATTAAGAGGTCACTAAGAGAAAAGGATTTGGGGTAGAGCGGAAGGCAGTATATTTTCCCCGAGTTTCGGTTATTATTAACGTTATATGGATACATTGCCGATGATGTCCCTGCTGAAGACCTCTAATGAGAGAGAGAGAGAGAGAGAGAGAGAGAGCTTTTAAATCACACCTTTTAAATGGTTTGTGGGTAAGGGCTTCTCGTATGTTATTTTAGTCCAGGGTAGTTTATGTGGAGGTGTTAACGTAACTTGCACTTGGGACTGTTAATTGTAAGACAACTACCATAGCTGGGACTGAGACACGTTATCCTCTGCATACTCTATATATATCTATATACAGTATGTCTCTATATATAAATAGATAGATGTGGACGTCATTGATGGGGTTAGAGCAATTATGTGCACCAATCCGAACATACCTCCGCTGCCATAAGGACCGCCCATTGTATACCTAACAGACTAGCTTGGGACGAGACAGAGGCGTGAGACTTCTTGTAAGCACTGTACCTTAGATTGTATGGAATCCATACCGTTTTCAAGGATATTTTAGCAACACGTGCGGCATGTACAGCCTTTCATTTCTCCTGCACATGTCACATGGGAAGGGATTTATAAATTTTTAAAAATTATTCGATTTGTGCGACACTGAAATGAATGACGAGTTGGTATGCAGGCAAATAAAAAATAAAGTTCCCTTCTGTTTGCACCCGTTGTATTGTGTAAAGGTGTATTTGTCGCCATTAAGAC
This sequence comes from Bathynomus jamesi, assembly GCA_023014485.1. NCBI lineage: Eukaryota > Metazoa > Arthropoda > Malacostraca > Isopoda > Cirolanidae > Bathynomus > Bathynomus jamesi. The sequence continues at coordinate 929,213 of JAJOZX010000879.1, read as the reverse complement.
TTATTTAATGGACGCTGGTTCCGCTTTGTACATGTTTTCTACCATTTAATAAATTAAATGAAAATTTAATGTGTTTGTTCTTAACCCCAAAAATACTTACATTACTTCCTCGATGACCTGGCATTTGTTGAACCGGATGTGAGCCAATACCTCTACCTCTGTGTTCAGGTCGCTTGGTTGGGTGTGCGGTAAAACATCCATATTTATTCCCCTTTCATCAAAACGAAACGTAGCTATAACACGTTCAAGTTCTGTCTCGCTCCTTTAATGAGAAGTTAACACGATTAGTTCATGCTGAATAAAATAAAGTTAAGTAATCACAAAGCAGATATCCTGAGAGGTTTCAAAAGTAAGCATCGGGTAATCTTAAAAGTTTTGGTAATTTTAAAACCCTATGTGTAGAACTTTCTATAAATTTTTAAATTATCGAGAAATGTACAATTAAAACCACACCATATATATATATATATATATATATATATATATATATATATATATATATATATATATATATATATATATGCCGAAATAACCACGAAAGAAACAGAGAACGGGGCAATAATTAAAAACGAGTACACTAATTTACAACTCAAAAGTAAGATTAGCTGGGTGTGCTACGCTTCGTCTGCCTGCAACGGGTCTCGAGCCGTTGCAGGCAATTCTTAAAAGTTTTTAATATTTCTAAAATCCTATCTGTAGAACTTTCTATAAATTTTTAAATTATCGAGAAATGTACAATTAAAACCACACCATATATATATATATATATATATATATATATATATATACACATGGGCAAAAATGAGTACACTGAGTTACAGCTCAAATGTAAGATTAGCTGGGTGTGCTACGCTTTGTCTGCCTGCAACGGGTCTCGAGCAGTTGCAGGCAATTCTTAAAAGTTTTTAATATGTCTAGAATCCTATCTAGAACTTTCTATAAATTTTAAATTATCGAGAAATGTACAATTAAAACCATATATATATATATATATATATATATATATATATATATATATATATATACCGAAATAACCGCGAAGGAAACGGAGAATGGGACAATAATTAAAAATATTTTTTAAAGAATTTTTATAAATTATTTAACACTGATTAAAACGATGTATATAGACCGAGAATAAAGCACAAACTAATTTTCAAAACGCATTTATTGTGGCCTTTTATAAGTTAACACTGGTTGAAACGTTATATATAATCACAAATTAATTACATCTCTGCGAAGTTGTTAGCGGGAAAATCGTTCTCGCCGCCACAAATTTCTGCAATGGATTGCGTGGATAGAAGTTCATTCTGGTCTGAGCGTTGAAGATTACACGCGTAGCCTCAGCGTAGAAATCTTTATCTTCAAACAGCTCGGGAGAGTTGTAGAGCTGGGGTGGGGTATTTCAAAAGCACTGTTCGAAAAAAAACATATGAAATGAGGCCCTGAGATGAAAGTGACCCCTTTTATAAATGGGGCTCGTAATTGTGATCAAACCACAATACACGAATCGCGAGCTTCCTATTGGCTATCAATGAATTTGGGGGGGTTAACGCATAGGCCCGCCTAGCCTCCAAACAGAGTTTCTGGGCTCTGCCCAACAGGGTTATGATTGGCTGCCCCATGAAATCTGGGGCGTGTGAGATATTCCCATTCGTAGAGAGAGAGAGAGAGATGCGTTGTTTTTTTATCTTGTATTCTGCCCCGATGATATGGTGGGAGATTTGAACGTATGATAAGCAACCAATTATATGAGGAACTTAACGAGTTTGGACGATAATTTGTGAATCGATTTATGGTGCCCTATCTAAAATCGATTCGGAAAATTTATCATTTCCTCTGAAAAAAAAACTCCAGAAACTGGAAGGTAATTTCAAAGTCAATTATCCATGAAGGAAAAAGAAAAAGCACCAACGCACAAAGTTCTTCAGCCCTTCGGGACAATTCTCGTACTGTAAAACTTTATTGGGGGTCCCAGATTTCGTGAACGATACAGAACGATACAGTAAGTAAATTTAAAAAATTGACAGAGTATTCCGGGTTGTGGGTCATTAACCCAAAGTTTATGATCTCGAACAGAACGCTGTTTAATATAATTGTGTGTGTATATATATATATATTCCATAAATATTTGTCCTTCTATTGTTCAGCTATTTACTTCGTTTAATTAGGAAACGTTTAGGAGGGAATTTATTTATACCGACTTACCTTCTCTCCATTTCCATCAAGCTTTACACTCCCCCTGAGACCTACTTTTCAATGGGATATATATATTATATATATATATATATATATATATATATATATATATATATATATATATGAGATATTTGTACATATATAGGCTCACCTTTGCTTTCGATGGCATCGACCCGAATTGTTCATTCTGGCGAAGGTCAAACTTTACATTCCACCTTAGACCTACTCTTTACGGGTTATATATATATATATATATATATATATATATATAAGAGAGCGAGAGATATTTGTACATATATAGGCTCACTTTACTTTCGATGGCTTCGGCCCGAATTGTTCATTCTGGCGAAGGTCAAACTTTACATTCCACCTTAGACCTACTTTTTAACAGGGATATATATATACATATAAGAGAGAGAGAGAGAGATTTGTACATATATAGGCTCACCTTTGCTTTCGAGGGCTTCGGCCCGAATTATTCATTCTGGCAAAGGTCAAGCTTTACACTCCACCTTAGACCTACTTTTTAACAGGGATATATATATTATATATATATATATATATATATATATATATATATATATATATATACAGGGCGTCCCCAAAAAATGTATACACCCTTTAACAGCTGATAGCTCAATTGATGTTTCTTTCTTTCCAAGTTAAACCCATTAGAATTAATAATGGCAGTCAGACTAAGCTTTGAACAAAGGAAATTCATTCTAAAATGCTACTGGAAGTGTGAAAACGCAATTGAAGTGCAAAGACAGTTTAGGAGGGAGTTTCAAACAGATCCACCAACGCGACTTACCATCACTCGAATTAGAGATAAGTTTGAAGCCGATGGAACTGTTCAGAATGTCCAGAAGAAGCGTTCCGGAAGACCACGGACATCGACAAGCCCCACAAAGCAAGAAAGAGTACTGGAAACGTATCACCAAAGTCCAAGAAAATCTGTGCGGCAAGCGAGTCGAGAGGTAGGAATTTCAGAATCGTCTGTCCAACGCATTTTGAAGCGCTGTCAATGGAAAAGTTACATTCCAAGATTAGTCCATGCTATTAATGAAGATGATCCGGACCGAAGAGTGGAGTATTGCGAGTGGTACTTGGCACGATGTGGATGTGGATTGGACGAAGGGGTTTCGTAGAATACCCTCCGCGTTCACCAGACCTCACACCACTAGACTTTTTTTTATGGGGATACTTAAAAGACAAAGTCTACGCTATAAAACCTGCAACAGTCGCTGAATTGAGAGCAGCCATTGAACGAGAATGCACACAAATACCAAACGAAATGTTTCGTGATGTTTGCGATTCCATTGCTTCGCGTTATCAGCAGTGCCTGGACCAGAACGGACGTCAGTTTGAAAACAGGCGTTGACAAAACAATTAAATAATGTCTGTAGATTCTATTACATTTTGAAAATGAAATGTATTTTAATAAACACTGCCTTTATAAGTATTTAAAGTGTGTATACATTTTTTTGGGACGCCCTGTATATATGAGAAAGCGAGAGCGAGAGATATTTGTACACATATAGGCTCACTTTGCTTTCGATGGCTTCGGCCCGAATTGTTCATTCTGGCGAAGATCAAACTTTACATTCCACCTTAGACCTACTTTTTACCGGGAAATATATATATATATGTAGCGGATCGACAAGAAATAGACCAACAAGTAGACAGACACATTCTTCTCTCACGCCTTCATCAAACATTCTTGGAAAACACACGTGGGCAAATATTCAGAACAATGAAAGCGTCTGTTTCTTCCCAAAAGGCGCGAACACAAACCCTTAACAAAAGGACGCGCGGGCAAGGCGTCTTAAGATTTGGCGCGAAGTCCTACGTCACAGGAACTATGTATAAAAGTGAGCTTCCACTCACACTCATTCTCACTCACTCGCACTCACACACTCGATTTCCACCTTTACGAGCAACACGTCCGACAACCGCCCTTCGGTTTCCCGCCGGAGGAGCGGCCTGCTGCTTCCTTCAACGCCTACGATTTATCATCAAGTAAGACCTTCTACAGACCGCCTGCAGAAGCAATCCTTCGAAGCCCAACCAGAATCACTTCGGGCCTACGGTTTACAAGGTCAGCCTTCAAGTTTCTCTACCTTCCTCGAGATATATCCAGCACCTCAGGCCTACGCCTGCAAGGTCATTTATAAGCCATCCTGCACCTCGAGAAGTAACACCACCTCAGGCCTACGTTTTACGAAGCCTACATCAAGCATCTCCATCATCTCGAGAGGCTTAACGGACAACGACAACTCGAGCCTACGGTAATAGGTTCCTCTTCAACCCGCCTTCAACAGAGTTTACATCGTCCCGGTTAAGATAAGTACATCCTATTCTAAGTACTCTTGTGAAGCCTACATTAACCTACCGCCGAACGGTAGACTATACCCCAAGTGTAATTAAGCGTTCCAACTGACTCTCGTGAAAGAACGCAGTAGGCCTATTATCCAATTCAAGTATCAATACCGTAATTCCGCGTATCATTGTGTTATTGTGTTCATTTATATGTTTATGTGATAACTTAATTTCTCTTACTGCAGGCCTAATTCATTTACAGTGTATATTCCCTCAACTATCATTAGGCCTATCCAATAATGCACGTCATTAACTTCCATTATTATGGGGCCGCATCATTTAATCTGTGTCATTACTAGGCCCATTCAATCATCTAGCCTACTTAATCAGAGTGTCATGTTTTCCATTCAATGTACCAAACGCAAGTGCATTCTTTATATCATTTACTAAGCCCATTTAATGTTCCATGTTGCATGCCATTTACATACCATCAATGAGTATATTACTTATTACGTGTCAATTAAGCTATTAACATTTCATCTTATTAGCTAAGTCTATGTCATAAGCATAACGTTAAACTATCAATTAATTACTGTCAATTCTTTGTTATACCACAGTGAATAAATAACGGCTTTATTTTCATAATAAAATACAAAACTATAAGGTGTCTTTTATGACCTTAATATTAATTTGCTTGGGCGTAATCCAAGTTGGTGACCCTCGCTGCCATTCCGGTCGCTTCCAATAGTATGGTGGGCCTACTCCATTAGCTACTTTTCAATTGGTGAAACTTTGCATCGTAAATTGTTGTTAACCCAGCCTTTCATTAATGAGCAGTTAGTCATTGCATACAATTAAATAATTATCACCTTAAACGGCTAAAACTAGGTCCACAATATATATATATATATATATATATATATATAATATATATATATATATATATATATATATATAAGAGAGCGAGAGATATTTGTACATATATAGGCTCACTTTGCTTTCGATGGCTTCGGTCCGAATTGTTCATTCTGGCGAAGGTCAAACTTTTCACCCCGCCCTAGACCTACTTTATAACGGGATTTATATATATATATATATAAGAGAGAGAGAGGGAGAGGGATCCCTGCTAGGGCGCCCTGGTTATCCATTTATGTACCAATCGTGGAAGGATGTTTACACTCCACCTTAGACCTACAGTTTAACACGGATCACTAGGACACCCTGGTTTCCCATTTATCTACCAACCGTTGAAGGACGCGCCGCCACGGGGTCTCGAACCCGGCGCATATAATCGCGCATATAGTTGTGTGCGTAATATTTTATGGCCATATAGGCGGGTGTGTACGTGCCCAAACGAAGTATACACTGTGCCAACTGGCTGATAATGCCTGGAGGCACTGGCTGATTAAGCCAGCAGGTCGATTAGAGGCCTATAAGACAGCGGGCGCTCGGCTGAAGTCTTAATATGCGCTTGGCTCCTGCCAGGCGAACACCTCTCTTCCTTTCTCTCCTTTCTCTCTCTTGGGGGATAACTCCGCCTCCAAGTTGCATAACCCCTTGTTGCTCTTGCAACAACCCCCTCCCCCTTGGGGGGGTGCCTTGAAACAAAGGGGTGCGGCTGGCACTGGTGCTGGCACTCTTGCAATATTGATCAACATTTGCAATTCATTGCACTCTCTTTTTGCGCCCATGCTACTGAGGTCCTTTGGAATCTGGTTAAAAAGTCTTGGCCCCCTGACAACCAAGCTATTTTCCTTCAGTGTTGAAGAGGTTTCTTGTCGGGCCTTTGATGTGGAAACACTACACATCCTGCCTTTCCTATTTTCCAGTGTTGTTTGAATTGTAATTTGGTTTAGTTTGAGGTCTGGTACCAGTTTTTCGATCATTTTCCATATGTAGATTATGGTGTACCTCTCTCTTCTTGTTTTTAGGGAGTACAGAATTAGTTTATGGAGTCTTTCCCAGTAGTTGAGCTCGTTGCAGCCATCAATCTTGGCTGTGAAATGTCACTGAGTTTCTTCTAGTCTGTTAGTTTCTTCCTTTTTATATGGGGACGTCAAGACTGAGCAGTATTCAAGTTTTGATATAATCAGTGTTCTCAGCAGGGGAATCATTATTGTCCTGTCCCTTCTTTTGAACGTTCTTAGTACCTGTCCCGGAACTCTTTTTGAGTTATTTATCGCTATCTGATTTTGTGTTTCAAATTTGGCATCATCGGTCATTATTACTCACAGATCGTGCTTCTCTGAATTTCCTGTCAATGTGGAGCATAATATGCAGTCATTTTAAGTTCCTCATTTGTACCATATCTCAAGAGCTGAAATTTCTCGGTGTTAAATGTCATTTTGTTGTCTTCTGACCATTTATATATTTTGTTCGTGTCCCCCTGCAAGGCCTCCACTTACATCGCTGATTTTTCTGCTGATCTTTGTATCGTCCGCAAAGGATGTTACTATACTGTTGTTGTTTACTCCTTTGTCTGTTAGCATGATAATGAACAGGAGTGGGGCCAGTACTCTCCCTAGTGGTACTGGGCTGCGTACTTCCGATTCTGATGATGATATACTTTGAATTTTGACGACCTGCAGACGTTTTCTGAGGAAGTTATAGATCCATTTTTCCCACTTTGCCTGTTATTCCCATATATTTCATTTTAGGTGCTATTATACCATGGTCATATTTGTCGAAAGCTTTAGCAAAATCCGTGTATATTGCATCGTAGTTGTCATTGCCTTCCAGTGCATCGAGGATATTGTTATAGTTCTCTATTAGTTATGACAGGCATGATCTACCTGATCGGAATCCGTACTGATTTTCGTTGAATCTCTCCAATGTCTCAAAGAAATTATAAATTTTCTCTCTAACTATTCTTTCAAATACTTTGGTGAGGTGGGACATCAATAACACTGGTCTATAGTTCTTTGCTTGAGATCTATCCCCTCCTTTATATATAGGGACAATGTCTGCTCATTTCAAGATGCTCGGTATTTACCCTGTGTCTAGGGATCTTCTCCATATCCAGTATAAAGGATATGGATATTTTTACAGTTTTTAATCAATACTGCGTTCCAATTGTCCGGACCTGCAGCTGAATGTGATTTCATTTGTCCTATAGCTCTCGCTACATCTTCTGGGGTAAAATCAAAGTCTGTTACACAATCTCCTTGCAATTTCTCTTCAAAGAATGCATCTATGTCAGGTATCGCTTTGTCACTTTTTGGGGTACTTAAAACTGATTCAAACTGGGTTCTCAATGTTTCAGATATTTCTTTTAGATCGTCGGTTAGTTCATTATTTCTCTTCCTTAAGGGCCCGATAGCGGCGCGCGTTTTTGTTTTCCTTTTCACATAGCTATAAAAGTAATTTGGATTTTCCTTTATTGCTTCTACCTCCTTTTCCTCTTCCCTCTCTGTACGGTCCTTAATCAGGGTTTGTATTTCCCTATCGATACCCTCCAGTTTTTCTTGTTTTACTTTCCTGGCATTATTCCGCAAAAGAAAAAGAGTGCAGGCGAAGTTAGCCAACTTCGCCTCCACTCTCTTTCTTTTGCGGAATATTCTTCTCTTTTGCCTCTCTTGCCAGCTCCGCTTTCCTTTTGGCTGTGATTTCGGAGCATATTTTTCTAAAATTCTCTTTTCTTCCAAGGTTGTTAGCATTTTTTCAGTTGTTTTATTCTCTAAAACTGTTCTCCACTCTATTTGGGCCATGTGCGATCTGATTGCTTCCCAATTTATAGTCTTGGAGTTTAAGTTAAAGGCCCCAAATTTGTTTCTTTCCTCAATATGTGTACTGTCTTTTAATGTTGTCGCCATATTTGTTGATATCTCGATTAAGTTGTGGTCTGAGATAATGGTTGGGGTTATTTTTATATCGGCAATCAAGTTCGTGTTATTTTTCCACACAGACCGTGCATGGAACAAGGAACTCTTCTGGGAAAATTAAATCCACTATAGTCCGAATAAGTAATGGTAAATGACAAATACCATAGTTTTTCTTTTTCATGATGCTAGCCCGACCTGGGCAACGGGTCTCTCGCAAAGAGATCCCATAAATATAGCTTCCCTCACCAGCTATCTGCAAAGCAGACAGGATCCAGCTTTGGGACATGGATCTAGGGTTTAAAGCAAGCCTAGTCCCTACATTCAGAACCTCTATATAAGTAAAAGACTCTTTGCATTCACGTCGGATTGAATAAACAAAGAAAAAGGGGTAACTATTGTATTTTTAGCCAAAAAAACCAAAACTTAAACCTCAACCGGGACATTGAGCGTCCACTTTTCAAGGCACGTAACACGTCCGTTTAATATACACAAACTCAGAATGGTCCCCTGAGAAATTTATATGTTAAACACAGACCGTGCATGGAACAAGGAACTCTTCTTGGAAAATTAAATCCACTATAGTCCGAATAAGTAATGGTAAATGACAAATACCATAGTTTTTCTTTTTCATGATGCTAGCCCGACGTGGGCAACGGGTCTCTCGCAAAGAGATCCCATAAATATAGCTTCCCTCACCAGCTATCTGCAAAGCAGACAGGATCCAGCTTTGCAGATAGATGGTGAGGGAAGCTATATTTATGGGATCTCTTTGCGAGAGACCCGTTGCCCACGTCGGGCTAGCATCATGAAAAAGAAAAACTATGGTATTTGTCATTTACCATTACTTATTCGGACTATAGTGGATTTAATTTCCCAGAAGAGTTCCTTGTTCCATGCACGGTCTGTGTTTAACATATATATATATATATATATATATATATATATATATATATATATATATATTCCTATCCACCTTTTTGTATTTTATAAATGGGAAGTTAAAGTCTCCGCAGATCATTATATTGGGGGATGGAGGTTTATTGCCTTTATTAGGTTTCTGATATCATCAATAGCCTCCGAGAATTTTTCGGTTGGAGTGTTTGGAGGTCTATAGATGATTATCAGTATCACGTTTAATTTTTCTAGTTTTACTGCTAGGAGTTCCACAAAGCTGTTTGATTTACTTATTACCACCTTTAGGTCTCGCTGTTCTATCCGCTCTTAGTAAGTTGAAACCCTCTATATTTGTCTTTCTTATCAATACAGTGTTCGCAGTTTTCACAATTTCCTTGACAATCCTTAAGATGAGTTTCTGTGAGGCATGCGATGTCCGCCCTTGTTTCGTCCATAAATCCTTTCAGGTATGAAACTTTTTTGAGTGACTGGTTTGGTCTTATTCCTTGAATATTAGCCAGGACAATATTTGTGTTCTTTGTTTTTCGTTGCCCCTTGTGCATTTCAAGTTCGTTTTCTTTCGGTATCGCTTGTTTCGTTGCCCTATGGTCCTCTGAGGGAGATCTGTTTCAGCCTACCTGTTCTGGTAGCTTCTTGCCCTGAAGCGGTTTAGCTTGGGGGTTCCCAGCTGTGTCAACTTGCACGCGTTGGATGACATTTAGCAGCCGTATCATGTTTGCAATGTTGAAATTTTTTTTTTGTTCGCTCATTGTGTTCCTATTGTTGTTCCCATAGGCGTATGAGGCTGGAGGTCTTGGGGGCGACAGCCCCCTCAGGACTAGAGAATTGAGCATTTTCAGGGCAGATTTTTCCTGACATTTTTGTTTTTTTTTACTTCTTGAAGTGAATTAATTACTTGATAATAATTGAGGCGTTGCATGGAAGAAGGGCGACCTAGCCATTTTTGGCGGAAATGAATTATTGCTGATTTTCAGTAGCTTAATATAATATATTAAGCTACTGAAAACAGCAATAATTCATTTTCACCAAAAATGGCTAGGTCGCCCTTCTTCTACCTAATTGTCGATAAATACCTCTCCAACTTAAAATGCATTTTTCTCAAAGATTTGATTTTGGCTAGGTCGCCCTTCTTCCACGCAACGCCTCATATTATACTTGTAGTAAATAATTAAAACGTAAGTTGAGGACTTACTGAATTCTATACCAACTGCAATGCCGTAGTTTTGTTTGTCATTTAGAAATGTTGTAGCAAAATTTTATCTCATTTTTGTAAATTGTAATGCTTTTTATATAAAAAAGGCTTTAATATATGTTACTCATACTCTAACCTTTGTGTTATTTTATGCTACACATAGTGCTTATGCGGAAATAAGGGCACCCTGAAAATTTTCAGGGCAAATTTTTTCCGACCCCCAAAGTAAAGTGCCATCCCATACGCCTATGGTTGTTTCTATTGTTATTGTTATTCCTATTACCCTTTAAACTTTGTCCTTTGTCCCTTGGGTTTGTTGGGAGATGTTAATAGTAGCATTTTTTCCCGTATTTGCAGGTTCCATATTTTGCGTAAGGCCTGCAGATGTCCGGGTGGTAGAATTTGCATCTGTCTCCAAATTTACAATGACCATTATTATGGAAGAAATTGCTCATTGGGGGATGTTCATATATACATTGTTCGCTTTTATATCTGCAATTATCTTTTATATAATATCTGCATATGCGGTATTTCCGTCCCCATATTTACTTGTGGCCTTTGTTTTTTGCTCCTTATTGGAGGACAGTTTCACTCCGTTTTCTTGATTGCACTCTTGTCTTTTCCTATTTATACTATTTGTACTAATGTTCTTCGTTGCCTTTATACCACCTGTTCTCTTTATACTCTCTTTTGCCTGTATGGTTTCGGCCTTGTTGTGTGACGGTATTTAATTTATTTCTGCTTCGCCTTTCTTCGTTTCTTCTGTTTTCCTCTGTTCTTTATTCCCACTTTCCTCTTTTATTTTCTTCTCGTAGTCTCTCTCTGCTTTAAATACCGTAAAAGAGTTTATTTCGGTCATGCAGTTTTGCAGAAAAATGTTATCCCATTAAGTTGCTTCGCGTTCGTTATGAGGGAGATTTTTTCATCTTCCCATTCTAGGCATCTGAAATCAAAAAGCAACTGGCAGAGATCGCACCTTATCGCCTTTTCCTCATAAGTTGCATCGTTGCAGATACCACAGAGTTGCAAGAATTTATTTATCATTTCCATGTTACTGCTAGAGGGTAGACGCACGCTGGTGCACAAAATTGACTCAAAAAGGATATTATGGGAAGTATTGGGTGGGGGTTAACTCAAGCTGAGTGAGGGAAAGCACTCTCCGTTACTTCGGGGGATGGGGGATGTGGCACGCTGTATACTTCTCACTGATTGGTGCTCGCGACTGTGGCCGCGAGGGATAATGGGGGTATTTGTAGGCATTTCGATAGGCAGCTAATTTCCTTCACAAAGAAACACTCAGAAAAATGCTGTATAGATAAATTTGCTTCGGTTTTTTTACTTTTTTGGCAAATGCCGCGATTTTTAGTTTTTAAAGAGAAATACCACTGAGCACTATGAATTAACTCACAATATCGGCACCGTTTAAAACTAATTAAGTGCAGGATTTTTACTGTAATACCGCTTTTATTCGGACTTCGATCGAAACACATGTAACCGTCACACCGGCAAAACAAACCTAAGAAGTTCTGAATAATTGCTTTGAAGGCGGTTCAGGCTCTATTTTCAAATTCATTTAAGGTTCCATCAAAAACAGTATCTTTCATCAGCTCATTGATCTGAGGACCAACAAAAATACTTTCTATTACGCTGGCCAACAAGTATTTTTCATCCGACATAATTATGGGTGGGCTAGATAGCTGTTGGGACGCTGATTCTAAATCTGTTTTCGGTTTTCCTCTACCACGTCTAGTTTTCGAGATGAGACCGATCATAATATATATAATAAATATAATATACTCGTGTATATATAATGTAATACTATATATATATAATATGCATATAACTATATATAATATAATATATAATACTATATATATAGAATATATACTATGTATATAACTATATAATTTATAATATAATATATAATACTGTATATACAATATATGATATGCGTCCTTTATACATGTAGCGGAGTATTTTGTCGTTGCAGCTTAGGTGTAGGTTTTTGCTTTACCGTTTCTGTACCCTCATGTATGGCATTTTATCATTTCAACTTAGGCTTTCCGCAGGTTGTCTTGTGGTATTTTAGGTGAGAGCAGTTGCTGACCACAAATTTGCAAACGTTGCACATGTACATCCCTTTTATTCTTTAGCGTAGCAGTCACATGTCTAGTTGTGTGTTGTGTTTTGTTTTGTGTCGCCCACTTGCACATTTATTTTTTTTAGGTGATTTACATCAACCCACCCATCGATCATCATGCCTCGAAAGTGTAAAAATCACCCCGACAATTTCTGTTACGTGTGCGGTTCGTTCGCGACTAAATCACAACGGCCTACAATCACGATGGATCTTCGGAAAACTTACTGGTTATACTTCGGCTGTCCACTAGGTGACCAAGATATGACGTGGGCGCCACATGTTATCTGCACCGCTTGTTCGAATGGATTACGTTACTGGTTGAACCAAAGGAAAAAGTCGATGCCGTTCGCTATACCCATGATATGGAGGGAGCCGAGAGACCATCATGGTGATTGTTACTTTTGCAAGGTTAACATAACTGGATTCTCCGTGAAGAACAAGCATAACATCGTTTATCCGAACGTAGACTTGGATAAAGCCGATTAGAAGCCGATTAGAAGCCGATCAGACCGATCCATCACGAGGACACGATTCTGATACCTCCACAGCATGGACTCGATTCTTTAGAAGACGAAAGGGAATCCGACGAAGGTGCGATTGGCGGAGATGCGGGACCTTCGGCCGATCTTGACCACACCTGACGAAGAGCAATCGGAGCCGGAGAGGCTTATCCAAAACGAGTTGAATGACCTCATTAGAGACGTAGCCCTCTCCATAGAGAAATCAGAACTTCTGTCCTCGAGACTCAAGCAGAAACACTTACTTGAGAAGAACGTCCGAGTGTGTCACTATCGAAAACGAAACCCTGATTTGGCGACATTCTTTACAGTAGACGGTCCGCTCTGCTATTGCCATAATATCAATGGACTTTTCCAGAACTTGTCACAGGTACATACACGATCTGAGTGGCGTCTCTTCATTGATTCCTCACAGCAAAGCTTCAAAGCGGTTCTCTTGCATAACGAAAACTTAAAGCCGTTCATCCCGATCGACCACTCCGTTCATATAAAGGAGACGTACGATAACATGAATACAGTATACTACTCGAAGTAATCCAATACAGCACTCATCAATAGGGTAGGTTGATTTTGGAACTGTGATCTTGGACTAGTCTAGATAGAAAGGTATTAATGTATAAAAAACGTTGCACCAACTCATATTTGTGAAAATGATTGTATTTTTTGAGGATTGTTAATTATTTTTAAATTGTAAAATTGTGAATTTTACGCGTAAAATTGCGCGCGTGGCATTCGCGCAATGTAAACAAACAAAATATCGGACCTTATTTCATCAAAATAATCAATTAAAATTCGGCTTCTTTAACAAAACGATGCTTGAAACTTATTGTAAATGCATTATAGATGTTTATTAGTGTAGTATTTTGTATTTTTTAATGATATTTAGTTATTTACCTATAACCTATAAAATGTGTATTAAATTAAGTTATTTTATGATGCGTTCATTTAATTGTGTTTATTTTCAGATATTTCATAAAAATGGGTAAAAAACGGAAGTGTGCAATGTTAACTCGAAGTGATAGTGCCAAAAAATTCAGTGGCCAGCCTTCCCCTTTGGATAAAACAGAGCCTCCTACCCTCCGCCAAGTTATTCAGTACAGTTATTTCCTCCAAAACAGCCACCCACTTGAAAGACTATGATATTGCTAAAATGATAGCAAAGGATGTGATTGAGATCTGGCAGGCAGTGAACCCGCGGCTGCCCCTGTATGAGGAATATTATGTAGTGAAATTGGTGGATAAAGTGTGCTTCAAGAAAGCAAAAGAGATAAACAGGAAATCTCTTTCTACAGTTAAGGAGCAGAATCTGGAGGAAAAGCTGGATAAACTTTTTGACATTTCTGCTTGCACCTGTAAGCTACCTGTTCGTCCCTGTGATGACAATGCTGTGAAGTGCAAGAAAGAAAATTGTCAAACACAGCACATAATCTGCACTTGTCCTCCCAGTAAGAAGGTAATGCTATTATTTTTTTAACTTTTAACTGGCCTAACTTAGTGCGATTAGGTGCCTTTTAAATGGAGGAAATTCAATGCTTGTAATTGAAAAATATCCCATTTTCCTCCTGTAATCTTCCTTTCCCCCCCCTGATAATAGAAATTAATAATCAATTTTTTTTCAGGATTTTATCTCTTATTTTAGATCCTATTTAATATACTTTAATATTTCAGGTTCCAGTAGAGGAGAGGGAATACTTGAGAGATCAGAGGGCCAAAATAGGACCCAAGGGCTCTTTTCAGCTGGGATCTGTGGATAAAGCTGCTGTGAAGAGAGACCAGAGGGCTGCAGCTGAAGCAGAAAGATTACAGAGCCAGATTCAACAGCAGCAGGAAGTGGATTTGGCCACTTTTGCCTCCCCACCTTCACAAGATATTTCTTTTGAATCCAGCTCAGGAGAATCAGGAGAGGTAATATATTTTTTTTCTTATATCTTATCCCATTTTTACCCAAATTTATCCCTACTTTTTGTCCCTATTTTCCCCCTTTTTTCTCCCATTTTCGCTTTAGTAATTTATTCTTATTTCCGCCCATTTTCGCTTTAGTAATTTATTCTTATTTCCGCCCATTTTCGTCGATTTTTACCTGAATTTTTACCCATTTTTTCCTCCTATTTTCCCACGTTTTCCCCCCATTTTCGTTTAAGTAATTTATTCTTATTTCCGCCCATTTTCGTCGATTTTTACCCATATTTTTCCCTACTTTTTCCCATATTTTCCCCCATTTTCGCTTTAGTAATTTATTTTTTATTTTCATTTCAGCCATCTGGTGGTGAAGCTGAAGAGTTCAAGCCAAGGAGGCACCCAAGTGGAGGTTACAGCTTTTTGAAAACCCCCAGATATGCCATGGAACTGATCAGGGGTGATGTTTCTTCCAATCTTGGGGCAAGTCTTGCTAATGCCTTCCTCCTGGACTTACAAGCTATGGACCTGCTTAAGCCTGGCCTTGATGTGAAACAGATAATAGTTGATAAATCGAAAATGGACAGGGAAAAAGCTAGAATGAAAGTGAAAAGTGATGAAAAGCACAATGAGGGTTGGAAAAGTTAGTCTGTATTGGGGTTGATGGGAAAGTTGACAAGGACACTTTGCTGTACAGAGAAGTTAAGGATGAAAATGGGGAGACTAAGCTGAAGAAAGGAAAGGGACAAGAGCACCATTTGACTTTCACAAAGGAGCCGGGAACTGAAAGTGGAACATATCTTACTCACAGAGTCATCCCAATTAAAGGTGCGACTGGAGTTCTTCTTGGTGAAGAAGTTGCTAGTGTCTTGGAGGAGTTTAACAGTGTTCATACCCTGAAAGCTGTCCTCCTTGACAACACAAATACAAACACTGGCTGGGAGGGAGGCCTTGTAACAGCTCTGGAAAATAAAATTGAGCGGAAATTGCACACCATTGGCTGTTCACTCCATCAGAATGAGCTTCCTTTCAGAGCTGTTTTCAAGCATCTTGATGGCAGTACCAAAAGTCCCACTGCTTTCACTAGTCCGCTGGGAAAACTCTGTGAAATTGACTACCAAGATATGCCACAAGTGGAATTCACCAAACTCAGTGGCCCCCTGGATGACATAGAATTTGCTGAGGAGACACTGAATGATCTCAGTAGCGACCAGAGGCTTCTTTTGGAGTATGTGCTTGGAATTTCCAGGGGCAAAGTCAACCCAAGATTTGTTGCCTGGAAAATTGGACCATTAAACCATGCAAGATGGTTGACTTTGGCAATTAGATTGATGTGTCTGTGAACCAGAGGTGCTTACCCTCCAGAACTACAGGATAAGCTTTACCAGGCCATCAAGTTCATTGTGGAAGTGTATGCAGTCAGTTGGTTTGAGATCAAAAGGGACAGCAAGTTCCACAATCAGCAGCTGTACATCTTCAACATGATCCAGAGGATCAAGCAGCAGTCTGAAGAAATCCAGGGTGTTGCTTTCAAGAACCTGAAGTACAATGCTTTTACCTTGCTGCCCGAGAATGTGCTGTACTCCATGATGAAGTCTGATGACTTGGAAGTGAGAGAAGCTGCTCTCAAGAAAATTCTGTCCATCAGGTAAGCATTTATTATTATTTAAAAAATGTGAAAAAAAATTTTGATTATGGGGATTTATTTAATAAAAAAAAGGCCCGAGTTCTATAAATCCCCATAATCGAATTTTTTTTCACATTTTCTTATCCCAATTCCCCCCCTCCCCTCTGATAATGGAAATAATCTTACCTTCTTTCTGAAAAAAAATTCGATTATGGGGATTTATAGAACTCGGGTTTTTTTTTTTTTTTATTTAAGTTTAATTTAAATCAGCAATTCTGAGACTAATAGGGATTAAATCTTAAACTGGAATAAAAAATAAATTAATTATTATTCTTTCAGAAGTGGGAAGCCAGCCAAGAAGAGGCTGAAGAAGATCACAGCCATCAACATTGAAGCTACCCACTGGTCAGAACTAATCAACCTTTCTCAAAGTGGCATCTGTGAACCTGCTCTCACAGAAGACTTTTCTGACCAGGAGCTTCAAGAAGCATTGCTGAATGGCACCAAGCTGGAGCTGCCTGATCTGCCTTCTCATTCTCAGAGTGTTGAAAGGGCTGTGAAGCTGACATCTGAAGCTTCCCATACTGTTTATGGACTCGAATCAAGGCACAAACATTCTGGCCAAAGCCCTAAGCCGCCAGATGAGGCCTTCCTTTGCTTCTAAGGGCTCTTACAGTGAAAATTATGATGATCTTGGGATCTAAATGTGTCTATTTGACTCTGTACATGTTTTTTTTACTTTTTTTCAATAAAATTGTAACTTTTTCAGGATTTTTTATGAAAATAGCATGTTTTTTTCGGCCGAAAATTGCGAAAATGCGATATTTTTCGGTACGATTTTTTGACGATTTTTGAAACGGTTTCCTCAAAAAACGGTTAAAGCTAGGGATCTGAAATGTTTTGTCAGTTATTATCATATTAAGCCCTGACTATCTCGACTAGTCCAAAGTCGATATCTAAAACAATGTGGAAAATCAACCTCCCTTACTCATCAATGAAATATCTGTGGTGATCTCAAAGTCATTGGTATGTTATTGGGCATGCAAGGAGGGTTCACGAAATATTGTTGTTTCCTTTGCCTATGGGACAGCCGTGCTACCGCGGATCATTACATCAGACGTGACTGGCATCAAAGAAGCACATACGAGCCAAGAACGAGCAGTGTCCAGTGTGTTCCTTTAGTTGATCCAAAGAAGATTTTCCTGCCACCTCTCCACATTAAGCTCGGCTTAATGAAAAATTTTGTGAAAGCGATGGGTAAATCAAATTCGAGAGGGTTTCGATACCTTGTTGAGAAATTTGCAAACATCAATGCCGCGAAGTTGAAGGAGGGAATCTTTGTGGGACCCCAAATCAGGGAGGTTCTGCAGGATGAAGGCTTTGAAAAAAGCCTCAAATGCCTTAGAACTAAAAGCATGGCAGGCTTTCAAATGGATTTGTGGAAACTTCTTGGGTAACCACAAGTCTCCCGCATACAAAGATGGAGTCCAGAAACTGCTCGATGCATATCAAGAAGTGGGCTGTCGCATGTCCTTGAAAATACATTTTTTACATTCGCATCTAGATTTCTTTCCCGAAAACCTTGGCGCGGTGAGTGACGAACAGGGGGAAGGGAACGCTTCCATCAAGATATCCAGTCCATGGAAAATCGCAACCAAGGTTTCTGGAACGAAAGTATGCTGCCAGACTACTACTGGATGTTGTACCGCGACAATCCGGACAATGTTCACAAAAGAAAATCGTACTCGCAACGTTTTTAGGTTGGTGTACATTTCTTTTTATGAATAAAGTTGTACTTTTACGATAAATTGTGCTGAAATTAACACCAGTCATATTTCAATAAATAGATGTGCTAGAGGAAAACCGAAAACAGATTTGGAATCAGCGTACAAATCTGGTCTAGAAAAGTGTGTATACATTTTTGATGAGAGAAAAAAGTTCGATTTTGTTGACCAGTGTTAGTTTTGCTTCTGTGATACGAGGGAATTTTCCTTTCAAATACTGGAAGCCAGCTTCTTCCTTGTCCATGGCTTTTAGAAAATTCTTCATTAAACTTAATTTGACGTGAAGAGGTGACAAGTAGATTTTTTTGAGATCAACTAGATTTCGATGCGTAGCTTGGCTATCTCACTCGCATAGGAAACAGTAGTATTTTGTGTATCCGAGTTGCATGCCAAGAAGTAGTGCAATTACCTTGAGATCTCCACAAATGTGCCAGTTATAATTTGCAGTTATAATTTGCGAAGAAGTAATTCCATATTTTCAGACGACTCTTTCATGTGGACTGCGTGTCCGATAGGAACTGATGGGTAGATGTTGCCAATGTGTAAGAGAACAGCCTTTAAACTTAGTTTCGATGAATTAATGAGCAGTCGCCATTCTTGTGGGTTGTGCTCATGCCCTAAGACCACCATCAAACCATCAATATCATTACAAAAGGAAAGATCTCCAATTATAGAAAAATATATAGCTAAGTTCTTTTGGCGTTTTTGGAAAACAGAAATATTAGCATCGTTAGTTAGCAAGTTCCAGCTACCGGTTATACAGCAGAAGGCAGATTCGGATACACAATTTTATTCTTATTGTTAGAGTTGAAACCACAAATGTTAGTTAAGCAAAAGTAGCAGTCGGTTACATGATCTCTTTGCTCCCTCCGCACCATGAAACTGCAAATGGCATTGACTTTCGCTTGCCCTTTATCTAAGCTCCAAGAGTCATCGCACAACGTCTGCAACAGATATGAGGAGCACAACTCTTGTTCTGATCCCCAATTTTACATCTGAAATAAATATTGCAAGTTTTTTTTATTAGGGGAGTAATGCTTCTTCTCAGAGCTTTCAACACTAATTCTCCGCAAACATAACAAAAAGAGTCGGGTTCATTCATACATTTCCGTGACATTTCCAAAAATCAGATTTAGTGTTTAAATTTTGCTACAGACGCAATAAGAAATATTTGTACGGTTAAATATAAAACACAAAACAAATGTGTGAAATGCACTTAACAACATAAAACTTTGTAGAAGACAAGCATGTCATACACTGATTGAAAAGGTATGACTCACGCCCTGAGAAGTCTTGACAAGTTTTGACTGGTGAGGCGTGTTTATGTGTGACGCAGTCAGAGCTCAAACTTTGAAGCGACATCCAATATTATATTTGTTGGACCCTGTACCAGTCATTTTTACTGATGGTACTTTAATGATTTGTCAATCAGCGATTGCAGTTGAGACATCTGGACGTAACATTATTTTAATGTGTAGTTGTTTAGTAATTTTAATGTAATATATATATATTAGTGATGTAGGTCACATCCGCATCCGCATCCGCATCCGCGGAACATCCGCACATTTTCTCGCGTCCGCATCCGCACTTTGGACTGCGGATGTCGTGCGGATGTGAACCGTTGAGATAAAATGTCATTAATAAGCGGAAATTATCAAATTCTACTATATTAATAGAACTAGTTCATTGTGCGCAAAAGTGATGCAAGCGACAAGACGAGAGGCTGTTCTTGTATGAAGTTACTCTCTTGCAACCTACTTAGATCCACGTTACAAAGCTAAGTTATTTTCACCTAGTACATTAGAACGAGTTAAATCATCACTTGGCAAAGCAGTTGAAGAGCTTCAATCTCTTGAATCTGTCGCTTCGCCACCCACCAAAAGAATAAAAGTTTCAGTGACAGAACCAACAAGCAAATCTATCACAGAATCTGTCTCTCAGTTTCTTGAGTCAAGCAGCAATGACGAGACCTACGCGATGTCAAAAGATGTAGTAAAAATGATCGAGAGCTATCACCAAGAAAAACGCCTGGCTGCATGTGACAATCCTATTAGTTGGTGGAAAAATACGCAGAATATCTATCCATACTTGAGTAAACTTGCAAGGAAACATTTAGCCTGTCCTCCAACAAACGTACCAAGCGAGAGATTATTTAGCAGTGCTGGATTAATATATGATGAAAAGAGAAACAGACTGGCAGCAGAAAAGGCAGAAAAATTAATGTTCCTTAAGCATAACCTTCCTATAATTAAGTTTGAACATTAAACGATGAACATCTTAGTTTACTTTATTTTAATTACTCATTTATAAATATGCCTAATAAAACTTTAAACTTAATATAAATAGTTATCAAGCTAATTAAAGATCTCTTTCTATAAGGGTGGAGGTTGGGGAAAGAGGTCGGTGGGTGCATTTGAGTTGGGTTCACGTCCCGCATCCTGGTAACACAATTATGGTTTCTAATTGTGGCTGAAACTCAACAAAATATAACGAATTTATTTGCAGACGAATTCACTAATTGATTTCTATATTAGTTAGATGCTTGATATTATTTTATATGTTCAGAGAAAAGTACAGCAATTATTGTACAATTAATCAGTTATACTACATTATAGCTACAGCTCTCTCTATATAATAACTTATTATATACGTTAAACACAACAAATTTCGAATATATCCTAAAAAATAACGAAAATGTAGACATCCGCATCCGCATCCGCGGATGTTGAAACCAAACATCCGCATCCGCATCCGCGGATGTGAAAAAATGACATCCGCTACATCACTATATATATATATATAACAACACTCTCAGAATGTTCCCTGAGAACAATATTTTAAAACACGACCGTGCATGGCACAAGGACTCTTCTGGGAAAATTAAATCCACTATAGTCCGAATAAGTAATGATAAATGACAAATACCATAGTTTTTTTCCTTTTTCATGATTTTAGCCCGACGTGGGCAACGGGTCTCTCGCAAAGAGATCCCATAAATATAGCTTCCCTCACCAGCTATCTGCAAAGCAGACAGGATCCAGCTTTGGGACGTGGATCTAGGGTTTAAAAGCAAACCTAGGCCCTACTCTCAGAACCTCTATATAAGTAAAAGACTCGTTGCATTCACGTCGTGTTGAATAATCAAAGAAAAGGGGGTAACTATTTATTTTTGCGCCAAAAAAACCAAAACTTAAACCTCAACCGGGACATTGAGCGTCCACTTTTCAAGGCCGAAACACTCCGTTTAGTATACACAAACTCAGAATGGTTCCCTGAGAACAATATATGTTAAACACAGACCGTGCATGGCACAGGAACTCTTCTGGAAAATTAATCCACTATAGTCCGAATAAGTAATGATAAATGACAAATACCATAGTTTTTTTCCTTTTTCATGATTTTAGCCCGACGTGGGCACGGGTCTCTCGCAAAGAGATCCCATAAATATAGCTTCCCTCCTCACCAGCTATCTGCAAAGCAGACAGGATCCAGCTTTGGACGTGGATCTAGGGTTTAAAGCAAACCTAGATCCACTACACTCAGAACCTCTATATAAGTAAAAGACTCGTTGCATTCACGTCGTGTTGAATAAATCAAAGAAAAGGGGGTAACTATTGTATTTTTAGCCAAAAAACCAAAACTTAAACCTCAACCGGGACATTGAGCGTCCACTTTTCAAGGCACGAAACACGTCCGTTTATATACACAAACTCAGAATGGTTCCCTGAGAACAATATATGTTTAAACACAGACGCGTGCCATGGCACAAGGAACTCTTCTGGGAAAATTAAATCCACTATAGTCCGAATAAGTAATGATAAATGACAAATACCATAGTTTTTTTCCTTTTTCATGATTTTAGCCCGACGTGGGCAACGGGTCCTCTCGCAAAGAGATCCCATAAATATAGCTTCCCTCACCAGCTATCTGCAAAGCAGACAGGATCCAGCTTTGGGACGTGGATCTAGGGTTTAAAGCAAACCTAGATCCCTACACTCAGAACCTCTATATAAGTAAAAGACTCGTTGCATTCACGTCGTGTTGAATAAATCAAAGAAAAAGGGGGTAACTATTGTATTTAGCCAAAAAAAAAACAAAACTTAAACCTCAACCAGGGACATTGAGCGTCCACTTTTCAAGGCACAAACGACACGTCCGTTTAGTATACACAAACTCAGAATGGTTCCCTGAGAACATATATGTTAAACACAGACCGTGCTGGCAAAGGAACTCTTCTGGGAAATTAAATCCACTATAGTCCGACGTGATGCAACGAGTCTTTTACTTATATAGAGGTTCTGAGTGTAGGGATCTAGTTTGCTTTAAACCCTAGATCCACGTCCCAAAGCTGGATCCTGTCTGCTTTGCAGATAGCTGGTGAGGGAAGCTATATTTATGGGATCTCTTTGCGAGAGACCCGTTGCCCACGTCGGGCTAAAATCATGAAAAGGAAAAAAACTATGGTATTTGTCATTTATCATTACTTATTCGGACTATAGTGGATTTAATTTTCCCAGAAGAGTTCCTTGTGCCATGCACGGTCTGTGTTTAACATATATTGTTCTCAGGGAACCATTCTGAGTTTGTGTATAACTAAACGGACGTGTTTCGTGCCTTGAAAAGTGGACGCTCAATGTCCCGGTTGAGGTTTAAGTTTTGGTTTTTTTTGGCTAAAAAATACAATAGTTACCCCCTTTTTCTTTGATTTATTCAACACGACGTGAATGCAACGAGTCTTTTACTTATATAGAGGTTTCTGAGTGTAGGGATTAGGTTTGCTTTAAACCTAGATCCACGTCCCAAAGCTGGATCCTGTCTGCTTTGCAGATAGCTGGTGAGGGAAGCTATATTATGGGATCTCTTTGCGAGAGACCCGTTGCCCACGTCGGAAAATCATGAAAAAGGAAAAAAACTATGGTATTTGTCATTTATCATTACTTATTCGGACTATAGTGGATTTAATTTTCCCAGAAGAGTTCCTTGTGCCATGCACGGTCTGTGTTTAACATATTTGTTCTCAGGGAACCATTCTGAGTTTGTGTATACTAAACGGACTGTTTCGTGCCTTGAAAAGTGGACGCTCAATGTCCCGGTTGAGGTTTAAGTTTTGGTTTTTTTGGCTAAAAATACAATAGTTACCCCCTTTTTCTTTGATTTATTCAACACGACGTGAATGCAACGAGTCTTTTACTTATATAGAGGTTCTGAGTGTAGGGATCTAGGTTTTGCTTTAAACCCTAGATCCACGTCCCAAAGCTGGATCCTGTCTGCTTTGCAGATAGCTGGTGAGGGAAGCTATATTTATGGGATCTCTTTGCGAGAGACCCGTTGCCCACGTCGGGCTAAAATCATGAAAAGGAAAAAAACTATGGTATTTGTCATTTATCATTACTTATTCGGACTATAGTGGATTTAATTTTCCCAGAAGAGTTCCTTGTGCCATGCACGGTCTGTGTTTAACATATATATATATATGTACAGGGCGTCCCAAAAAAATGTATACACACTTTAAACAGCTGATAGCTCAATTGATGTTTTTTCTTTCCAAGTTAAACCCATTAGAATTAATAATGGCATCAGACTAAGCTTTGAACAAAGGAAATTCATTCTAAAATGCTACTGGAAGTGTGAAACGCAGTTGAAGTGCAAAGACAGTTTAGGAGGGAGTTCAAACAGATCCACCAACGCGACTTACCATCACTCGAATTAGAGATAAGTTTTGAAGCCGATGGAACTGTTCAGAATGTCCAGAAGAAGCGTTCCGGAAGACCACGGACATCGACAAGCCCCACAAAGCAAGAAAGAGTACTGGAAACGTATCACCAAAGTCCAAGAAATCTTGCGGCAAGCGAGTCGTGAGGTAGGAATCTCAGAATCGTCTGTCCACGCATTTGAAGCGCTGTCAATGGAAAAGCTACATTCCAAGATTAGTCCATGCTATTAATGAAGATGATCCGGACCGAAGAGTGGAGTATTGCGAGTGGTACTTGGCACGATGTGGATGTGATTGACGAAGGGGGTTTCGTAGAATACCCTCCGCGCTCCCACAGACCTACACCACTAGATTTTTTTTTATGGGGATACTTAAAAGACAAAGTCTACGCTATAAACCTGCAACAGTCGCTGAATTGAGAGCAGCCATTGAACGAAATGCACACAAATACCAAACGAAATGTTTCGTGATGTTTTGCGATTCCATTGCTTCGCGTTATCAGCAGTGCTGGACCAGAACGGACGTCAGTTTGAAAACAGGCGTTGACAAAACAATTAAATAATGTCTGTAGATTCTATTACATTTTGAAAATGAAATGTATTTTAATAAACACTGCCTTTATAATTATTTAAAGTGTGTATACATTTTTTTGGGACGCCCTGTATATATATATATTATCCCGCACGACTACTCCCGTTGAAGTGTTTCTAGTTGTACCCAACATTTGCTGGCAAAACACAGGTCTCCCCATTAAGTACAATTCATTTAATTACTATTTTAGCCATTTTCAGTGCCACAGTACCATCTTCGGCCCCAGTACCTTCAGAAGAGTGTAGTTCTAACGCTGCCAATTATACGTACATATTTTGAAACAAAATTCAAATTCAATTTTTTCAAAAACTGTCGGTAATGGAAACATTTTCATCCATATTCATATTCTATGTGCAAAAATCAACCAGAATCACTCTATTTTACTTGAAGAACAGGAAAAAAGTTCTAATTTGTTGTCCAGTTTAATAAATGTTGATAATTGAATGTTCTGACGTGGATCAAAGTAATTAGCAAAATGGTAATTAAAATAGTGAGTTGGTTCATTCACCAAGAAATGTTACTCTTTCAACCTCCAAAGGAGGGAATGGGGGTGGGGGACATGAATGTACTTTAAATGGGGTTTCTAATTTCAGTTTTTTTTTTCAGGTTTTCGAAGATGCCAAAGATCAGTAAGTATATGTAGGTTCAGACTTCTTCAATCATATTAATTATTATTATATATACACACTCGTATATATATATATATATATATATGAAAAATTATTTCACGAAAGTGACACGTGAAAAATATTTATGATGAATAAAACCACGAAGGGAAAAGAAACACAAAATGTTTGCTCCTCCCACAATTGTTTCTATGCTTACTATATATGTATATATATATATATATATATATATATATATATATATATATATGTATATATATATATATATATATATGTATATATATATGAATATGTATGTATGTATGTTTATTTTTGTAACCTATATATTGCCTTGATCTGTCCTTTCACTCCAGTGTTCCTGAGGATGTCATTAGACGAAAGCGCTTGAGCACCCCTTTGTGTTTCTTTTCCCTTCGTGGTTTTATTCATATATACAGGGTGGGCCGTAAGTTTCCATACATAGGAAAAATAAACATTTTTTTATGGACAACCATTTTTATTTATATAATATGCTCTACATGGTTGCCATTGTTTTGAAAACACATTTCAATACGTGTTCCCAGATCCCCAGATCTCACCCCCCTTGATTTCTATCTTTGGGGGCACTTGAAGGCCATGGTGTATCAGGAAAAGATACGAGACATAAATCATCTAAAGGAACGTATCACCAACGCCATTACAAGCATAACGTCAACTGTGCTAATGCGTGTTCATCAATAGTGGGGAACACGTATTGAAATGTGTTTTCAAAACAATGGCAACCATGTAGAGCATATTATATAAATAAAAATGGTTGTCCATAAAAAAATGTTTATTTTTCCTATGTATGGAAACTTACGGCCCACCCTGTATATATATATATATATATATATATATATATATATATATATATATATTGACTAATTATGTTTGACAGACCTGTTACATTTTGAGAATAGCGTTACACCAAAATTTTTGTAGAGATTGTATGGGTGACTCAAAAAGTCCTATCATGAAACTCTTTTTCTTAATGATAAATATCTAAGAAAATGGAGATCATTCAACTTATTAAACGGACTGTATATAAGGAATTTAAAGTTTGTGATATTGTAGAGGAAACGCTTTATAAACAGTTTCAAATGCTATATTTACTTATTGACAGTGATTATATATTGGGATAACTACATGAACTTAATGTTATAGAAGTATTAATTTAAAATGAACGATTCCAGTTAATTATCTTGACTTATAATATTTGCGTTAATTGCCAATCGTAATTAATACAAAATATATATCGGCCATTGAATATTTTTTATTATTAAACAGAAAGTGTGGCCCATATAGTGTTGCAAAAAAAATTGTTCGCCTCACCTTCCCCTATCCTTTGCCCCAGTAGAAAATCCCTTTACAGAGAAATATATAGTTTCAATTATTTGTTATATGTTGTAAAAAATTATTTTGCGTGGATAGTTTATGTATAAAAATGATTTTTTAATTAAACTTAGACCTACAGGGTCGTGTCCAAATTAAATGCCTACGGTACTTTCGGCTTCTGTTATTTCATCGAGAAAATATAGGCCAGTATAAAACCAATAAAATACTTGGTAAGTGTTATGAAAATAAAAAATATCCAAAGTAAAAACCCCACTCTAATAGACAGAGTTTATTTCCACAACAGTTTCGATGCCCACTGGCATCCTCCTCGGGTGGATACAGAAAAACGAATGAACCAAAACAAGAGGGAAAAACAGTCCAGGGACCGACCGTTAAGAAATTCGCACCTAGGTTAGATCCCGTTCTCCCGACACCGGGAAGGGCATTTTCATTAAAGGGACCCGCTTATAAGTACATTCGCACAAATTTAAAACTATCTTCGTGTTCTAAACATACAGATTCTATTATTTTTTTACATAATTATTACATTTATTATTAAATTTATTACATTTAATATTGCATTATTATTTATTACAGAAATTATAAATTTATTATTACATTGGTTATTACATTGTTCTTTATTATACAGAACTTATAAACCGAAAAACGAATGAAAAAGGCGAGAAGGAAACAATCCAGAGACCATTGAGAAATTCGCACCTAGGTCAGATACCGTTCTCCCGACACCGGAAGGGCATTTTATTACAGGGCCCCGCTTATAAGTACATTCGCACAAATTAAAACTATCTACTTGTTCTATACATACAGATTCTAATATTTTGACATAATTACTGCATTTATTATTGCATTTACATTTTTTTTTAACATTTATTATTATTACCTTTACCCTAATTATTAAATTTATAATATTACCTTTATTATTACATCTATTGCATTTATATTTATTTCCACATTTATTACTTCCATTATTACATTTACATTTACGTTTATTATTCCTACATTAAAAAAAAAAAAATTGAATGAACTAAAAGCGAGTAAGGAAACAATCCAGAGACCTTTAAGCAATTCACATTTAGGTTAGAACACGTTCCCGCGACTCCGTAAGGGATTTTTTGACCAAGAATCTCATTAAAGGGTCTAACTTATAAGTACCTTCGCACAAATTAAAATTATCTACTTTTTCTATACACACAGATTCTATTATTTTTCTTTTGCCATAATTATTACATTTACTGTATAAAGTACCTTACTTGATTCCCAATCTATAGCATGATTATTTTGGCTGGCGTGATAAAAAATGGCATTATTAGTATTACAACTTCTGAAGGCATATTTGTGTTCTTTAATACGGGTTTCAATATTTCTTCCAGTTTCTCCCACGTATACTAAATCACAACTTTTACAGGGAATGCTGTAGACACAGGCTTGTTCCTGTTTTGCAACGTTATTCCTAACCAATTTACTTTTCACGGTAGACGAATATTTGAACGCCAAAGCAAACTTAAAATCTTTCGTCAACGGTTTTACTCTTTCTAAGCCGTCAATGTAAGGCAAACTCACATATTGTTTTTGGTTAACTGAAGGTTCCCGAAGGGCATAAAAAGATTTTCTGGCTTTAAAATACGCCTTTCTGATAAACCACTCAGGATATTTTAAATCCTTAAAAATGTTCCAAATCTTTAAATTTTCCGGGTCCAGCAAATGTGGGCTATAGAAAACCTACTCATTGTAATTCGTACATTCATTATTTTTCATATCATGATGAAAGGGTTAAAAGCTCAATTATTTCTTCCATGTTTCTAAAAGCACTCAGGATTTGTAGCCCACATTTGCTGGACCAGGAAAATTCAAAGATTTGGAACATTTTTAAGGATTTAAAATATCCTGAGTGGTTTATCAGAAAGGCGTATTTTAAAGCCAGAAAATCTTTTTATGCCCCTCGGGAACCTTCAGTTAACCAAAAACAATATGTGAGTTTGCCTTACATTGCCGGCTTAGAAAGAGTAAAACCGTTGACGAAAGATTTCAAGTTTGCTTTGGCGTTCAAATATTCGTCTACCGTGAAAAGTAAATTGGTTAGGAATAACGTTGCAAAACAGGAACAAGCCTGCGTCTACAGCATTCCCTGTAAAAGTTGTGATTTAGTATACGTGGGAGAAACTGGAAGAAATATTGAAACCCGTATTAAAGAACACAAATATGCCTTCAGAAATTGTAATACTAATAATGCCATTTTTTATCACGCCAGCCAAAATAATCATGCTATAGATTGGGAATCAAGTAAGGTACTTTATACAGTAAATGTAATAATTATGTCAAAAGAAAAATAATAGAATCTGTATGTATAGAAAAAGTAGCTAATTTTAATTTGTGCGAAGGTACTTATAAGTTAGACCCTTTAATGAGATTCTTGGTCAAAAAATCCCTTACGGAGTCGCGGGAACGTGTTCTAACCTAAATGTGAATTTCTAAAAGGTCTCTGGAGTGTTTCCTTACTCGCTTTTAGTTCATTCGATTTTTTTTTTTTTTTTTGTAAAATGTAGGAATAATAAACGTAAATATAAATGTAATAATGGAAGTAATAAATGTGGAAATAAATATAAATGCAACAGATGTAATAATAAAGGTAATATTATAAATTTAATAACACTGGTCAACAAAGATTTTTCATCAGAGTAAAATTTGTAGTGGCTGGATAGCATTTTTCACGCTGATTCCAAAACTGCATTCAGATTTTTTTCTAGCACGTATAGTTTTCAAGATGAAGGCATATATATAACTACACAGATTTAACCATTTTAAATAGGCAAAATACTAATATTTCAACATTTGATTGTGTTTATTTTATGTTTTTTTAGTTTATTCATCTTATTTATTTCAATTATCTTAATTATACATCTTATGTATTTCAGGTGTGAGCTTTTACGTCTAGCAGCATTGTGATTCAGGCAACAACGCCGTGCTTTGTGTGTCAAAAGATCAGTCCAGTCCAAGAACTTGTTGTGTCAAGTTGGTGTACATTTTTTTTAATTTATAGTTTGCTCAGGTCAGTCAACATGCCTCGACAATGTAAGAATGACCCCGACAAGTTCTGTTTCGTATGCGGCCAGTTGACAACTAAAACACAGCGACGAAGTATTACAACCGACATTAAGAAAATATACAAGCTATACTTTGGTTGCCATCTAGGTGACCAAGATAAACCATGGGCGCCACATCAAATCTGTTCTGGCTGTTCAAATGGATTACGTGATTGGCTTAACAAAAAGAAAGCTTCAATGCCATTTGCCATACCCATGATATGGAGGGAGCCGAGAGATCATCATGAAGACTGTTATTTTTGTAGTGTGAACTTAATGGGGTTTTCTGCCAAGAACAAACACCAGATTGTATATCCAAACTTGGATTCAGCACGTAGACCAGTAAAACATGATGAAACATTGCCCATTCCAATTCCCCCAAGTGATAGGCTAGATTCTATCATAGATGACATGGAAAGTGATGAAGGTGCAACTGGCGTTTCCGGACCATCTACAGAACCAGAGTACACTTTTGAAGGTAGACATTTAGAGCCTAAAAAGTTAACCCAAGGACAGTTGAATGATCTTGTTAGAGACTTATCGCTTTATCGCTGTCTAAAGAGAAATCAGAGCTTCTCGCCTCAAGACTAAAGGAGAACAATTTACTTGAGAACAATGTTCGTATTAGTTACTACCGAAAGCGGAATTTTGAATTAACAGCATTCTTTTCAGTAGACGGTCCTCTCTGTTATTGCCATGACATCAATGGACTATTTACAGCCATATCTCAGACGTATGTGGCATCTGAGTGGCGCCTCTTTATTGATTCGTCGCAGAGAAGCCTGAAAGCAGTTCTTTTGCATAATGGTAATATAATGCCATCCATCCCCATTGCCCATTCCGTCCATCTAAAAGAGACATATGACAATATGGATATACTACTTAAGGCAGTCAAATACGACAGTCATCAATGGAATGTTTGTGGAGATCTAAAAGTTATAGGAATGCTTATGGGTATGCAGTCAGGATTCACAAAATTTTGTTGTTTCCTTTGCCTGTGGGACAGTCGCGCCACTATAGAACATTACACCAAAAGTGACTGGCCACTTAGGTATACATATGTCCCAGGGATAAGCAATGTCCAGTCTGTCCCTTTAGTGGATCCCCAAAAGATCTATCTGCCACCTCTTCACATTAAACTTGGTTTAATGAAGAATTTTGTTAAAGCAATGGGTAAAGTCAATTCTGAAGGGTTCCAATACCTTTCAAGGAAATTTCCGAAGGTTACTGGAGCAAAATTGAAGGAAGGAATTTTTGTTGGGCCACAAATAAGGGAGGTTTTGAATGACACTGAATTTGAAAAAGTCCTAAGTCCGCTGGAATTGAAGGCTTGGCTGGCGTTCAAATGGATATGTGAAAACTTTCCTGGAAGCAACAAGTCACCTGCGTATAAGGATGGAGTCAAGAACCTCCTTGATGCCTTCAAAGAAATGGAGTGTCGAATGTCGTTAAAAATTCACTTCCTGCATTCCCACTTAGATTTCTTTCCTGAAAACCTTGGTGCAGTGAGTGACGAGCAAGGAGAGCGCTTCCATCAAGATATTCAGATGATGGAGAAGCGCTACCAAGGATATTGGAATGAAAGCATGATGGCGGACCATTGTTGGATGCTGTATCGTGACAATCCAGGCCAAATTTACAAAAGGAAATCACACTCACAGCGCTTTTAATAAAATAATGTATATATTCTTTATTTATAAGTACATTGAATAAGGTATATGATGTATTTGTTGTTTAGCATTCCTAAGTGTGATCTATACATCCATAAATTTTCTTAAGCAATATCAAAAACTTAAAAATATCAAACTAGTGTATCTATATAACTATACGTGCTAGAAACATAATAAAACCAGATTCGGAATCAGCGCGAAAGATGCATTAAGAAAAGTGTGATCATGTTTGTGATGAGGAAAAAACGTTTCATTTTGTTGGCCAGTGTAATTAGGGTAAAGGTAATAATAATAATAAATGTTAAAAAAAATGTAAATGCAATAATAAATGCAGTAATTATGTCAAAATATTAGAATCTGTATGTATAGAACAAGTAGATAGTTTTAATTTGTGCGAATGTACTTATAAGCGGGACCCTGTAATAAAATGCCCTTCCGGTGTCGGGAGAACGGTATCTGACCTAGGTGCGAATTTCTCAATGGTCTCTGGATTGTTTCCTTCTCGCCTTTTTCATTCGTTTTTCGGTTTATAAGTTCTGTATAATAAACAACAATGTAATAACCAATGTAATAATAAATTTATAATTTCTGTAATAAATAATAGTGCAATATTAAATGTAATAAATTTAATAATAAGTGTAATAATTATGTAAAAAAATAATAGAATCTGTATGTTTAGAACAGGAAAATAGTTTTAAATTTGTGCGAATGTACTTATAAGCGGGTCCCTTTAATGAAAATGCCCTTCCCGGTGTCGGGAGAACGGGATCTAACCTAGGTGCGAATTTCTTAACGGTCGGTCCCTGGACTGATTTTCCCTCTTGTTTTGGTTCATTCGTTTTTCTGTATCCACCCGAGGAGGATGCCAGTGGGCATCGAAACTGCTGTGGAAATAAACTCTGTCTATTAGAGTGGGTTTTTATTTTCATATTTTGACCTTCACGTAGAAAAAAGTGGTTTTTCGCATTAAAAAAATGTCCAATATGCATGTAAAAATAATGAATTTACTACACTAATTTCAAAAGTGACATCCATTTTCTTGTATCACGTAAGGGAAAAAAGCAAAAGGAAAACACGTTTTTCCTTACCTTGTTCAATGTGTACATTGTGATAAAAAAATAGACAAAACCCAATTAAAGTGAAGAAAATAGAGGATTATCAATACAAAATACAAGTATGACAGATTATACTAGAAATATGGGTAACGAGTGGTTTCGAACTTTGTCATGATGAACAATGCGATATCATTTTTGTATATTTCATTCCGAAACGAAAAAAAAACAGTATGACGTTTTGCGAAAAATCTGAACTGAACTTAGCATGCATTAATTACTGCTGGACACATAATTAGCCAGACCCCAAAACCATTGTAGGCCTGTGTGGCTGTGTAATTAATGTGAAGCCTAGGCCCATGGGTTCACCAATTAATTTTTTTTGGTCCGTCAAGGGCGGATCTAGGCATTTCAGTAAGGGGGGGGTCCAAAGAAAAAAGAGGACCCCTAAAATAAAAAGGGCACAGTACTAAAAATTTTTCTTAAAACAGACCACTAATAAGCGAGTGTAAGATCAATTATATTTTTTTTATTAGATCAATCTCATTCAAATATGATAAAATAAAAATCTAATTTGGGTGCAAGAGTTATCACAGAAAATTTTTCAAACAATTACAAATGTCTTGCCGATTAAAAATTAAAAGAACTATCAGAATAAGTTGAAAATAAAAATAGTGATATGGCTACACCAGTACTAAGGGCACCTATGAAAACCATTACAATTACAAATTTGGAAGTACAATGTATGCGGATAAAGACTCAAAATAGAATTTGAATAAAATAAAATAACCATGATCTATTTACAAAAACAAAGTTTGTTTTTAGAGGTATATACATCATTCAAATAGGGCACTTACACTTAAAAAAAGAGTACGTGCAAGAAATTGAGCGGGGGTCCAGGCGTCGCCGACCCCCCTCCCCCCACACACACACACTTCTAGATCCGCCCTTGTCCGTATAGGTATTTCTTAACTATCAAAATCTGCTACTTTTAGGAAGCTTTTAAATTGAATTAACTTTAGATAGATTGTGATAGTACACAGCTATAACGTTTACCCAGATTGAGCGTGTCAAATTTAATTCAAATTTCTCCTTGAACCCAACAGAAATTATGAATGAATGATGTTACTTAACCTCCAAATTAATTGGAGATACTTATCCCTAACAATAATAAAAAGGGAAATTAGTTATTACTAATTGTACACATACTAAAATCCTATTGCGGCCGGCTTCTGCTTTAAGGAGTTAGCAAAATAAGCAAATATCTCAGAATAAATAAAGTGATAATAGGCAATAAAGAATCCTATTAAAAATCCTCACCAAATACAAAAATCTAATACTGGGACGTAATTAAGTTAACGCGATGTTAGTTTATAGTGCGCTAACTTCTTTTAATTCAAATACGTAACAAAAATAAGCTAGCGAAAGTTAGACGTTAATTCAAACTCTTAGTTAAGATAATTACTTTATAAATAAATTAATAAATTGATAATCACCATACAACCTTGAACACAGTGTAGATAAACAATAGAGAAAAATAAATATAGGATTAAGTTTTATACACTTTTCAAATACGGTATGAATATTTGCAGAACGACAACTTCAAGCTTTTATTCAAAAAAGAATACAAGTGACAGAGTTTTACAATTTTTAGATATTTGTTATGACTAGAGCCCGGATGTTTAGGCACTAAAAACCTTTAAAAATGGCAGCAAATAGGCTAAATAAACATTCAAAATAAGCAGTACCCCCCCCCCCCCCAAAAGGCATTTATAAATTTGCTTTCAAAAAGCATTTAATCTACAGGGTGTTCGAAAGGTGTATTTATATGTGGTAGGTGTAATTTAAGAAACAAGTCACTAGCAACAATTACTTTAATTACAGTAAATACATTTACTAATCAAGAATCGAGTATCGCTTAATTCATTAACAAATGATGGGCGGTATGGTTTCATGCCGAGATCTTTTGTCATGTGATCTCTCATTGTGGACATGGGGGACTGCATGTTCTTGTGATCGTTTCCGAAGTGATTTTTTTCGGTGAACGAACCACCGATGCAATCACACCTTCGCATTGTTCTGCTCGCGTTGTTGGTCTTCCCGACCGTGGTCTGTCCTTGATGGAGCCAGTTTCAAACAGCTTTTTCTCCCAGCGTAATACCGTCTTGTTTGGTGGTGCAGCCTTATTGAATCTTGTGTTGAAATCATTCTGGATATCATGCGTCGTTTTGCCAGTATGTGACCTTTCATGAGCCCATGTGCTCATCACTATCCTTTCCTCCAGAGTGTAAGTGGACTGGTCTACCATTGTTCACACAATTCTAATACCTGGAAAAGAAAAAAATTCAATGAATCACATATAAATTCAATTAATCACACAAAAATAAAACTGGTATTACAATATGTACATTTTGTAGGGGGTGACGGGACTTTTCGAACACCCTGTAGAATAGTACCTTTATATACGCATAATACATATTACAACGCCCTTAGTGAACAAAGCAGTAAGTAATGCAAATATTAGTTACGCATAATAACAATGATTTAATTTCCAAAACTAAAGTTTAATATACTAGGGGCACTCAATATATTTTGCCCCACCCTTTTTTCTTAACTAAATAATAGGCTATGTGGCTGAAATGTCTTTTGGGCAGTAAGTTTGAACTTTCTGCGCTTCACATAACCAGATTTTTTCCAGTTTGAACCTCCCCTCCTTGTATAAAACCGCTTTTAAACGCCCTTGTATAAAACCTATGGTTAACGCAGTTTCAAAAATGGCGTCTGACAGTGATGTGCGTAGTAAATAGAGAGCTGTTATCGAGTTCTTAACCGCAAAGAAGGAAACAGTTGGAAATATTCACAAACGTCTACAAAGCGTTTACGGAGATGCTGTTGTTGATCGAAGCACAGTTGGACGCTGGTCTAAACGTGTGAGATCATCGGAGAGAGGGAGAGCCAGCCTCGATGATGAGCCACGCAGCGGTCGCCCGGCATCGGCTGTGACATCTCACACTGTGCAACGTGCTAACAGCATCATTCGATCAAATCGGCGCGTCGCATACAAGGAGCTATCACTGGAGCTAGGAATTAGTGAAGGAAGTGTGAATACGATAATTCAGCAACTGGGTTACTCAAAAGTGTGTTCACGGTTTGTTCCTCGCGAACTGACTGAAGATCACAAAGCCCAAAGAAAAAAATATTGCTTCTGACTTGTTGGTTCGATACGAGACAGAAGGGGATGACTTCCTTTCACGAATTGTGACTGGGGATGAGACTTGGGTACACCACTTTGAACTTGAAACAAAACGCCAATCCATGGAGTGGCATCACGCAGACTCTCCACGCAAGAAACAGTTCAAAATGGCTCCCTCTGCACGAAAGGTTATGGCCACCATCTTCTGGGACATGAAAGGGGTGATTCTGGTGGACATTATGAAGAAAGGACAAACAATCAACTCAGAGGCATATATTGCTACCCTACAGAGACTCCAGAGACGTATAAAGTGAGTTCGACCGGAGAGAAAACTGGAAGACGTCCTTCTTTTGCACGATAACGCAAAACCACACGACAGTTTGCAAACAAGAGAGGCCATCACAAAAATGCGCTTGTCTGTATTAGGCTGAGTGTATTATCCCACCCTCCATACAGCCCGGATCTGGCACCTTCAGACTTCCATTTGTTTGGGCCAATGAAAGATGCTATTCATGGAAGAAAGTTTCAGAGTGACGATGAGGTTGTTGAGGAGGTTAAGAGGTGGCTCCAGCGGAGCCCAGCGGACTTTTACCAGCAATGAATAAAGGCCCTTGTTTCGAGGTGGAGGAAAGCCGTAGAAAAGGATGGAGACTATGTTGAAAAATAAAAACTTGTAAAAAAGGTATGTATGTAACTACTTGTATACAAAATTTCTGGAACTTACAAGGAAACTGGGAAAGAAAAAAAAAAGGTGGAGCAAAATATACTGAGTGGCCTTCATAGAATAATACCATTATACACGTATGAATAATACATATTACAACGCCATTATAGTGAACCAAACTGTAGGTAATGAAAATGTTCGTTACACCATAATGATAAGGATTTAAATTTAAAAAAATTATTAATGTAAAATAATACTATTATGAAAAGAGGAGATTGTAGACACCAATCGACCAGGGAAGTACTCCGGGAGGGACGTTAGGTAGGAGACAGGGAGTGCTGGAACTCCCGTTTCTCCTGTCACTGTCCTCCTCAGCTAATCGGATTTTACGTGTCTCATCTACCCTGTGAGCAGTCCAGTATTCTTTCAAACACACAGTTCTCCCTCTATACCTCACTACACATACATGTATCTTAAACACTACACAATCTTTTCAAAATTTATATTAAAAAAAAAAAAGACTCTTTCCTTCTTCTGCGGAGGGGTCACTTTTGCGGGCGTTCGCCCTTAGCCCCTTCTTCACATAAAAAAATGCACGCTCAGTCTCTTTTGTGCATAACCTTTGGTTAGCTTCCGCCCGAATTGTTCATTCTGACGAAGGTCAAGCTTTTCACTCCACCTTAGACCTACAGTTTAACGTGGAATCCGAACCAGCCCCACCAGCAGCCCAGCGTCTTAACCACTAGGCCACCTACGGTACCCATTTATCTACCAACCACTTTCTTTATTGTATGGAAGAATGAACAGCCGGCTGCCGTCACCGGGTCTCGAACCCGGGCCGATGGATTCGTAGTCAGCGATGCTAACCACTATACCACCGATGCGCATATATATATATATATATATATATATATATATATAATATATATGATACACACAGACCGTGCATGGAACAAGGAACTCTTCTAGGAAAATTAAATCCACTATAGTCCGAATAAGTGATGGTAAATGACAAATACTGTAGTTTTTTTTTTTCATGATGCTAGCCCGACGTGGGCAACGGGTTACTCGCAAAGAGGTCCTAAAAATATAGCTTCCCTCACCAGCTATCTGCAAAGCAGATAGGATCCAGCTTTGGGATAGGATCTAGGGTTTAAAGCAGCCTAGCCCAGTTACATTTAGAACCTCAATATAAGCAAAAGACTCGCTGCCTTCACGTCAGATTGAATACATCAAAGAAAAAGGGGTAACTATTATATTTTTAGCCAAAAACCAAAACTTAAACCTCAACTGGCAGAATTGAACGTCCACTTTTCAAGGCACATAACATGTCCGTTTCATGATGGGAATGAACTCAGAATGGTTCCCTGAGGTTTTTTATGATATACACAGACCCGTTGCCCACGTCGAGCTAGCATCATGAAAAAGAAAAAAAACTATAGTATTTGTCATTTACCATTACTTATTCGGACTACAGTGGATTTAATTTTCCTAGAAGAGTTCCTTGTTCCATGCACGGTCTGTGTGTATCATAAAAAACCTCAGTGAACCATTCTGAGTTCATTCCCATATATATATATATATATATATATATATTATATATATATATATATAACAGAAAGTGATAGGTCTGCTTTGGAACTCTAATGGAATAATACTAGAAAATAATGGAAAAAAGGCAAATTAGACATTTTATGACTACAAAGGCACTTTTTCTTGTAAACGGAAAAGAAGGCAAAAAAGGTATTTATGGTATTGTGCCTGAACATTCCGGCTTTAGTTGACAATAATATATAAAATTAATGGCATTTAACTTATTTAGTACATAAAAATAGTGAAAGTGGCAAGTAATAATAATTTAATTAATAGAGACAACTAAAAATAATAATAGCAATAATAATAATCCGAAA
This sequence comes from Bathynomus jamesi, assembly GCA_023014485.1. Taxonomy (NCBI): domain Eukaryota; kingdom Metazoa; phylum Arthropoda; class Malacostraca; order Isopoda; family Cirolanidae; genus Bathynomus; species Bathynomus jamesi. The sequence goes on along the minus strand of JAJOZX010000879.1, from coordinate 890,932 downwards.
TACAATATAAAGTCTACAAAATGTTACAGGAACTTAAATTAGATGATTTATTGTACAGGGTGGTCCAAAAGTCCCTATCTATTTTTGCTGAAATAATAGTATTTTAGGATAAAACTGTAGTAACATAATTAGATGTATATTTTATTTATAAAGCTTAGGTCTAAGATTCGACGTGAGCACCGTCTTTGCAAATCTCGAATCTGTCCACTGCATTGCGAAACACATTCTTAGACATCTTTGGGGTTATTTTAGCGACTGCCGCGACAATGCAGGTTCGCAGATCCTGCAGGTCTGTAACTCTTGTTTTGTAAACCTCAGACTTTATAAAACCCCACGCAAAGAAGTCTAATGGTGTTAAATCCGGAGATCGTGCTGCCAAGGGCCTGTTTCCACCACGTTCAGTCCAGCGATTTGGTAAGAGCTCATCAAGGTACGCCCGAACAATGTCTGCATAGTGACATGGAACTGCATTATGCTGAAAGACAACAGTGTCGAGAATGCCATCTGAACGAAGTTGGGGTTCAAGAAACTGCTGAAGCATGCCAAGATAAATTGGCCCTGTTACCGTAGCTTCTGCAAAGAAAAAAAGGTCCGTAAATCTTCGATCTTGTCATACCCAACCAGACATAAACTTTAGTAGAATATCTCTCCCATTCGTAGAACTCGGTTGGTTTTTTACTAGCTCAGATACGGCAATTATGTCGATTAACCTTTCCCTATGTGTTGAATGTCGCCTCATCGCTGAAGAGAATGTGGTTTAATAAGTTTTCGGTATGAATTTTTTCAATAAATTCTGTGCACATGGCGGCTCGTCTTGGATAATCTTCGTGTAACTCATGTTACTGTACGAGTTAACATTCTAGGATTTGTTTCAAAGGCATCTCTTACCAATTCAACATTTTCTTGAAAAATACCTGGACGTCCAGATCTTGCTTCACCATGAACAGATCCTGTTCTTTTAAATTTATTCTTTCGAATTTTTCTCGAATTTTTTGCACTTCTTCCCTTGGATACGTAGTGTTGCTTCCATTACACGTTCTTGAACCTCTATCATCATCTATGGCCTGTAGAAAATAAAATAGAAATATCATCATTTCAGCAAAATAGATAGGGACTTTCGGACCACCCTGTATATTGAGTAAAAAATAAATGCTCCTTTATAATACTACTACTACTACTACTACTAATAATAATAATAATGATAATAATAATAATAACAATAATAATAATAATAATAAAAAGAATAGTTTACAAAATTAAAGGTAATTAATGAAATTAGCATATTTTAAAGTTTATTACAAAATTCATTACTGTGATAAAAATGACAGTAGTGAACTTATACATTAGTAGGAGCTAATGAAGTGTTTTTTAGTGATTTGACTTTTGAAAATTAGTTTTTCATCTAAATTAATGCTAAGTACGTTTACCTTCATTCACTCTCGCAGGAGCGGTGTTCCCAATTTTTATTTGACAGTTTGTATTAATGTGTTTTGTGGTAATAATCATATAAGATGACTTTGTCAGGTTCAATATAAGTTTATGAGCACACATCCATTTACACACATTTTCTAATTGCCTGTTCGTTTCATTAATCAGAAAGTCTGCGTTATGATGGGAAGAAGTAAGAGACTAAGAGTGGTATCATCTGCGCATTTAATGTGGTAGAAAGATGAAAATTGTTGACGTGAATTAGAAATAGTAATGGCCCAAGAATAGACCCTTGCGCGACTCCACTAGATAGCATCGCCTTGTCTGGTAAATTGTCTTTTAATCTGATGTACTGATGGCGATTTGACAGATATGATTTAAATCAATGTAGGATACTTCTTGTTATTCGATATATGTGAAGTTTATTCAATAAGATTTTATGCGAAAGTGTATCAAATGCTTTTGACAAGTCGAGGAAGATCAAGGCAGTGTGTTTTTTGCTGTTTTAGTTCTGATACACATTTTCTAATAACATGTTTATGGCCTCTTCCGTTGTATGTCCATTGTCCACCTCTAAACCCAAATTGTGTTTTATTTAAAATATCGTATTTGATTAGGAGTTTAGTAAGTTTATTGTACACGATTTTTTCAAATACTTTACAAAAAGTTCCAATAGGAAATGGGGCGATAATTGGATGGAATGTTTGGGTTTCCCGACTTAAATACAAGGTATACTTTGGCTTCCTTTAGACTGTCAGGGAATATACCTTTGGTAACTTTTGGGTTGCTTCCGCCCGAATTGTTCATTCTGACGAAGGTCAAGCTTTTCACTCCACGTTAGACCTACAGTTTAACGTGGAATCCGAACCACGCCCTATCAGTAGCCCAGCGTTTTAACCACTAGGCTACTCAGGGTACCCATTTATCTACCAACTACTTTCTTTCTTGTGTGGAAGGATGAACAGCTGGGTTTTGCTGCATGCCACCTGCAAACACAGGGTCTCGATCCCTGGACCAATGGATTCGTAGTCAGCGACGCTAACCACTACACCACCTGGCGCAATATACTTAGTATTAAATGCAAAAAACTTCACTTTTTTCTACGTGAAGGTCAAAATATGAAAATAAAAACCCACTCTAATAGACAGAGTTTATTTCCACAACAGTTTCGATGCCCACTGGCATCCTCTTCGGGTGGATACAGAAACACGAATGAACGTTATGAACCAAAACAAGAGGGAAAAACAGTCCAGGGACCGACCGTTAAGAAATTCGCACCTAGGTTAGATCCCATTCTCCCGACACCGGAAGGGCATTTTCATTAAGTACATTCGCGCAAATTTAAAACTATCTTCCTGTTCTAAACATACAGATTCTATTATATATTTTTTTTTTTTTTTACATAATTATTGAATTTATTATTAATTTTATTACATTTAATATTGCATAATTATTTATTACAGAAATTATAAATTTATTATTACATTGGTTATTACATTATTGTTTATTATACAGAACTTATAAACCGAAAAACGAATGAAAAAAGCCGATTAGGAAACAATCCAGAGAAATTCGCACTTAGGTTAGATACCGTTCTCCCGACACTGGAAGGGCATTTTATTACAGGGTCCGTTTATAAGTACATTCCCACAAATTAAAACTATCTTCTTGTTCTATACATACAGATTCTAATATTTTGACATAATTACTGCATTTATTATTACATTTACATTTTTTTAAACATTTATTATTATTACCTTTACCCTAATTATTAAATTTATAATACCTTTATTATTACATCTGTTGCATTTATATTTATTTCCATATTTATTACTTCCATTATTACATTTACTAAAGGCGAGTAAGGAAACATTCCAATCCAGAGACATTTAAGAAATTCACACTTAGGTTCGAACACGTTCCCATGACTCCGTAAGGGATTTTTTGACCAAGAATCTCATTAAAGGGTCTAACTTATAAGTACCTTCGCACAAATTAAAATTATCTACTTTTTCTATACACACAGATTCTATTATTTTTCTTTTGACATAATTATTACATTTATAAAGTACCTTACTTGATTCCCAATCTATAGCATGATTATTTTGGCTGGCGTGATAAAAAATGGCATTATTAGTATTACAACTTCTGAAGGCATATTTGTGTTCTTTAATACGGGTTTCAATATTTCTTCCAGTTTCTCCCACGTATACTAAATCACAACTTTTACAGGGAATGCTGTAGACACAGGCTTGTTCCTCTTTTGCCGTGAAAAGTAAATTGGTTAGGAATAACGTGGCAAAAGAGGAACAAGCCTGTGTCTACAGCATTCCCTGTAAAAGTTGTGATTTAGTATACGTGGGAGAAACTGGAAGAAATATTGAAACCCGTATTAAAGAACACAAATATGCCTTCAGAAGTTGTAATACTAATAATGCCATTTTTTATCACGCCAGCCAAAATAATCATGCTATAGATTGGGAATCAAGTAAGGTACTTTATAAATCAATAATTATGTCAAAAGAAAAATATTAGAATCTGTGTGTATAGAAAAAGTAGATAATTTTAATTTGTGCGAAGGTACTTATAAGTTAGACCCTTTAATGAGATTCTTGGTCAAAAAATCCCTTACGGAGTCGTGGGAACGTGTTCGAACCTAAGTGTGAATTTCTTAAATGTCTCTGGATTGGAATGTTTCCTTACTCGCCTTTAGTAAATGTAATAATGGAAGTAATAAATATGGAAATAAATATAAATGCAACAGATGTAATAATAAAGGTAATATTATAAATTTAATAATTAGGGTAAAGGTAATAATAATAAATGTTTAATAAAATGTAAATGTAATAATAAATGCAGTAATTATGTCAAAATATTAGAATCTGTATGTATAGAACAAGAAGATAGTTTTAATTTGTGGGAATGTACTTATAAGCGGACCCTGTAATAAAATGCCCTTCCAGTGTCGGGAGAACAGTATCTAACCTAAGTGCGAATTTCTCTGGATTGTTTCCTAATCGGCTTTTTTCATTCGTTTTTCGGTTTATAAGTTCTGTATAATAAACAATAATGTAATAACCAATGTAATAATAAATTTATAATTTCTGTAATAAATAATTATGTAATATTAAATGTAATAAAATTAATAATAAATTCAATAATTATGTAAAAAAAAAAAATATATATAATAGAATCTGTATGTTTAGAACAGGAAGATAGTTTTAAATTTGCGCGAATGTACTTAATGAAAATGCCCTTCCGGTGTTGGGAGAATGGGATCTAACCTAGGTGCGAATTTCTTAACGGTCGGTCCCTGGACTGTTTTTCCCTCTTGTTTTGGTTCATTCGTGTTTCTGTATCCACCCGAGGAGGATGCCAGTGGGCGTCGAAACTGTCGTGGAAATAAACTCTGTCTATTAGAGTGGGTTTTTATTTTCATATACTTAAGTAGTATAGCCGCAAAAGGGGAGAGTGCAAGAATGTTGCAGGTTATTATGTAATGTTGCAAGGGGGGGTGGGGTTGTTGCAAAGGGAGGTGGGGGTTGTTGCAAAGGGGGGTGGGGGGCTGCAAAAAAAGAAAAAAAGAAAAAAAAATTCCCCCAAAGGGGGGATGCTGCAGGTGCAACAAGGAAAACTTGGAGGCGGCGTTAACCCCCAAGAGAAAGAAGGAGGAGAGAAAGGAGGAGGAGATGTGTTCACCTGGCAGGAGCCAAGTGCACATTAAGACCAGCCGAGTAGGCGTTGTTTTATAGGCTCCTAATCAGCCAGTTGGCGTAAATGGCTTGAGTTGCCAGATACCGCGATACCATTGTATACATTATTATAGACTCCTAATCAGCCAGTTGGCTGTAAATGGCTTGAGTTGTCAGATACCTCTTTTTAGCAGTATTATTGTGTACATTATTATTATATACGCCTAATCAGCCAGTTGGCGTAAATGGCTTGAGTTGCCAGATAGCGCCATGTATTCATTTAATCGAAGACAGAGTTGCCAGATACCATTGTATACACTATTATAGACTCCTAATCAGCCAGTTGGCTTAGAAGGCGTAAATGTTGCCAGATACCGCAATACCACTGTATGCATTATTATATTTCTAAAAAGAATACCGGTAGTAGAAGGCATAACAATTAAGTAAAACAACATTGCATCATTCTGTTTATTATAAATATATAGAAAATAAATATACATTTGAGGAATATGCATATAACAGTACAGGAAATATATACACACATTATGGATATATATAAATAAAATATACATTTCAAATAAATACACTTCAATAGAATATGTACATAACAGTACAGGAGAAATATCACGCAAATATATATAAACACAAATCAATAGAAATATGCGTATAATCAGTACAGGAGAAATGTCAGCAAAATATACAATTCACTTTTTTCAAAATACTAACTCGGTCTTAATCGAGTTTACATTCATCATTATTGTGCTCTGCATTACGCAGTATTGCGGCTTAATAATATTTCACCGCTTAAAGTATAGGGAAACTGTATTCGATATGAAGGGCTTTCATATCGTTCAGTACTATTTTGTTCCCCTTTACAACCGTTGGTAATCATCTTTAAACACGTCTAGAATACAATCAAAGCACGCACAAGAGTTCATCGTTAGCTACATTATTAAATACAGTTTATAACACGCTTTTCCAATCGAGGGTTTATTTCTACCGACTCGAGCTTTTCAATCGTGAACTCACTCACATAGCGGCAATTGAAATAATCTTCTAAATCGTTACGACAACTGCTCGTTATATAAAGAAATAGTTCTCAGGGTGAACGGTGTAGGTGAGCTCAGCCTTGTACCGATCAATTGCTTTGTACCAAAGTTCATGGTATTTCAAAGAGTCTAAACTTTTTAAATAACGTCCAGCTCTAGACCATTCTCACCAGCCCTACCTCGGTAAACCCATCGAGCAGAGCGGTGTAGGCGTATTCAGTACTGTATCAAATAAAGCATGTTCGTAACACGCGCGTCTAATATAGGTTTTCAGTTTACGGAATCCGACGATTTCAAACATTCTGTCGAGGATGAAACGGTTCGCGTAGGACAGAGCGTTATATCAGGAGCATTCTTCCACATCGCCGTATAGCATGCACGGCCGATCGTTATTTATACACAACGTACATACACGGCGTATGAGGGTGCGTCACTAATCTGCTCTCTCTTGTACCTACGTTAGCAGGTATTTTATAACGATCTTCACTCCACTTCTCACTATACAAAGATTCTATTCATCTCCTCTCGATACTTAATAAAACCCGTTTGTTTGTCGGTCTACATTCCGTTTCCAGTACATAGCTAATGGTTACCGGAATTACGCTGAACACGCGCAACGATTTCGTCACGGACACATCGTACGAGGCGTTGAGAATGCTGCTCAAAGGAAGTTCCATCGTATTCGAGGAGCGCACGTCCACTCGGCTCAAGCTCTGAGATAACTATGAGCCGTGTGAGGCACGCAGGTAGGCAGGAATGGTTTCGACGGCTGCTCTACTCAATGATACGTGAATGGGCTTGTTCCGCGAGTCGAATTGTTGTACCGGTACAAGAATATTCACTACCCCCTACGCACCAGACAGTTTGGATAAGAACTAGGAACATTTTATGTTTTACTAAATCTCCAACACTCCGGCGCACTATTTGAGAGGAACATATGTTCATATTTTCTTTCTGCCCATCAAACGATACTCGTCTCTAAACTCTGTTAAAAATTCACGTAATACCGCTTGTCACACCACCCATCAGCAAGACTCATTATCCATACCTGCTGCTTCTCTTCTGCACGCGTTTCTTCTTTTACTTCACGGTGTATGTGAGACTTTATAAAGTTTAGCTCTGCAGTATACTTCAGCACAATCGTCTGTACGAAAGCCTTCAACGGTCTCACCAGAACATCCGTAGAGTATTTTACATCTTGGAACTTCGCACAATCCAATGTGTTTTTAAAGAGGCATAGAGGGATGAATAGGAAGTTTTTCGGTATCCACCACATCCTGGCACTTTACTGAATACCATTTCGTAAACGTTGTACAAGCAATATTAAAGGTAGCCATTTGAATACACGTCTGATCTGAATACACGTCTGATCTCTCGGGCTTACTGCGGTCGACTGACCACGCGGGATTCCCAGATAGTAGCATGACTCACGGTCTTACAGTGGGCGGAGCTTAGAACTTTCACCTACACACACACAACACACACACACACACACACACACACCACACACACAAAGGAGAAAGTGAAACGCTATTTGAAACATGATTTATTTAATAAACGAGATATTCAAGTTATATATATTTACAAATACGATTTAATAAACGAGATATTCAAGTTATATATATATATATATATATATATATATATTTACAAATAGATACGATTATATACAAGACGTGAGTTAGAAGCATCATTGGTATCCAAAGGGTACGGTATCATAGGTACCAGGTAACTGGTAACGTTTCCTATAGGTGTTACGGCACACCATCGTACCCCTAAGTTCCTTCACGCCCCCAGCTTTCTGCGCCCGAAAATTGTGGGTGCCTACAATTAGTTGGGGAGGTTGTTCATCCAAACATACTAGATCCTTCAACGACTCAAAGTTAACAACCTCCCGATTCGCATGGTTGAGCGTAATACCCTTTGCCTTCACGATATATTTCATTTCCTCTCCCCACCCTGACCCGTACCCCATAAGTCTTAGGTCCTGTTGAGGCAAAAGAGTCGGCGTATGCGTTGTCCCATACTCATCCTTGATCTCATCAGTGAGCTCGCCGAGGAACTCCCCAATAGTGGCATGTATTCACCCTCCCTCTCTGTGAATATCACGCTATCTGTATCGGCATACAATACTCTCCGCCAAGAGAATGCAATAGACCCCAAAGTTTTTATACGGGCGTAGGCTGTTGTGAAGCTGGCCACAGGTATGTTTGTACCCTTGAGGTATCTGTGGCAAATTCAGTGTTGTTGTACTTTATTACGTAGTATTACCTACATTTACGATCTTCATGACCTCTTTATCGGGGGCATTGGCATAATCCCAGACATCGCTATAACTTTGTGCCAAATGTATGCTCCCTCTGCCGTATTCTTCGCAAATTTTCCCCATAGACTGTTTAGACACAACTTTGCACTAAAGCGCTTGCCAGGATTCTTTACAATTTGGACACGATCAAGTTGTATACCTTCGCGTCGCGGTAACGTTGAATATAGGCAGATTTTCATCTTCGGTATCAACTCCTCGCGGATACCCTGATGCCTCAACCTTATCCTTCAAAAAGGTGTTTAATATGGTGTGAAAAGGTTGGGTAGCTTCTGAAACCTCCACACCTCATGTATCTTCAGTATTCTATAACCATGGCGCACGGCTAGGGCCAACTCAGGACTTGTATATACGCCTCTGATCTTACGCTGGTGGGGTATATGGTTACATTCGCCGTTATCCTCTTCCGCGCACTTCACGCACAGGGGAAACATGAGCTTGTCGTCGATAACGACAGGTAAGATCGGCATCCATAATTGCGTGGGGGGAGTACGTCTACGAAAGAGAGCCCAAAGTAACGATCATTCAAATTTTTTGAAAATTCATTGATGGAGGGTAGGCTAGGTCCCACCAGTTTCTCAGGAGCGCCCACGGGGTACGGATTGCGCTTCATCACGTATGGTATAAAGACAGAAATCGCAGTAATGGAGCTTCACGCCCTCCGTAGGTGGGAAGTATAGTCCTGAAAGGATTTGTACGTCCTCCAAACAGCTATCACCACATTTGAGAGGATCCAGCACCATTGAACGCTTGATCGTTTTTATTTCCTCACGGTACACCTCGTCTGTCTCCATCCGTGCATCATATTCCGCTCCCACAAGACTTTGTGAGTGAACTGTGATCCTATAAGTTGATCGCGGGTGCGGGTCGATGCAAGACAGTCGCAGGAGACCTACCGTGGATATCTCCGGTGATTCCGCACTCAGGACGGGGGCATCCATGCCACCAGCAACCGTTAAAGGAGTACACAGTCTTCACACCAGTGACACGGTTTTCACTTAACCCATCAACCCAAAAAACACGTCCATTAATCTTAATGGGTACTTCACCCGTGTTGCGGGCGTGCTTTATGTATCACCTGTCTGTTGCTGTAGGTGTATGAGCCAGTAAATAGCCTTGTGCCCGTAACTGCGGGGATTGTTTCGGTGAATAATGGCTAAGGTGTCTTTCGGCATGAAGTTATTCTTGAACACCGTAAAACATAATGATGCGATGGTGGTTGCGACTTGCAGTGGATCGCATTTGAAACGGGCTATGTACATCCTTCTAAAGGCCTGGAAACATACTCTAGCACGCGCACATCATTCACGCAATAACGCTCACATTCATCAGCTTATTATAAGGGTTACTTTCATTAAAACTGTCGTGTATCGATCAAAGTCTTCACACGTTCCTCCTACAGTCAAAATAATGTTTGGGGGGTGGTGGGCCTACGTATTTTAAAGTCTCGCTGGTGAGGAAAGTGTAAGGGAATATCCTTTGGAAACTTCAGCTGTACTCCCATCACCTTGGGTAGCTTTGCTAATTTACAAGGTGTAATAATAAAGTATCTTTAAATTGTACATTGCCTCTTATCTGCATCTGTATTAATTTGTTGCCTCTTTTCAATGGATCACCTGTAAATATCTCAGAGGATTCGTGTTCAAGCAACTCCTTATAAGGAACTGCGTGTCAAACTTTGCCCGTTATGGGCGAGAATATACACAGTCATTTTTTTGAACTTGTCGGCTAACTTGACAATATAGAGACAAATAGTTTCACAGACTATCGCTGACATTCGTTTTAAAAACGTTTGTCCGTGTGTTTGTAGCGTTTACCACATTTGGGGCACTCGTCACATTCGATATCCATACACTCATCACAGATAGTCTGGCTCACAAGTAAATGTGGAATTACCTCTTTGGTTTCAGCGTTCGTATATGTTTCTATATCGTAGTATACAGTTATACAAGGGTTATTTTAGGCTTAGCATCTTTCATATAACATACATGCTTTACTCCATCCGCCTTATATTCCTCCTGGCATGTAGGACAGTGAATTACGTCACACTTGTGCTTAAATTTCCCCAATTATCCATTGTGTGAAACATACCACATTCACAGATTCTCATTTTCCTGCACGTGCCAATTGATTTATGGAAATCAAAACAGCTATTATTGAAAAATGTGCGTCTACACACATCACAGTCTCTCTTCTCAGCTTCAACTACACGGCTTTCACATTTGGTGCTTTTACACTGCTCACATACCATGTGACATTCTTTACAATGTCTCACTATATCATCCGCAAACTCGAGGCACCCCTTACACAAATCATGATGTCTCCCATATTTTCGACTTTTGTCATAACTCGCGTAAAGCCACCTTATATTACGGATGGGGAGATACGTTGTCCCTGACAATCCTAAAATAAGTAGGGGCCTTGTACGATCTCTCACACAGCTTTTAAAAACATACACAGTCCTACGACGATCATCCAACCCAAACACAACTATGCGGACATTCATTTCCTGTTCTACCCTTCTCAGCTCTTCAGGACCCATATTACAGTCAAATTCAAGTTCACAGTCTACAGCTAGTTTACGGGCACGCTCCACGACTGTAGGCAACCAAATTTTTTGAGTTCGTGTATTTTGTACAGTAAACATACGTGCTAAGAGTACTGCTATAAAGCCGCAACCACGATCGACGTTTATATGCCGTCTATAAATAGCTTGAGAATTGAGTTAAGAGTATACGGTATGGCACTATGACCCGCAACACGGTATACATGGTCAATATTTACCGTGAAGTTGTCCATATTGAAGGCTATACTACTTTGGGCGGCTTGCATTATACGCCTAATATATATTCTACATCTTCAGCCGCCAAACGTCTAAATGGCACTATCACCCAATAATCGTCTACATCACCGTCATCTGACCCGAATCCAAAGGACAGACTCGTCCTGACTTCACGCTCGTCACGATTCTGAAGAGCAAACTCTATAATACGCTCTACAACCCGGCGTAGTCCGCGCTCAATTCCACTGCTATACATGACTCTAGGGTCGACCCTGACTCTATACCGATTTCTAGTCAAGGCTGGGGTGGGGGCTGCGGAGCGCACCAATTCCAGCGTTATACCATCCCTCAACAGAACGGGGGGCGGCGGATGAATTAGGGGTATATTAGCGGAAGGTGCTGCTGATGGGGGCCCTGTTGCGTAGGAGGTTGATGGTTGGGGCTCTATTATTGTAGACTTAACAGAACGGGGGGCGGCGGATGAATAAGGGGATATATTAGGTGCTGCTGGGGGTGTTGTTGCGTAAGAGGTTGAGGGTTGGGGATCTATTACCGCTGCAACAGACGCGTATTTCGGTCGCTTTATACCTGACGTGGGTATCTCATACCTCCGCTTTGGACGTGTTACCGGTATCGCTGGTGAGGGTTCAGGGGAGGAGATCACAACTACACTGTCGTCGAGGTCATCCGTAATGATGGGCTGCTCTACCTCATCGTCATTCACGGTTCTGTGGGAGAAGAAATATAAGGATCAGCACTCAAAATTTGTAATATTTTGTAAATGACTCACTTAGGAGTGTGACGTGTTAGAAATGGACTCTGTAGAAAAATTCAGATTCACGAGCCCATCCACATGTATTATATCTGGACCTACAGGATGTGGTAAAACTGTGTTTATGCTTAAAATCATTAAAGAAAAGGGGGAGATGTTCTCGAAATTTGTGCATAAAGTTATATGGTGCTATTCGACGTATCAATCAGTGTTCAACGAGTACCAAGATGATATTTTGTTCCACAAAGGCGTATATGACGTTAATTCGTTAAAGGGAAATGAACATACAATCATTGTAATTGACGATCTCATGTTGGAGATGGATAAAACGTTTGCCGAGACATTTACAGTATTCTCCCACCATCTTAACATAAGCGTGTTCTTCATCAATCAGAATCTATTTTTCAAAAATAGATACATGCGCGATGTGTCGTTAAATACGCAATATCTAGTCTTATTCGCGCAACGTAGAGATGTATCACAAATTGGGGTATTAGCCAATCAAATGTTCCCGAATCAGCGTAAGGAGTTTTTGGAAGTTTATAAAGAAGCTACAAGCACGCGTTACGGATATTTGCTTTGCGACCTTCATCCGCGAAACACGTTTAGAGTGCTTCTGCGAACGAATATATTTCCAAACGAGCCTGAAACGGTGTATATTCCAGAATGACAAAGAGACTAAAGAAATACCGTGAATTAATAAAAATCTATCATCGACTGCCCCGGGCAATGCAGCAGATGTTTATTAAAAATATCGATGCCGACTTTTTAAAATGCATCTGTGAAATCTGTCTTAACGTTATAAATTGCAATGTATCAATGAAAACCCATCAGAAGGCTCGCCTACGCCGCTACAAGAACATAATACGTGCACTCGCTCGTAAAAGCCAAACTGTAGCGAAGAAAAAACGAATTATTGTACAAACAGGAGGGTCATTTCTCCCCATCTTATTTTCAGTTTTGGGTCCTTTACTGACTAGATTAATATAATGAAGAAAGTGGTAGTGATTCCCCACGAGGTGTACGCCTCACTGCAAAGGAATCCAGACACGTATCTAGATCCCCGTAAAAGCAGACTTAAAAGAATGGAAAGCGAATTGTTAGCCCTATTAAACAGTGAAAAAACACCTGATGAGAAAAGAATCTTATACCAAGAAGCTCTGCAGAAATTTCTTCACGAGTACGAAAATTATAAGAGCCCTACAGAGATTCCTGTGGTTATTAGGCACAGCACGGGGGACGATGGCGACATAGGATCTGTGCCCGACGACACAGCTGACCAACCAAAAAGATTAGCCACACAACATATCGAACATGTATTAAAAAATACCCTCCCACTTACATTGAGGAGTAAAGGCTTAAGTCTTTATAATCTATTGAATGAGGATCCCGCCATACAATGGACCGATACAGGGAGATCATTGTGGAAGGATCAAAGGTACAGGGATCGAATATCGTAGACATTGTCCATGATCTGGTGAGAAAGTGGGATAGGCCATCACCATCAGGATGGAAGCATATTAAAGCAAGACTACAACAAATAAATGTCCCTAAAACGTTGATAGGAAATCTGAACAGGTTAAAAGACTTGGAACATGCAACGCCTGTGACACAATTGAAGGCGCCGTCACCCCCGGCGGTAACACCTTTGAAGAGGAGCAAGAAGAGGTTAAACCAACCCTACCCACGTGCCTCTAAAATACGCAAATGGCTAACGTATTAACTAAACGCTATTATGACATTTCTACCCCATCCTCTTACGGCGGCGTAGATAGACTGTACAGAAGTGTTTACGGAGTAGGAAAAAAAGATGTTGAAAGATTTTTGAGGGAGCAGGACGCTTATACGCTTCATAAGCCTGTGAGAAAAAGGTTTAAAACAGCCAAGACAACGGCTTCCTCGATTGATTCTATTTGGCAAGCAGATTTAACAGACATGCAAAGATATTCTGTGTATAACGATGGTTACCGCTACATTCTATTCATAATAGACGTATTCTCTAGATATCTGTGGCTAGTTCCTCTGAAAAATAAATCACCTGAAACAGTTGCTAAAGCCACCAAAACGCTAATGTTAAAAGAAAACAGGGTTCCTGGCTATTTTTGTACGGATATGGGGAAGGAATTTATAGGCCGTGCTTTTCAGAACATGTTGACAGAGTTTAATATCAGCTATTACACAACCAATTCTATACATAAGGCTTCTTTAGCTGAAAGAGTTCAGCGCACCATAAAGGAACGCATGCACCGTTATTTTACACATAAAAACACATACAGATTTCTAGACATTCTGGAATCATTGGCATCATCCTACAACCGCTCACACCATCGCACGATTGGGCAACACCTAACGAAGTTTTAGAAAGAGGTACGCTCCCGAGAAGAGATGGATCACCACCACCACCACACTCTGCGCGCTTCAAAATCAATGATTATGTAAGGCTGTCGCGTTCGGGGAATAAATTCGCAAAGGGTTTTGAGCAAGGATGGACACGCGAGATTTTTAAAGTTAGGGCTGTGAGACCTAAAGGTGAGATAATGATGTATTACATTGAAGATTTGAATGGGGAAGAAATCTCAGGAGGCTTTTACCGCGAGGAATTGCAGAAAGTTGCGTTTAATTTAGAAAAAAATGTGTTTAAAATTGAGAAAATTTTAGGAAGCAAAGGTTCAGGAAGGAGAAAAATGTACCTGGTGAAATGGCTAGGGTACCCAGAAAGCTTCAACACCTATATAAAAGCTGATGCAATAATGAAGCTTAAATAGTATGCAACATGGCTCCTAACCATTTCTACGTCACACTCCCGTCCTCCTCGTCCCTGTCTGTACACCCTAACAACACACTAGCCAACTTTGTAACAGAACTCCATGGGCACATTGAATTGGGTCGTGATTCGTATGAGGTGGGGATATGCGAAATTCAGCTGGACACCGTCTTTTTAAATATTGAACATAAAGAAACCGTTTTTACGATTCTTAGAGACATTGACGAGTGTGAAAAAGCTGGGGTAGCTATGGATGAAACTATGCGCATCGCTCGGACTAAGATTGCACGGTATTACAGTACAGAAGTAAGACTAGGGCCGGGTCAATATGGTTCGGCCGAGGATGTTGTGAGAGGCTTAAACGTAAGTTTAAGAAACTCAAACCTTACGAATGATTTAGTATATGAAATCGTAAACAACCCTGCACATACACTAATCCTAAAATCAAAGACTAACAGACGTCTTAAAGAACATAGAAAGTTCAAAATTCTAACCAACGGCCGATATAGCGCAGCCTTCCAAAGAGACACATTTCACGAGACACAGTATAACTTGTCCAGATTAATGTATCAATTGAAGATGGAGAAATTGGCTGAAAGGTCCCCAGACATGTGCTATATTTACAGTAATATAGTGGAGCACCAGTTTGTTGGGGATACCCAGGCACGCCTGCTGCGCATTGCTCACATCCCCAACCATAGAGGAAGGAGTTTGAGTATTACATATGACAGACCCCATTATGTGAATGTCGCAACTAATTTAATAACCAATATCACAATATATATAAGAACGATTGAGGGCGAAAACTTCCCATTCGGTAACGGGAGCTTAACAGTGAAGCTACACTTTCGACGCACTGAGTTATAATGGATAGAAAGCCTTTCACCGTCTATCGAGGGATGCGATACCAGCGCGGTAGTGGACTTGGATCCATTTTTTCATCCATACTACGTACGGCTGTTCCTTTGCTGAAGAGGGGTGCCAGATACCTTGGAAGGAAAGCGCTACAATCAGGCCTTAACACTGCAGAAGACATATTGGCCGGGGCTAAACCTAAAGAAGCTCTAAAAAAACATTTAAAGCGTACACGGAACGAAATCATCAAAGATGCAAAGAGAAAAATGCGTGGTGGCGGGAAGAAGAAGAGGGCTCCCCGGAAGAAGAAGGGGTCACGTGGTATTAAACGTAAAAGGCTATCAAAAAAGAAATGCTGTAAGCGAATGAAACCTATGGTTGACCACTTTTTTGACTGATATAAGCTAAGGATATTGATCTCATGAATCATAGTTTGTTTACCACTTGTCGAGAGAGGAGTCACTATTTCGCCATGGCACGCTTCATCCACCCATGTAGTTCACAATGCTGTAAATCGGAGCTGTCCTTTTTGAGCTCCCGCCAACCCAAGTTTCTATTGAGCACAGTGACTTTATTACAATTAACCCTTTAAACACAATTAGTTCCCCGAGTGCACCTATAGAATTCGTGATACCCAGCTCAGGTCCTTACTTTTTTGATCCAAGCTGTGTGCACATGTACGCTAAGCTACGTATAGCCCATTCTGATGGAACGGTCTGCGATGACAAATATGCTGTATACCCTGAAACAAACTTTCTGCACGCCATATTCAACCAGTGTGACGTATATTTAAATCAGACCAACATATCGGCAGGCACGGGGTACTATCATCTACGAGCCTATTTGGAAAATGTCCTCAACTTTTCCAAAGAAGCGAAGGCTACCTTTTTAAGTGCGGAGGGATATTATCAAACTAAAGATGAAAATAGTATAAAGGACAAATTTAAAAATTCTAAAAGAAAATATACGAGTGTTTTGGACGGTTGCACACAGATTTCACTTTCCAGGAGAAGTTGCTTGTGAACGGGGTGGATATGAAAATAAAGCTCACCCGCACGAGTCCTGAGATCTGCTTAAATCTGGATGCGAATCAAGAAGAGGGTGCAAAGTCCGTTGTGGTTCACATTATGGACACATACCTCCGCGTACGGCGAGTGAAATTAAGTTCACCAAAACAACTAGAAATTGAGAAAAATTTACTAAACGCTACAGTGAAATATCCTATTAACAGAGTGCAGATCAAACTATATACGGTTCCTGCAGGGTTGGCATCGAAGCAGATAGAAAACATTGCCCTGGGAAATCTTCCTAAAAGGATATTAATCGGCATGCAGGACCACGCTTCGGTGAATGGAAAATATAAAAAGAGTGCCTTTAAATTCGAGAATTTCGGACTTAAAAATATAACTCTATACGTTAATGGCACTGCTTTGGGTGGAACAATGGGTACGGACTATTCATCAGACGCTGTGTTACCGCTTTGTGCCAGAGCCTATAGTAATCTGACCCATATTGCAGGTGATTGTGATGAGCTTGGTAATGGGGTAACGCAGGAAGAATTCATTGATCAATTTAACCTTTACCCGTTTGACATTACACCTGACTTATCTGCTAGCGTAAATACCCATTTAACCCCACAGCAGAGCGGAAACATCTCAGTGCGGCTGGAATTCGCCAAGCCTATAGACGCTCCTATTAGTGTACTAGTATATCTCGAATCGCAAGCCCTAATAGAAGTAGATAGATTTAGAAGCGTTATCACTGACTTTTAAAATGGATGCTAATACACTTCAGAAAGTAATGGAGCGAGTCACACGTTCCAAATTTATCGGCGTGTTTGCGAAGAATGAAACATTGAGTTTGCCAAGTACGCGAGAATGCGGTAGTCTTATTGTGAACACAGACATCATCGGTAATGAAGGGATTCACTGGATCGCTGTCTATTTTAAAAATAGACAGCGCCTGTACTATTTTGATTCACTCGGTACTCAACCCTGGAGTGACCCTATTATTGTAAAATTTCTCGCTCAGTTACATATTCCCGAAGTTGTGTGGACCCCATTTCGCATGCAAGGATATTTTACTAATGTTTGCGGAATGTACTGCGTCTCATTTCTCATGCATGTGTCAAATGATAAAGAATTTATAAATTTTTTAAATTTATTTGACCCGTGTCACACTCGTCGAAACGATGAAATGGTATGCAGACAGATGAAAAACCGTTTTCCAATTGTACGTACTCGTATATTATAATGTTTTTGTTCGTATATTTGTAACGATATATTCTGTGGTTGTTTATTGTACTGATTTCTTTCATTTAATAAATTTATGAAAATATATTGTGTCTTCTTATCCCAAAAAGATCGAAAAACACTTACATTATTTCGGTGTGACATTGTTGACTGATCAGTATATCCTCCCTATTCCGAGATTCTTCAAAAGATTGTATAACACGTGTCAAATCCTCATCGGACCTTAAAGGAATAATGCTTTTAAAACATATACAGAGTATACAGACAGATCCCCATTATGTGAAGATATCTTTGGTTCGAGGAATAACATTGAATGCCATAAAAATTTCGATTTTAGCATAATGGGGATAACCAAATAACATTGATTGACATTTTTGGCGAATATCTATTTGACGAGATACTACAAATCTCCATATATATATATAAAATTCTAATTATAGACACTTACATTTCTATGGTAGCCCCCTGCGTCGGGTTGTAAGGAGCGTCACTGCAAATATCTTCAACGGTTTGCGTTGAAAATAATTCGCCACGGTCAATCGCATTGAAAAGACTAATTGCGGTTAATGCTGCAGTATCACGTTCTTCATACAATTCCAGGGAGACGTACAGGTCCATGGTGGAGGATGTGTGACATTGTTGATTGTTCAGTATATCCCCCGTATTCCGAGATTCTTCAAAAGATTGTATAACACGTGTCTAATCCTCATCGGACCTTAAAGGAATAATGCTTTTAAAACATATACAGAGTATACAGACAGTTCCCCATTATGTGAAGATATCTTTGGTTCGAGGAATAACATTGAATGCCATAAAATTTCGATTTTAGCATAATGGGGTAACAAAATAACATTGATTGACATTTTTGGCGAGTATCTATTTGACGAGATACTACACCCCATCCATATATAAATTCTAATTATAGACACTTACATTTCTATGGTAGTCCCTTGCGTCGGATTGTAAATAGCGTCACTGCACATGTCTTCTACGGCTTGCGTTGTAAATAATTCATCACGGTCAACCGCATTAAAAAGGCTAATTGTCGTTAATGCTGCAGTATCACTCTCTTCATACAAGTCTGGGGAGACGTACAGGTCCATGGTGGAGGGAATGATTATTCACTGACGCGAAAATAGCTACTGTTACTCCAAACTGAAAATATCCCCTTTTATATGCACAATCGCCAAGCTCCGCCCCAAAAGACCAGATGTTCGTAGTGATTGGCTGCCGATGTAGCTGGGTGGAGCTATGACGTGTACCAATCCGCTATAACGGGACCGGACGAGTAACATATATATATATATTTTCACCAATAGATTTAATGCTCGTATTCTCCTTTGAAAATTATTTGGTGATTCGTATAGTTCATGAAAAAGAATCCTTTTTATAAAACTTTTGGCACTGAGTCAGGTTTCAGAATTTTCTAATGTTAAACTGTGGGTCTAAGGTGGGGTGAAAACCTTTCCAATTGCGCTAGGGACAATTATTTGGTGTTTCATTTTGGCACTGAGTCAGGTTTCAGAATTTTCTAATGTTAAACTGTGGGTCTAAGGTGGGTGAAAACCTTTCCAATTGCGCTAGGGGACAATTATTTGGTGATTCATTTTGGCACTGAGTCAGGTTTCAGAATTTTCTAATGTTAAACTGTGGGTCTAAGGTGGGGTGAAAACCTTTCCAATTGCGCTAGGGGACAATTATTTGGTGTTTCTTATAAAACTTTGGTTAAAGCAATTGATCGGTACAAGGCTGAGCTCACCTACACCGTTCACCCTGAAGAACTATTTCTTTATATAACGCGCAGTTGTCGTAACGATTTAGAAGATTATTTCAATTGCCGCTATGTTGAGTGAGTTCACGATTGAAAAGCTCGAGTCGGTAGAAATAAACCCTCGATTGGAAAAGCGTATTTATAAACTTGTGTTTAATAATGTAGCTAACGATGAACTCTTTGTGCGTGCTTTTGATTGTATTCTAGACGTGTTTAAAGATGACTTACCAACCGGTTGTAAAGTGGGAACAAAAATAGTACTGAACGATATGAAAGCCCTTCATATCGAATACAGGTTTCCCTATACTTTAAGCGGTGAAATATTATTAAGCCGCATATACTGCGTAATGCAGAGCAATAATGATGTAATTGTAAACTCGTACAAGCATATCCCGTTATTTGAACAAAACTCTGTCTCCATAAATTTCTCTTCATTTGAAGTGAAGGGAGACTTATCAGGGATTGGGGGGAAGGTCTCTCATTATGAGTTGCTGTTCACAACGAAGTCTTTTAGTTGGAGACAACTCACCATAATAATTGTAAAAAGTGGTATCTGGTAACTCAGTCTTCGTTAGAAAAAATACATTAATTATTAATTACAGTTTCGCGTGCGTTTAATAATTAATTTCTTACATCGAGTAGTTAATTTCTTATAATAAATAAATCTCTTGAAAGCCAAAATTCATTTGTTTTAATTTAATATGCGTTTAGTTTCATTTTAAAATAATACACATTTGGCATTTTTTCCTGATTTTCATACCTCGCGTAAGATTAACTACAGATCCTATCTCTCTCTCTCTCTCTCTCTCTCTCTCTATATATATATATACATATATATATATATATATATATATATATATATATATATACGGGTTTGGGGTACCGATCAATTGCTTTGTACCAAAGTTCATGTTATTTCAATTCCGTTCGTTTTTCCCTACTGATATTCGAATGTTTATAAACAGAGTTTAATTGGATTCACGCCAGACCATTACTTCTGTCTTATATAATTATTTTAGGATTTATTTCTTGTAATACTTGTGTTACCTTATTTCTATACAATAATGTCTTGAAGTGCTATTGGATATGGGGAAGGAAATTATAAGCCGTGCTTTCAGAACATGTTAAAAAAGTTTAATATCAGCTATTACACAACCAATTCTATACATAAGGCTTCTTTAGCTGAAAGAGTTCAGATATATGTATTATATATATATATATATATATATATATATATATATATATATGTATCATAAGCTGCTTAAAAGACTATATATATAATTATAGTAAACGAAATAAACTAGTTAACCATAAAATTAATTATTTTCTATTATGAAGTTTTCGAAGGTAAACTATGTTATTTGTTTCGAAAAGTTTAAGTTCAATGAAGTTAATGTTAAATTTGCTTCTAAACTAAAATTAAATGTTATAAAATAAATAAATATATATATATATATATTTACCTAACATAAGAAAAGAATGTGTATATATATATATATATATAATAATATATATCTAGCAATCCGACTCTCTCTCTCTCTCTCTCTCTCTCTCTCTCTATAATATATATATATTATATATATATATATACGGGTTTGGGGTACCGATCAATTGCTTTGTACCAAAGTTCATGGTATTTCAATTCCGCTCGTTTTTCCCCACTGATATTCGAATGTTTATAAACAGAGTTTAATTGGATTCACGCCAGACCATTACTTCGGTCTTATATAATTATTTTAGGATTTATTTCTTGTAGTACTTGTGTAACCTTATTTCTATACAATAATGTCTTGAAGTGCTATTGGATATGGGGAAGGAAATTATAAGCCGTGCTTTCAGAACATGTTAAAAGAGTTTAATATCAGCTATTACACAACCAATTCTATACATAAGGCTTCTTTAGCTGAAAGAGTTTAGATATATATATATATATATATATATATATATATATATATATATATATATATATATATATATATATATATATATGTATCATAAGCTGCTTAAAAGACAATATATATAATTATAGTAAACGAAATAAACTAGTTAACCATAAAATTAATTATTTTCTATTATGAAGTTTTCGAAGGTAAACTATGTTATTTGTTTCGAAAAGTTTAAGTTCAATGAAGTTAATGTTAAATTTGCTTCTAAACTAAAATTAAATGTTATAAAATTAATATATATATATATATTTACCTAACATAAGAAAAGAATATATATATATATATATATATATATAATAATATATATCTAGCAATCCGATCATTGCAAAAAAAACTGGAAAGGCATGCAATTAATAAAGGTGTATTTAAACAGAATTTAATTGGAATAACTATCGTCATATTGTTACACAATGGATGATTAATATTTCTGGAATACATGGCGCTATCTGATGGTGCGATCTGGCACATCAGCACCCGATTACATGGCTTGATGTGGCAACTCTGCATCTGCATACATGGTGCGATCTGACAACTCAGCAACTGAACACATTGCGCTATCTGGCAATTCAGCCAGAATAGAGGCTTATAAAAGACCGCGAAGTTGGTGAAAGACTCATTCCAGCTCGGCTCCCAGCCGAGCAAGGACCTCTGGTCCTTCTCTTTCAGGCCCTTTCGTAAAACCCCTTAGTGGCCTCTTAGGTTAGGAAAACGAAAATAACTTGGGGGAGAACTCCTCTCTCTCTCCTACAGGCGTCTCTCTCTCCTACAGGCGTCTCTCTCTCCTTCAGGTCTCTCTCTCTCTCTCCTACAGGTGTCTCTCTCCTTCAGGTCTCTCTCTCTCTCCTTCAGGCGTCTCTCTCTTCTTCAGGTGTCTCTCTCTCTCCTTCAGGTGTCTCTCTCCTTGGCTCAGTCAACTGGCTGATTCTGGCTGATTAGGAGCCTATAAAACAACGCCTACTCGGCTGAAGTCTTAATGTGCACTTGGCTCCTGCCAGGTGAACACCTCTCCTCCTTTCTCTCCTCCTTTCTCTCTGGTCCTTTGGGGGGAATAGCTTGGGGGAGACCCCCAAGTTGCATGCCCCTTGCAACCTAGGTTGGCAACAAAGGCCAGTATTCTTTTTTTCTTTCTTTTTTCTTTTTTTCTTTTTTTAATTTTTTTTTTTTTTTATTTTTTTTGCAACCCCCACCCCTACCCCCCTTTGCAACAACACCCACCCCCTTTGCAACAACCCCACCACCCCTTTGCAACAACCCCACCCCATTTTGCAACAACCCCCATCCCCCTTTGCAATATTACATAATAACCTGCAACATTCTTGCACTCTCCCCTTTTGCGGCTATACTACTTACTTAGTATTTTTGATTCACTCATCACTTTGCTGAGTGGGATTGCAATTTCATCGGATACCGTAAACCGGGGTGACTTCTGACATCGGGTGATTTCGGACAAAATCTGAGTAAAACGTTTTACTGCTAAATAGCTCCTAAATGAAATAAGTAAATAAAACTCTCTGCATCAGAACATTCCCCTGGTAGTTCTTATTCTTATTATTTCATTTAGAAGCTATTTAATAGTAACACTTTTTACTCAGAGTTTGTCCGAAGTCATCCTGTGTCTGAAGTGTCCGAAGTAACGGTACTAATTCGTATATTTTTACCGGGATTATATTGATGTCAGAATCTTTATTTTTTAGATTTTTATTGCTGGAGAGATATCGTATGGTAGGATTGGATCAAAGAAAAATGAGTTCCGATTTGGTTGTGGCATGTATTGTCGGCAGTGCATGTCTGTAATTGGGAGCGAGGCTGCAGTATTGGAACCGATATTTGCAAAGAAGTTGTTTAAAAAATTGGCTGTCTTTGGGGTCATGTAAGAATTTCCACTTTGTATGAGGGAAGACAAGAGATTTGTTTTAACTTTCTTTGTTAATTAACTCTTTCAGAATGTTCTATAGCTTTTTTGGATTGGAATTTTTGTTCATCAATTTTTAAACAATAATGATTTGCTTTTTCTTTTTTAATTACTGCATTAAGTCTGTTTCAGTAATTTTTGTATGTCTGTTCGGTAATAATATCAGTTTTTCATAGTTTAAAAGAGAGTATGCTTGCGTTTAATACTTACAATCAGTGGCGACTCGTGGTATAAATGTATGGGGGTGCGATTTCATAAAATTGTACGACAACACGGACTCACAATAGGCTAGCGCGAATCCAACTGCCGCTCACAAGAGTACTTGTATTAACATATGCGGCTATGCCAGACGTACAATTCTAGTTAATTACAAATAAGTAATAATTTCAATAAAATACATATAAATGGCTTATATCATTATTACTGAAGTAATTATTACTAAAAATAAAGTTATTATAAAAAAAATTCGCGATTGTACTTATATTTTCATTACAACAGTAAAATATAATTTATATTTACTTGAGCGAAAAATCTATCGCTCCATTCGGCTGCAATATTATTTTGTATTCAAACAGCGGTACGCTGTTTGAAGCTATGCTATAAGTTTAGAATATTATGTACTGTATGAAGGCTTACTCAAAATGCCTCATGAATCATGATATGCCACATGAATTTTTAAAATATATTTCAAGAATATTTTTTTTAATATCTTAAAATTAATATATTTTTTATCTGTTAAATTAATATTTATCGTTTCAAGCAAGGGGGAGCGACCGCTCCATCGCTCCTATACGCCAGTCGCCACTGCTTACAATGAGTGCTGGTGTAATCCATTGGTTGTTATATTTAGTTTTAGAGATTACTTTTGATTTAAGACGAAAGTTTATGTTGAATGTATCTATTAGTGTGTCTGAGAATGCTTGAAATTTTGTTCCAATGTCATGGTTACTTTCGGTTATTCTAGTCCAGTCAAAATCTGTTATTTTTCTTAGGAACTTTAATGAACTTTTATGGTTTCCTTTGCAGAGAAATGGATGATTAGCATAGTGTACGTAGGCAAGTGATCTGTGATATTGAATATAATTATACCCCGAGATGCATTCAAGCGGGGAACTCAACTAGATCTGATCTAGCATAGTCGAATTTCTAATGTCATTGTGAAGTGTAGTTGGCTTTGTAATAGCTAATTTAAAACCACTTGCAGCCATGACGTTGTGAAGGAAGCTCATGTTATTAGTTGAATGTTCTTTGGTGAGATCAATATTTAAATCTCCTGCAATAACGCAATTGTTATAGATGTAATTGGAGGTTAGAATTCTATCCATATTTGTAATAAAAGTTGGTATGTTACCAGTTGGTGGTCGGTACATGCCTAAAACTGAATACTGGGTGTTAAGGACAAACATTTCAATTGTAAGTGTTTCTGATGTACTGTACTGTTTATGCTTGTCAGTTCTTCGATACTTTTACTCTTGCAGATTGAGTCTACAAATATGCTTACACCTCCTCCCCTATTGGTAGACCTAAATATATGTAGTTTGTGTACCCTGGAATGTTAAAAAAGATCTTATTATTATCATTTGACCAGGTTTCAGTTAATATAATGCACGTGAATTTAGGTTGTAATACTCGTAATTTCAGGTTAGCTGTCAATTCGTCAAAGTGGTTTGGGAGACTGCGAATGTTTAAGTTCAGGAAAAACAGGTTGCCATTGTTGTAATTCTTGTTTAAGAAGTTGTCTACCGAGATATAGTATTAATATCCAAATAAGAAGGGAATAGCTTCTCGGCGGTTTATTCTTTTTACACCTGAAAGTGTATAAAGTATCAGTGAATCCATGCATATAAATTATAAAGTGAAATGCATTAAATTTAAGAAAGTGCAATACAGTTTACACAAATTATCACCATTTTAAAGTATATATTTAAATCGTAACACGGTTGGCATTCGAGAAAAGTTTTGAAACAAGGTAGGAAAATGGTCATAAAACGTAAAGGTCATAAAACCCTCGTAACCGACACCTGACACCGACACCCAGCACCCAGTTGTGTGTGTATTTTTTTTTGAGCGACGACGATAATTAAAGAATAGCATGACCACCTAATTTGCAATTTCTGTAATTTGGAAACAACTGAAACTGTGGCATTCAGGTGTGATTTCTGTCAAAAACTGCATGACTTTATCTGTATGAATTGGGATGATAGAAAAATATCCCTTGTGTCGAATGCCAAACAAATCGCGGGAATCAAATTCCTGTGCGACGCATGTACACAGACTGTAAACTCTTTTGCGGTACTTAAAGAAATGGAGAATGCGAATATGAGTGCTACGGAAAAGGAGGGAATAATGGGGAAAGAAGAGTACCGAAATGCTCCGATGCAAAACCGGATGGATGAGAGAGAAACAAATAAAAATATAACGCGGAATGAAGACATAAAAGAAAGAAAAGAGATGAGTAAAATTTGTGATATGGTAAAACTGCCCAACGAGGATAATAATGGTAATAAAGATAATAACTAGTAATAATAATAATAACTAATAATAATAATAATAAAGATAATAACTAAATACGTAGAAAATAAAGGGCCGACAAGAACTGGAAAAGTAAGAAATGATAATAGTAAAAATAATGATAATGCTAAGGAAAATAATAAAATAATGATAATAAAATAAAAACAAAGAAAATAAACGGACGACGAGAACTAGAAACGTAGAAGATATCATATGTAAATATTAAGCATCTATACACATCCCACTTTATGTAACTTCCATTACACAAAGAGATATTGCAAATTTGAAAACGAATGCAAGTTCCACATCATCTTATTTGCAAAACCTATGCAAGATATAGGGAGTGCAAATAGGACAAAAATGCCGTTACTACCACCCTAAAAGGAGCACGATAAGTGCGCAGACAAAACCAGCACCAAAGAGGGCTACCAATTTTTTAGATGGAGCAACACAATTCATCTGCTAAATACCATCCAGCAGATACAAAGCCAACTGACAAGTACAGGGATCCAAGAGCCGTACAGAAGACATACATAAAGACATTCCACGCGATATCGGGACACCAGGTATTGAAAAAGATAAAGAGAGGAAAAATTCCCGAAGGATCACAAGGCAACGTAACATGCACCACCATTGGAAAACAAACAAATCGGAACTAAATAAATGGTAAAACGAAAGGGAAAAAATTAAAATAATCCCAGCCTCCATTCAGGGCCTTAAACCACACCATTCCCCGGACAGTTTTTTACCTGAAAGGACTCATGTAAGAAACCGGAGCAGATTTTGCATACCTCACTGAACCCATCTAAAGAACTGCCAGGCGAACTGTGAAAATTGTGAGTTTTTGTTAACAAAAAAGAAATACAAATTGACAACTATAACATATTCCGAGCCGACAGAACAATAAGGCGTAAAGGAGGATGTACTATTTATTCACGCGAGAAACATATGGCAGAAATGACTATAAGTACTTCAAACAACAACGTAGAAAAATTAAATATGGTTGTAAAAGTTGAAAAATTAAATATGGTACTGATTGTAATATGCAGACCCCGAACACTCCAACCTCAAAATTCTCAGATTCCATTACAGAGGTCAGAAACTGGGTAGAAGATCTATACTCTCTAACCCAAAATATTTATCTCTGTGGTGATTTTAATCCTCGATTCATGAAATATAAAAGGATAGGAAAAAATATATGCATACACCAAGAAAAAGGGGGCACACTGGAAGACCAGGAGCAATAAAAAATGCTACTAGCTCTAGCCCAGGGTTTCTCAACGGGGGCGATTTCGCCCCCCTGGGGGCGAAAATGAAATTATTGGGGGGCGAAAGTGGGCGAAAATTTGACTGAAGGGGGGCGAAAATTTATTTAGGCAACGATTAAAATTAAATTATTTTCGAATTGCTCATCAATGGTTTTGAAACACTATTCGGAGTATGTATTGTGCCGTCGATGACGTTAAAGGGAATTGACCAATGAGAAGTGCAGTGGGGGGTCGTCATTCAAAGCATTCTATAGCGGCTTAGTGACGGTTACGCATACGGTCCGTCAGTTCTTACCTAATTAGAAGCGTGGGCGGGTGTTATTTTTTGTGCTATTATCTATTATCATTGATTTTTCTTTTAGTGCTTTAGTGCTTCTTAATTTTCGCGTTTGTCCCTTGTTTCGAGTACGGAGACAATGACCTCGTTGTCACGTTTCTAGTCACTCAATTTAATCACTCAATTAGTGCTTCTTAAGAATAAAATAGAGTTTCGAATGTTCGCTTTCTTATCTGATAAAAATTCATAAATAAGGAGTGCTAACACATGTATAAATGTGATTTTCCTTTGAAAACGTTGCAAGGTTTAAGGCGGAGGATGCCAGTTTGGCCTACTTCTCGGGAATGAGGCTACTTGAACTTAAAATTAGGCTTGCGCTACTAAAATGATAACGTGATTATTATTTTTAGTGCGCTTTTAGTGCTTTTTAGCTGCCAAACTAGTGCCTTTTAAATTTTATTTTTTATTTCACTTTTTTTTGTGTGTGTAGGGGGCGATTTGAAAATAGAGTGGGCAAAAATTTTTTCAAGGGGGCGATGGTTAAAAAAAGGTTGAGAACCACTGCTAGCCAATGAATTTATGTTAACACAAGAAATAACAGAAAACACAAGAAAAAACAACTGCCTAGATTTGGTGTTCACAAACAACAGCAACCTAATTGATAATATAGAAATATCCCCAACTATAATATTTGATCACAACATTATTGAAATATCAACCAATATCAAAGGAACAGGGAAGGAAAGAACACGAACAACAGAAAGAAGCAAATTCGAAATTTGTAATTTTCACTCCAAAGCTATAAACTGGAGTAATATGACCGCAAAATGGACGAGTGCAGAACAATTGCAATGTTGATAAATTGTTGCAAGGTGCCAAACCCCTCCCCATTGTTGCAAGGTGCCAACCCCCTCATGGTGCCAGTGCCACCAAAAAAAGGGGAGAGGGTATGCAGGCGAGGAGGAGGGGTTTATCCCCCAAGCTGCCACCCAAACCTAACGTAAGAGAGAGGAGAAAGGAGGAAAGAAAAGATGTTCTTGCAGGCATGTCGCATCACTTAATGAGCACTCTTGACCTCACAGTTGGCTTAGAAGGTGTAATCCGCCAGTTGGCTTAGAAAGCTTAATCTGGCTTAAAAGGCGTAACCAGCCATTTGCCGTAGTGTATATATATATATATTATATAATTTAGGGTGTCACTAGGTAATAGGGGGAAAATTAAACGATGGATATTTTCCTATGACACCCCCTAAAATTGTTCCATTTGGTGTAAAACATACGGAAGAGAAATCTGGTCCAGATTGGTCATCATTTAAAGGTCGCCCTCGTCACTGAAAACAAGACCCATTTGTTGACGTCAACAAGCTGTTCAGTGTTCACAGCTTGGGCCGAACCAGATAATAAAAAACAAGGCAATTTGGTGAAATAACGAAAGTAAGACACTTAAAAACGCAAAGAATACAAACAGTTTATTATATAATCAAAATAGAAGACAATTTGGCGAATAATGGTACAAAATGGAGAAGCAACAAAAGCAAAACTTTGAGAAATAAAATACATATACAGTAGCAGAATAATTGGTGCTCATACGCTGATCAGTGATTAGTTCTTTCGCGTCCTCACTAATGCTGATTTGTTCGGAGCTGGGTGTTGCTTTCTGTGGTCAGTGACAACTTGAACGAGGAACTGGAGCTGTTCTTCTTTCACTGTCAACTTTCCGTTCAGCTCCTTCACCAGAGCCACGGCCCGTTCTGCTCTGTCGTTCACCACTGCAAGTTTGGAGACCACATCCCGAGCTTGCACGTATTCAGAGTTTGACGTCCATGAACTGAGATGTGGAGCAGAAAGCAATCTGGCAACTGAAGTTTTGAGAAGAATCCTCGGGTGTTCTTTGTGATCAGTTGCTCCAGTCCTTTGCTGTCACTGAGGAACATAGTATCAAGAACCAAAGGTCGTTTTGGCGGCATGTGAGGGGCTTCTTGATCTAACGCTGCAACCATGCTGCACTTCACTTCCATCGATATCCTCTCATCAAAGAACGCCAGACCCACTGCCTCCTCCGAATGGTACCACAGGTGCGCAGACAGCTTCTTGGTGGTACCATCAGAGATCTTCTTGTGCGGGTATCGAAGGAGCGTCCTCATCAATTCCCAATCATTCAGCGGAGCTTCGATGGACAGATGAGCTGTTGCCCACGCTTTCATGTAAACTAGAACAGAAAAGAGGCAGATATCTCGAATTCCGCGTTCCTCAGTGTTCGTCAGTTTAAACTGTCTTCGGAAGAGCCAGATCTTGATGGCATAGAGCCCCTTAGCCATCCATCTCGCCCGGTGCATAGCACCAGGGGCGCGGAAGTTTAGTCCCTTGTATGGAACTCCTCCAAGAAAGATGACGGAAAGATCGAGGAATTCCTGATAGTCATCACGAACTTGAAGTGCTTGTGATTTTGCAAACTCAATGAGCTCCGTTCTATGCTTAAAAATAGCTGCTTTGGTGAACGCATCTGTGTCCGCAGTTTGGAACTGTTGCTGGTCAATGCGGGTCCAATAATCATGGAAGCGCTTGAAAAGCAGAATTTCTGGACCGGTAGATACTGAATCTAGCGATGCTGCGAATGCCGCCTGTAGCACCAACTCCAGTACATGGTGTCTGCACGCGCAGTGTAACAGGTCACGTCCAACTTTTTCTTCCAGAAGAACACAAGTTCCTCCACGGTGGCCTGTGTTTGTCGCGGTTGTGTCGAAACACATAGATTTGACATGATCGGTCACTCCCCATTCATTCAGGCAATCTATGATGGCATTTGTTTGTGCCAGCGCGGTTCCTGACAGAAGTTTTGGCACCCGAGGAGCTGCTCTGTCCCGGAGCCAGATACAAGAATAGGTAAGCGGTCAACATATTCTCGTGACGTCAGATCTTGCATGAGTTTTCCGTCCCAGTGAACAGTCAACGGACTATTGCCTTGGAACTCGCTCTTCAGTTGCCGAGCCTTAAGGGTACGGAATTTTTCACGCTGACGATGAATGGATCCACGATTGATGTTGTAGTCGCTAGCATCATGCCCTAAGCTGGAAGCTGCCTCAAACAGCAGATATGTGGCCTTTCTTGACGAGAGTTGCGTGCGATCAAGCGCTGCCGCCAATTCCGATGTCATGATGTTCTTCGTTGCTCTTTGTTTAGACGCTAACGAACACCACATGCTCCTTTTTCTTCGCTATCATCTGAGCTGGAGGATGAGGACTCCAAAACCGCTTCGTTGGATACTGCCTCCATTTCAGCTGCTGATCGCTTTCTTCGTTTCTCCTCTTCCTCCCGACGTCGAGTACAATCTTTGACTTGGCGCTGATGGGTCATGTCCAAAACCTGCCATTGAACCTGGACGTCCTTTCTGGCGCTGCTGCTGAAGGAACTCCCAATCCTCTGGGTACTTGACCAATTTCTCACAATCAGCGTGGGCGATGTCAAAGAGACGATCGAGGCGTTCAATGAATTCTTTTTCTTTCGTCTTGTGTGAATCGCTCGTCCTTGAGGCGTGTTTTTTGAGTCCTTTCCACTCCTCGAAGACTTTATCCAGTTTGCTGACGCAGTGTGTCTCGAGTCTGGTTGGAATGTGAGCTTTCTCCCAGAAGGACATCACTGCTCGAAGTGACTTCCTCAACACGTCACGTATTGTCATTTTCTTTTCATGGTGAAGGTAAAGGAAGTAACCGAATGCTTGCCTGTAGGAAGGAAGCTTGCATCCTTTCACCTCATCAACCGCTGCCCCTAATAGGTATATACACTTCCGGGTTTCCATCACCAGAAATCACGTAGCTGAAATGAGAAACGGTGAATCGTTAAGTATTGTTCACTTTATTTCTCAGATATTCAGACACACACAGATACACACACACACATATATAGATATATATAGATATCTAATGAACGATTATGGAGACGCCGCGCAAGCATTAAACTTTGGAAGGCGGGGGCGACCTTTTATAGTTATTCAAATAAAAAGATTTTTCAGTCACCATGTTTTTTTTACCAATGGAATAGATTCGCGGGGTGTCAGCATGAAAATTTCAAACTTTGCATTTAAGTGACACCCTATTATATATACTGTATATATATATATATATTAGGTTGGTCCAAAATTTGGACTAAAATTTCAAAATAGTTAGAAATGCTCTCCACATGGCTGCTCTTATTCCTTTAGATGTGAAGTGATTTTGTGCAAAATATCTGTCGATTCAGTACATAATAAGAGGTCGCTATGATTTTCACATTTTCAATTAATTAATTAGCTAATAATTTTCTACCCGCTTCATTTTTAGAGGACGCGGCAGTCACGCCACATTGACTCCGCCCACCTTTCAGAGGATGATGCAATTGTTCGATTTCTTGTATAATGCTGTTTGTGAATCAGACAAATCATTTACTCATGCATCGTTTCAAGTTTAAACTTGTTGGAGGACGGTTTTAAGTTCGTTCAAACTTCAGGAGCTTAGGAATAATACCTCATGTAAGTATTAAATCATATATATTAATTATTTATTAATTCATATACATTATATAATTATTAATTCATATATATTAAGTATTAATTCATATGTATTATATTTTTCAGTATATATATATATATATATATATAAAATTATGTTCTTTATATGCAAATTTATAACCGGTAAGGATGTTGCTATTAAATTAAATGATTAAAATTGTAAGGTATATAACTTCTGTCACTTGAAGTTTATTATTTACTTATTCTTAAATATATTTAAAAAAATTTGGCTATCTTCCTACCCATCAACCACTAACCACGGTAACCAATTTTTTTACTTTATTTATTTTGACTGCAATTTTTTACTTTAACACTTATATAATTGTGCTTTGGTGCTAAACGGTTAATGCATTATTTTTTCTCATTTTTCAGGTTATGGCTAGAAGTACTCGCTCATTTGCAGAAACGTGGGTTCTAGGAAAGCCCAGCAACGAGTTATCAACTGCAAGGCTACCCACATGTAGCTGTCAAAGTTGTACGAAGAGTTCCTTGCGTTGAAGAAAACCCGCAAGACGCAGCTACAAAGCTGCAGAGTGAAAGAGAGCATGTTTCAAGAGACTCTCTCAGAGCTTTTCGACGTTGCCTCGAAGGGCGCCTTGAAGGTGATAGACAATGAAGAAGACTGCCAATTCCTGATGATGCAACTAGAAGACGTCTTTTCCTGCGGTATGGCAGGCCCTGACAAGATTAATTTTGCCAAAAAATACCGCAAGAAATGTCTACAGGAGAAAGATGCTGACAAAGCTCTAAGGTATAAAGAAAGAACGGCTGCATTCCAGGCTGGAGCTGCTGCTCTTCCATCATCCAGCACATCTACTTCATCCTCTGAAGAATTCAACGCTGAAGACGATGATTATCGTCCGTCGACTTCGACCGGAAGAGCAGATGTACCGAAACGAAACAATCTCTTCACATCACCAGATGTGGTTGCTGCTCTTGATCGCGTCAACCTTCACGATCGAGGAGCAGTCTTCGTCGGTGGATCAGTCGCTCAAGCCCTGGGCTATGATATTTCTACAATGACTCTTTCACGCAGCTCCATCCGTCATTCGAGAAGGCAAGCACGGCAGGCAGCAGCCAAAGAGGATCAAGCTTCGTTTTCTGTCGAAGGACCCCTTCTTCTTCACTGGTATGGGAAACTACTTCCCGTCGTCGGCGGCGCAAAGGAAACAGCCGAACGAACCGCGGTAAACGTTACGGGAAATGGGATGGAAAAACTCCTAGCCGTGCCAAAAATACAACGAGCTACAGGAGAAGAACAGGCAAAGGCTTGCATTTCAACGATTGATGACTGGAATCTTCGCGGTGAGATCCAAGGTCTTGTATTTGACACAACTGCGTCTAATACTGGCCTTCACAGGGGAGCCTGTACCATGATTGAAAAAGCAGTAGGGAGGGAACGTGTCTGGATCGCTTGTCGACATATATCCTTGAAGTCGTCTTGTCAAACACCTGCAACGCGCTTCTTGGACCCACAGGTGGCACGGAAATGACTCTCTTTAAACGTTTTCAGAAAAAATGGCCATCACTTCAGAAGGATTCCTTCATGAAGGCTTCGAACAACCTAGTCAGAGATCCAAAGATGTTCCAGCTTCGAGAGGAAATGATCCAGTACTTCACAAAGGCACTGGAGTCTAAACAATCGCGTGATGACTATGAGGAATTGCTACGACTCACTCTACTTCACCTTCCTCGGGTGCCGTGATGAGAAAGAAGTCAAGGTCCGCGCTCCAGGACCAACTCACCATGCACGCTGGATGGCCAAGGCCATCTACGTCCTCAAAATTTACCTGTTCAAGCATCAACTACAGCTGACAGCACGTGAGACGGAGAATATCACCGAGCTCTCTCTGTTTATCGCCTTGGTCTACGCACGTTTTTGGAACGAGGCCCTCGCCGGAATCAACGCTCCTTTCAACGATATTCTGCTTCTTAAAATCTTGCAAAAGTACCCAAATCAGACCATTTCCAAAGCAGCATCCACAGTTCTTCAACAGCACCTGTGGTATCTTGGAGAGCATCTCATCGGCCTTGCATTCTTCGATCCTAGAGTCGATGCCGAGACCAAACGGAAGATGGTCGTAAACTTCGAACGTAACGAGACTACCACTGTTACTCGTCGATTGAAGCTTGAAGCAAACATTGAAGATTTGAATTTGTATGAAATGGTCACCAAAAGGACCCTGGGAATCTTCAATCTGTTAAAGAAAGAAGGAAGGAAGGCAGCGGAGGATACCTTCCTGAGGACCGATCCCAATTCCTGGAAGGAGGATGATTGCTTTCAAGAGTTTCGACGCATAGCGATCAACCTAAAAGTTGTCAATGATTCGGCGGAGAGGGGTATCGCCCTTCTCAAGTTCTCAAGGCATATAATACATCTTTGACGAAGGATGAAGAACAAAAACAATTCATCCTCCGATTCGATTAGTAGCAAAACATCGCCAAGACTAC
Organism: Bathynomus jamesi; assembly: GCA_023014485.1. Classification (NCBI taxonomy): domain Eukaryota; kingdom Metazoa; phylum Arthropoda; class Malacostraca; order Isopoda; family Cirolanidae; genus Bathynomus; species Bathynomus jamesi. The sequence continues at coordinate 856,337 of JAJOZX010000879.1, read as the reverse complement.
TCATCGTCTTCGAAGGAGTCAGTGATGAAACATTAATCTAAGTAATGATGTATATTATAAACGAATAATAAATGTAATTTTCTATCAAACATATAATTTTTGTTCTTTAAAAATGAATGTTTTCTTTAAGAGTTATTCTGTTTTCTAAAAAAAATAAGCTGTTTTCTTTGAGATTTAATCTGTTTTCAAACAAATAAACTAGTATTTGCCCTTGTTTTTTAAATTTTTAACTCAGAAGACCAATCTACTAGAAAATGAATAGTAAAATTAAATCCATAGCGACCAGTAAATATCATTCAATTAGGCTGAAATTTGGCATGGAGATGGTTGATAGATATAGGAACAGGAGCAGCCATGTGGAGGTAAAAAATTACAAAATTTTATTTTTTAGACCACCCTAATATTATATATATATATATATATATATATATATATACACAGACCGTTCATGGAACAAGGAACTCTTCTAGGATAATTAAATCCACTATAGTCCGAATAAGTCATGGTAAATGACAAATACCATAGTTTTTCTTTTTCATAACTATGGTATTTGTCATTTACCATTACTTATTCGGACTATAGTGGATTTAATTATCCTAGAAGAGTTCCTTGTTCCATGCACGGTCTGTGTGTATCATAAAAAACCTCAAGGAACCATTCTGAGTTTATTCCCATATATATATGGTGAACCGGATATCCGCATCCGCATCATTTTTAACATCCGCATCCGCACTTCTGACTGCGGGTGTTATGCGGATATTACCTCAAATAAATTATGCAATTTACAATTAAATTAGCTTATAAAGTAGCTTCTAAGGCCCCAGTCATGCACATTTCATGTAAAGTATTAATTATTAATGAACAAACAAATATATAAACCTCAAAATATAAATACCTGGTAACGCAGAAAATTGAATGAAACTTGTTTCATTGAATTTTCTGTGGCTGAAACTCTTGAGAAAGTTATTATTTTTATCATAATGAAAACATTAATATTAATTTTAATTCTTATGCATTGCCTCCCATAATAGTAATATCACCAAATTTGAAAAATTGTCATATATTCATAAGTCTATATTATATTGATAGATTAACTAAATATCCGCATCCGCGGATATTGAAATTAAAGATCCGCATCCGCAGGTGTTGAAAAACTGACATCCGGTCCAGCACTAATATATATATATATATATATGGAGAGAGAGAATATATACTCATGCTGAGCCCACAAAAAAATATGAATTAAAAGCACACACACACACACACACACACACACACACACAAACACACACATCGTATATAAACAGATGCATGTAAAGAAGAACTGTTCTATCCCAGTAGCAGAATATATATGAGCATGCCTCCTTAGAATAACTATCACACAAAAGTCATCCTTAGAATACCTCCCCACAACCATCAGCACAGTACCACCACCACCAAGAGAGCGACAAGGTCTCTAAAAACGACCTAATTAATAGACAAAGCTAATAACCTCTTTTGGACCATTGGGTCGAATTTGTACCATTTCCAATACACGCACTCATAACTTAACCCTACAAAAACTTCAGTCGTTAAGAGGTTAAGCATAAACAAATACATTTAAGGGGCCAGGGTAGACCGACAAGGTCTCATAAAACGGCACCACCAATAGTTTGATCTATTAAGCTTCTCGTGGCAGAAAACCACCACGAGGCCAATGTGATGTTTGGTGGGCAATCTTTTAAACCAAAAATTGGAATATGAGAAACCAAATTTAATACAAAAACAAATATTTCGTCTTAAGAACCAAATATATCTTTGAACTATAATATAAAAAATATTAATATAATTTTTAAACAAAACTGGGCTTAAGTTTAGGTATAACTATTTCATTTGTTTTGGCCTTTTATCCCCATTATATTTAAAGCAAGTTTCTGGCTTAATATATGCAATTTCATTTTTAATGTATTATACAAAAGAGACATATGATAGGATACCACGGCAGGAAGTTTGGAGATGCTTAAGGGAAAAGATGGTACCGGAGAAGTATGTTAAATTGATCAAGGGGATGTACAGGGGAGTAACAACTAAGGTGAGGAGTAGTGTGGGTGTGTCAGAGAGCTTTGGGGTGGAAGTTGGTCTGCACCAAGGATCAGCTTTGAGCCCCTTCCTTTTCAATGTGGTATTCGATGTGTTGACGGACAGGATTAGAGGGGAGGCGCCGTGGTGCATGATGTATGCAGACGATGTTGTGTTGAGTGGGGAGACGAAAGAGGAGGTGGAGCAGCAGTTGGAAAATTGGAGAGAGGCGTTGGAAAGTAGGGGGATGAGAATTAGCCGAAAGAAGACTGAATATATGAGATGTGATGTGCAGCAGGACCAAGAAGGGAAAGTGACATTGAGTGGAGAGCGTGTTAAGACGGTGGAGTATTTTAAATACTTGGGGTCAACAGTGGATGCAGAGGGGGGAGCAGAGAGAGAAATAAACTGTAGAATACAGTCGGGGTGGAAGAACTGGAGAGACGTATCAGGGGTGCTCTTTGATAAGAGGGTCCCAGTGAAACTGAAGGGAAAAGTATTCAAAACAGTGGTGAGGCCGGCAATGTTGTATGGAATGGAGACTGTGCCAATGAAGAAGAGCAATGAAAGAAAAATCGATGTGGCTGAAATGAAGATGTTGAGATGGATGTGTGGAGTGACGAGGAGGGATAGGGTCAGAAATGAGCATATAAGGGAAACAGTGAAGGTGGCGGAAGCATCTAAGAAGGTGCAGGAGGCCAGGCTGAGGTGGTATGGACACGTCAGGAGAAGAGAGGAGGAGTATGTGGGGCGCAGAGTGCTGGAGATGGAGTTGCCGGGACGGAGAAGAAGAGATGGAGGGACTGTGTGGTGGCGGACATCAGGGAGAAGGACTTGGAGGAGGACGCGGTATACGACAGAAGAGAGTGGAGAAGACGAACCAAAAACAGCGACCCCATGTAAAGATGGGATAATAAGCTGCGGAAGAAGAAGACAAAAGAGTAAATTTAAAACAGCTAATGCATACCATTAAAATATTTTATTTTCCACAGTAATGTAATGATATCGTGATTAGATGGCAGTATATATATATATATATATCGAGGCATTCCACAAGATTAGTTGCCAGATTGCGCTATTTATTTAATTTGTATATATTTAATGATTATTCAAACCAACGTATTAGTTAAAGAAATTTTCACCTTAATATACAATTTTATTTTTAATCATATAAAAATAGTAAATTAAAAACAGCTGAAGCATACCATTAAAATATTTTCCACCGTAATTTTACGATATAGTTTTATAAAAATCGTTTTAGTAGGGTATACCCAGTAAATAACATTTTCTACGCACATTTATAAAAAATGGAATTTATGGTACAATTCAGATATTTTCCACCTTTCACAATTCAATAAATAAAATTAATATGATTTTACTCTCCGGGTATGTTGCGCAACAGGGTTACAGCCAGAATTGAACGATGAGCTGAAATACACCGAATATATATATATACGCTCATAGATCCCCTATTATTAAAACAAAATGTACTCTGCACCCGCAATCTTTTCCCAGCAAAATCTGGCAAATGTCTCATCCAGCTAGCGCAAAAGTTGCCAGTACCCATTTACAATTCAATAATATATGCGTGATGACTTTTTTAAATGATAAAAGCTATGAATATAGCATGCTGCAAAATTCGTGGCAGTAGTTCCCAACAGAACAACACTTAATACGTCAGAATTATAATGCTGAACAGCACTGGCACTCGACAATTAATATAATTTTTCATTAGTTTACTAAGCTATACTTTTCATCAGCAGGATTTCGTAGGAAATGCAAATGAAATTTGACATATTTTCTTATTTTTTTTGTATATTTAATCATATATATATTACATGTTATGAGGTATATATGCAGTATACTTAAAAAAAAAAAAAAAAAAAAAAAAAAAAATATATATATATATATATATATATGGGTGCTTTCCTGTTAACGGGAATACCCAACCGCCCGCCACCAAACTGTTTGTTAAGTATTTTTGCTCTCGTCATTTTCGTTTAAACTAACGAAAATATCACAACTTAACCTAACCAATCATCAAGGGCGTACATTTGACCTAACCGGGCATTCAATTGACCTAACCGGGCATTGAATTAACCTAACAGGTTAATATAACGGAAAATGCCCGATTAGGTCAACTGAATCCCCAGTTAGGTTAATTGAATGCCCGGTTAGGTCAACTGTACGCCTTTGATAACACTGGTCAACAGCCAAAATGCTTCGGAAATAAAAGTAGTCAATCTTTACTAATTTTGGGTCACTGAATACGAAAATGATGCCTAAAATTGCCAATTGGCTCTATTTATAAAGATATCAGGCAACCCTGCACCCTACTAACTGGACTGCATCTGTCGCGTAATATGTAGACGCCTGTGACACATCGACGCATTGACTCTACTGCGCATGCGCGTAGTTATATTTTTTATTTTAATAAATTAATGTAAATATATACATAACATATATATACACACAATAAAATGTAATTTTAAATATTATCTATTACATTATGTATTTGTAAATTATTTATTAAAAAATAGATTAGATCATTTTAACATATTGCTTCCCATAATGTTTTTGATATTAATATAAATGGAACACTAACCTAACTTAACCTTACCTAATTTAAAATTATTAAAATGCAATGTAATTACATTAATTTATTAAAATAAAAAATATATAACTACGTGCATGCGCAGTAGAGTCAAGGCGTCGATGTGTCACAGGCGTCTACATATTACGCCACAACATCAGTTCATTCGCGGAAGTCATACAGTGCACCCTTGTCAAACTCTTTTTAGTGTTTGCTTTTGAAACTGAATTTTTTTCAGCCTAATTTGAACAAAGATGCCTCGTAATTGCGTGAACAGTGTAGATAACTTCTGTTATGTTTGTGGAGAATTGACTTTTGCATCACAAAAGCGTGCTATAACCGCCGTGATTAGGAAAGCCTATCACCTTTATTTTGGCTGTAAGATTGGAGATCAGGACAAGAGCTGGGCCCCACACATATGCTGCAATACTTGTGCAACAAACCTTCGCCAGTGGTTGAATCGGAAAAGGAAATCTAGGCCTTTTGCAGTGCCAATGGTGTGGAGGGAACCAACAGATCATGTCAGCAATTGTTACTTCTGCATGGTGCCTCCAGTCAGTCAAGAAAGGTATTTGCAAGAAGTAAAAGTGGATTTTACAATATCCGAATATACCCTCTCCTATACGCCCGGTACCTCACGGCGAAGGACTACCCGTTCCTGAGCCCCCACACTCTATAGGGGCAGTTTTTAGAATTTGGAAATTTCGAATGGCCCTTAGTCATATTGTTTGGTTGGATGAGGAAACCCTAAATATGAAGTTTGAGCCCGATCGAAGTACATTTACAGGTTCCGCATCGACCGTTTCTGTTGTACCGTGTGTTCGAAATAATGGATTTATCTGGGAAACCTGTAACCATGGCACTATTACATATATACAGGGTTGAAAAAAACATGTTTTTTAAAAAAAAACCAAAAACCAATGGTTTTAAAAAAAAAAAAAACTTAACTCAGACAACTCAATTAGGTACTGGTACTCAGAAATTAGAATTGCTAACTGTCTCATTTTTTAATTGGAAGATGTTAGATGTAAGAAGTGCTAACTTCACAAAAATGAAAATAAACCTAATAACAACATTTATATTTGTAGCTACATGCGTTTATAATGTAATTGATACAGGTAACTTCAATCCTTTTATGTGCAATGCCACTATTAAATAGGCCTGCTAGTGCAAGGTAGCTATATTATATACTACCGTACATACTAGGCTACCCTGAACTGATGGTTTTTAGGTCTTATCAATATAAATATAAGTTTTAGTTTTAGAGCTATTAGTTTATGAATTAAATAATTTGTGTTGTAAAAATTGAAATTATAAAAAACAAAAAACCCCAGAAAAACATGTTTTTTTTAAATGGTTTAAACCATGGTTTAAACCATTTGGGTTAAACCAGCCAACCCTGCATATATATTGCTATAATTTAGCAATGACTCGATGACATTTTTGACGTGGCTCTCGACAACGCCCTCTCCGTCATCACCATCCAGGAGGATCGCGACTTCCTTCTTGCTCAACGCGAAAAGGGTCGCCGTGGTGTCATGTCCGGGGTGGACAAAATCCTCACTGGAATTGAGCAACGTGCATCCGCGCGTGAAGCTGCCAAAGAAAGGCAACGCCAAAAGCAATCAGAGCAATCACTGGCAACAGCAACCCTTACATCATCAAACTCGTCGTCGTCGCCTAATTGCTCGACAGAAGAGGAAACCAATCCACCTACAAAGCGCCGTCGCAAAAAGAACATTATGACTCAAGACCTAGCGTCGGCACTGGACCGGACCAAAACAAGCAACCGTGGAGCCGTTCAACTCATGAAAGCAGCTGCTTCCAGTCTGGATATTCAAGACACAGATGAACTGGCTCTCAGTCACGAGACGATTCGGCGTTGGCGATTGCGTCATCGAGGGGAAATCGCCAAAGAAGTGAAGATGACGTTCGATCCCAGTGTCCCGCTCATCGTTCACTGGGACGGGAAGATGGTCTCCGACTTCAGCGGCAAGAAGGTCGATCGCCTCGCCATAGTCGTGTCCGGCGACGGCGTCGACAAACTTCTCTCCGTGCCGAAGCTGCCTGCTGGAACTGGTCGCGCCCAAGCAGATGCTGTGCTGAACTCGTTGGATGACTGGGGAATCGCTGATCGTGTCGTCGGGCTCTCCTTTGACACGACAGCTCCCAACACGGGCGTCGTTTCGGGCGCTTGCGTCTTCATCGAGCAGGGCCTTCACCGCCAGCTGCTGAACCTGGCCTGTCGGCACCACATGCTAGAATTGGTGGCAGAGAAAGCCTTCATCGAGTGCATGGGCCCCTCCTCTGGTCCTGACATTAAACTGTTCTCGCGACTGAAGGAGCGCTGGCAATCCGTCTGCACCGACCAATTCAGCGCCATCTCCAAGGAAGACCTTACTAAGCCGCTGCTCAAGGCGCGAGACGATCTGATCGCGCGTTTCAAGGGTCACATCACCAAGGGCCAGCCGCGGGACGACGACCGAGAGCTCCTGGAGCTGGCGATCATAGCGCTTGGAGGCGTCCCCCAGCGAGGTGTGCGCTTCATGCGACCGGGCGCACTCCACCGCGCCCGGTGGATGGCCAAAGTGATATACGCCATCAAGCTCCACCTCTTCCGGCAGCAGCTCCCCATTAAGGCTCGCGAGGCCCGGGGCATCCTGCGCTTCGTAAACTTTGCGCTGCTGGTTTACATTCCGGCCTGGTTTACGGCGCCCCTTCCCGCCGCTGCCCCTCGAACTGACCTGGCGATGCTCAAGGCGCTGGTTGACTAAGACAAGGTGGACAAGGACGTGTCCAAGGCTACCTGCCCTGTGTTTCGACGACATCTCTGGTACCTGAGTGAACACCTGGCAGCCCTCGCTCTCTTCGATGACGACACTCTGCTGGAGGAGAAGAGTCGAATTGCGACGGCCATCAAGGATGTCGAGGGCACCGAGGAGCCACCCAAGCGCATTGCCCTGGACGTCTGCCCGGAGGAGCTTGAGCGAAAGACAGTCGCAGACCTTTGCACGACATCCAGCACGCTTCTTTTCGAGCGGCTCGCGATCAATACTTCTTTCCTAGAGTTGGAGCCGGCTACCTGGTCGAACAATGCATCCTACCTGGCGGGGAAACGCCGTGTCTCTATGTTGAGCGTTGTCAATGTCCGGGCGGAGCGAGGGGTCGCGCTGATGCAGAACTACAATCTCGCACTCACCAAGGACGAGGAGCAACGGCAGTACTTGATGCAAGTCGTTGAGAAGCACCGCAAAGAGCACCCGAGCGCCCGCAGCGGAAATCCTTAACGGGTTTGGGAGTACTTTATGGTATATTTGAATTTGCTTCATTTTTATAGGGTGTTACTCCTATTAATCCTGTATAACAATGTATAATCGTATATACTTTATTTCTTAGTTATTATTTTGATTTATATGGCCAGTAGGCTCAGTATATTACTATGATTAATACGGAATAAAATGATTTTTATTTTAATAATATTAAGTTGTTTTGTTGCAATAAAATTGAAATTGATTTAATGATTTTGTATTATTAATAACATGACACACATAGAATAGTATCCTGCTACCCACGCATGGTGGGACAAGTTTATTCCAATTAATTATGAAATAATGTTGAACAATATTGTTAAGGTGTTTGCACTGTTTGCTAGTTGCGTATTGTGTTGTTATAAGCTGGTTGGTGTGGTTTGGATTACAAAGCATAAACGTATTAAGGTGAAACTTTGAAAAAAAACTTTTGAACCGCGACAAAAATATTAATATAAAAAAAAATATTGGAAATGGAATAAACTTAATGCTTTGGAAATATAGCTGTGACTGTCCTCTACGCCATGGTATATGTTAGCATTTATATTGACATTGTACATGTTACTTTACCCCTTGGAGCTGGAGCAATTTCTTGCAGAAACTCATTACTTCTGACACGTGGTACGCCAGAGATGGTCGATGCGGAACCCCTAAATATCCTTCAATTTTGCTAAAATTTCATATTCAGGGCTTTTTCACCCAACCTAACAATCCCACAAAGGGCCGTCCTAAAAATAAAAAAATTATTTTTATGTGGCACCCTACCCCACAGGCTAGGGTGCCACACTCTATAGGGGCAGTTTTTAGAATTTGGAAATTTCGAATGGCCCTTAGTCATATTGTTTGGTGGATGAGAAAACCCTAAATATGAAGTTTGAGCCCGATCGAAGTACATTTAGAGTTTCCGCATCGACCGTTTCTGTTGTACCGTGTGTTCGAAATAATCGATTTATCTGGGAAACCTGTAACCATGGCACTATTACATATATACAGGGTTGAAAAAAACCATGGTTTAAAAAAAAAGAAGAAAAACCAATGGTTTTAAAAAAAAAAAAAAACTTAACTCAGATAACTCAATTAGGTACTGGTACTCAGAAATTAGAATTGCTGACTGTCTCATTTTTTAATTGGAAGATGTTAGATGTAAGAAGTGCTAACTTCACAAAAATGAAAATAAACCTAATAACAACATTTATATTTGTAGCTACATGCGTTTATAATGTAATTGATACAGGTAACTTCAATCCTTTTATGTGCAATGCCACTATTAAATAGGCCTGCTAGTTCCAGGTAGCTATATTATATACTACCGTACATACTAGGCTACCCTGAACTGATGGTTTTTAGGTCTTATCAATATAAATATAAGTTTTAGTTTTAGAGCTATTAGTTTATGAATTAAATAATTTGTGTTGTAAAAATTGAAATTATAAAAAAACAAAAAACCCCAGAAAAACATGTTTTTTTTTAAATGGTTTAAACCATGGTTTAAACCAATGGTTTAAACCATTTGGGTTAAACCAGCCAACCCTGCATATATATTGCTATAATTTATGCATTTCATAAATTTAAATATTTATAATTAATATTTGCTTCTCATTGTATATATTTTCACTACTTTTCAGCATTGAGATCTGGCAACAGCGCAACGCCGGGTTAGTGTGGTGAGTCACACTGTCACAGTCTTCAGTCAATCAGTCTCCTTCACGCATTCAACGCGTGATCATCTCCTGATGGCTACCGCAAGCTCACTGAGATCCAAGACCGAGATATGGCTAATCGGACACGCCAACCCAAGCCCCCTAACGGGAAACAGGTTACCTTCAAATGGTGAAGTGCTTCGCCGGTTTATACAGTTTCATAAGGTGCAAAATCAACTTCTAGCCGAGGCGGCGCGTAATGTGATCGTCGAGGTGTATACTTTCTGGGCTATGGCCAGAATCCCGACCATGACTTCCAAAAGCGCCGCGCGAAAACTGCTTAGACTTTACGATAATTGGCAGGCACTGCAGCGCAGCCGGAAGCGGTCCGGTGCCACAGGTGAGGCAGCCAGGGCGGCCTTCACCGAGGGACTCGATGACATTTTTGACGTGGCTCTCGACAACGCCCTCTCCGTCATCACCATCCAGGAGGATCGCGACTTCCTTCTTGCTCAACGCGAAAAGGGTCGCCGTGGTGTCATGTCCGGGGTGGACAAAATCCTCACTGGAATTGAGCAACGTGCATCCGCGCGTGAAGCTGCCAAAGAAAGGCAACGCCAAAAGCAATCAGAGCAATCACTGGCAACAGCAACCCTTACATCATCAAACTCGTCGTCGTCGCCTAATTGCTCGACAGAAGAGGAAACCAATCCACTTACAAAGCGCCGTCGCAAAAAGAACATTATGACTCAAGACCTAGCGTCGGCACTGGACCGGACCAAAACAAGCAACCGTGGAGCCGTTCAATTCATGAAAGCAGCTGCTTCCAGTCTGGATATTCAAGACACAGATGAACTGGCTCGAGACGATTCGGCGTTGGCGATTGCGTCATCGAGGGGAAATCGCCAAAGAAGTGAAGATGACGTTCGATCCCAGTGTCCCGCTCATCGTTCACTGGGACGGGAAGATGGTCTCCGACTTCAGCGGCAAGAAGGTCGATCGCCTCGCCATAGTCGTGTCCGGCGACGGCGTCGACAAACTTCTCTCCGTGCCGAAGCTGCCTGCTGGAACTGGTCGCGCCCAAGCAGATGCTGTGCTGAACTCGTTGGATGACTGGGGAATCGCTGATCGTGTCGTCGGGCTCTCCTTTGACACGACAGCTCCCAACACGGGCGTCGTTTCGGGCGCTTGCGTCTTCATCGAGCAGGGCCTTCACCACCAGCTGCTGAACCTGGCCTGTCAACACCACATGCTAGAATTGGTGGCAGAGAAAGCCTTCATCGAGTGCATGGGCCCCTCCTCTGGTCCTGACATTAAACTGTTCTCGCGACTGAAGGAGCGCTGGCAATCCGTCTGCACCGACCAATTCAGCGCCATCTCCAAGGAAGACCTTACTAAGCTGCTGCTCAAGGCGCGAGACGATCTGATCGCGCGTTTCAAGGGTCACATCACCAAGGGCCAGCCGCGGGACGACTACCGAGAGCTCCTGGAGCTGGCGATCATAGTGCTTGGAGGCGTCCCCCAGCGAGGTGTGCGCTTCATGCGACCGGGCGCACTCCACCGCGCCCGGTGGATGGCCAAAGTGATATACGCCATCAAGCTCCACCTCTTCCGGCAGCAGCTCCCCATTAAGGCTCGCGAGGCCCGGGGCATCCTGCGCTTCGTAAACTTTGCGCTGCTGGTTTACATTCCGGCCTGGTTTACGGCGCCCCTTCCCGCCGCTGCCCCTCGAACTGACCTGGCGATGCTCAAGGCGCTGGTTGACTAAGACAAGGTGGACAAGGACGTGTCCAAGGCTACCTCCCCTGTGTTTCGACGACATCTCTGGTACCTGAGTGAACACCTGGCAGCCCTCGCTCTCTTCGATGACGACACTCCGCTGGAGGAGAAGAGTCGAATTGCGACGGCCATCAAGGATGTCGAGGGCACCGAGGAGCCACCCAAGCGCATTGCCCTGGACGTCTGCCCGGAGGAGCTCGAGCGAAAGACAGTCGCAGACTTTTGCACGACATCCAGCACGCTTCTTTTCGAGCGGCTCGCGATCAATACTTCTTTCCTAGAGTTGGAGCCGGCTACCTGGTCGAACAATGCGTCCTACCTGGCGGGGAAACGCCGTGTCTCTACGTTGAGCGTTGTCAATGTCCGGGCGGAGCGAGGGGTCGCGCTGATTATTTTGATTTATATGGCCAGTAGGCTCAGTATATTACTATGATTAATACGGAATAAAATGTTTTTTATTTTAATAATATTAAGTTGTTTTGTTGCAATAAAATTGAAATTGATTTAATGATTTTGTATTATTAATAACATTACACACAGAGAATAGTATCCTGCTACCCAGGCATGGTGGGACAAGTTTATTCCAATTAATTATGAAATAATGTTGAACAATATTGTTAAGGTGTTTGCACTGTTTGCTAGTTGCGTATTGTGTTGTTATAAGCTGGTTGCCGGTTGGTGTGGTTTGGATTACAAAGCATAAACGTATTAAGGTGAAACTTTGAAAAAAAACTTTTGAACCGCGACAAAAATATTAATATAAAAAAAATATTGGAGATGGAATAAACTTAATGCTTTGGAAATATAGCTGTGACTGTCCTCTACGCCATGGTATATGATAGCATTTATATTGACATTGTACATGTTACTTTTACCCCTTGGAGCTGGAGCAATTTCTTGGAGAAACTCATTACTTCTGACACGTGGTACGCCAGAGATGGTCGATGCGGAACCCCTAAATATATTTCAATTTGGCTAAAATCTCATATTCAGGGCTTTTTCACCCAACCTAACAATCCCACAAAGGGCCGTCCTAAAAATCAAAAAATGATTTTTATGTGGCACCCTACCCACACTCATTCTCCCTGGAGTCAGAGGACAAGGAGAATGAAGGAACTTGCGAAACTTGTGAGCCTTCAACTTCACAAGACCCTGAATTTGTTTATAACTTGACATCTAAACCGCACATGATAACTCAGAATGAATTAAACGACCTTATCAGAGATTTAGCACTGCCAAAGAGTAAGGCAGAGCTGTTGGGCTCCAGATTGCAGCAGTGGAATCTCCTCGCTGAAAATGTTAGTGTGTAAGTTTCATGACCGTCAAAAAGATTTTGTCCCACTCTTCATCATGGAAGGTGACCTTGTAGCTTGCAACGACATCGATGGTCTGATGACAGCTCTCAACATTATTCATAATCCTGATGAGTGGAGACTGTTCATTGATTCATCGAAGTTGAGTCTAAAAGCTGTTTTGTTGCATGTTGGCAACGTATTGCCATCAATTCCAGTTGGTCATGCAGTCCACATGAAGGAAACAGGACAACATGAAGCAACTTTTTGAACTGCATAAACTATGACAAACATCAGTGGCAGGTTTGTGGTGACTTGAAAGTTGTTGCTATCGTGCTTGGACTGCAGCCGGGCTACACTAAATATTGCTGTTTTCTCTGTGAATGGGATAGTTGGGCTAGGACTTTTCATTACATCAAGCAGGATTGGCCACTCCGACACTCATTGGAACCTGGAACAAAAAATGTTCAGTATCCTCCACTTGTAGAATCGAGCAAGATTTTGTTACCACCCTTACACATCAAACTGGGCGTCATGAAAAATTTTGTTAAGGCTATGGATAAAACGGGGGCAGCTTTTAAGTACCTCGGTGGTAAATTCCCAAAGCTCAATGAAGCAAAAATCAAGGAGGGTGTATTTGTTGGTCCACAGATCCGCGAGCTTCTTAGAGATGAGGAATTCGACCGTATCCTAGGTGGTGAGGAGAAGACAGCGTGGAATGCTTTCCGGTTAGTAGCAACCAATTTTCTCGGAAATACCAAAGCTGACAATTACAGGGAGCTGGTGGAAAACCTGCTGTTGTCCTATCAACAAATGGGCTGCAATATGTCTTTAAAGATACATTTCCTCCATTTGCACTTGGAATTTTTTCCGGCCAACTGCGGAGTAGTCAGCGATGAACATGGTGAACGTTTCCACCAGGATATCTCAGCGATGGAGAAATGCTACCAGGGGAAATAGAGTCCATCATTGTTAGCAGACTACTGCTGGACAATAACAAGAGATGCTCCAGAAGTTGAATACAAGAGACAAGCAAAGAAGCGACGGGTTGATGGCGGGCGGTTGGGTATTCCCGTTAACAGGAAAGCACCATATTTTTTATATAATAGTTTAAAGATATATTTGGTTCTTAAGACGAAATATTTGTTTTTGTATTAAATTTGGTTTCTCATATTCCAGTTTTTGTTTAGAAGATTGCCCACCAAACATCACATTGGCCTCGTGGTAGTTTTCTGCCACGAGAAGCTTAACAGATCAAACAAACTATTGGCATTGCCGGTTTCTGAGACCTTGTCGGCAAAGCTGGGCACTTGCGGTATTTTTTGCGGTACTGCGGTACTGCGGTACTACCGCACTACCAAACCGGTACCGCATAACGCAGTACCGCAAAGGATCGCTGAAAGTACAGCAGTACCGCTACCGCATTCAAATTTCCCGCGGTACTTTCCGCGGTACCGACAAACACGACTTTTCAAAAAATTAACACTTTTTTTGAAGTAAACCTTATTACAGGAGTACAGTAAGACGAATGCTGCGTGTGTTGCATCAGCCTAACTCTAGACACGTTAAGTTTTCGTTCAGAACATGTTACGTTGCCATCCTATCACAACGCCTCAGTGCAGTGCTTGCTTTTGAGCCGGTTGCACGTGTGTTACATTTCTGTGACAAAGATCGATTTTTAGCCATTATGGCAGAAAGTTCAGGTGCGAAATCGCCGATATGCAATTTCTGAAAATATGTGCTATTACTTGTGTTGTTCTTGTGTGCAGTACCGCAGTACCACGGAACGCACCAGGGGGACCTGAAAAAGTACCGCAGTACCGCGTAACGCACTGGGCATGCTGAGGTACCGCAGTACCGCGTAACGCACCCCCAAATTTTGGTACCGCGCCCACCACTGCTTGTCGGTCTACCCTGACCCCTGGCCCCTTAAGTGTATTTGTTTATGCTTAATAGCGTTGTCTATTAATTAGGTCGTTTTTAGAGACCTTGTCGGTCTATTGGTGGTGGTGGTGGTGGTGGTGCTGTGCTGATGGTTGTGGGGAAGTATTCTAAGGATGGCTTTTGTGTGGTAATTATTCTAAGGAGGCATGCTCATATATATTCTGCTATTGGGATAGAACAATTCTTCTTTACATGCATCTGTTTATATACGATGAGTGTGTGTGTGTGTGTGTGTGTGTGTTTTTGTGGGCCCAGCATGAGTATATATTCTCTCTCCCCATTAATATATATATATATTCTCTCTCCCCATATATATATATATATATATATATATATATATATATTAGGGTGGGGTGAAACGCAATTGTGTTCTATAGATGACATAAAGTGATATAAAGAAAAATCAATTTTGCCCTACTAGCACATTTTTGAGAAAAACAAAATGGCCGCTAGTCAAACATATAAATGCTTATAACTTGAAAAATATGCATCCAATTAAAAGACACTATAGAATAAAAATGATTCAAAATAAAAAATTACATTAGAAATTGCCCTTTTATAAATTATTTTCTAAATTTTAAATTTTATAAAAATTTACTTCGGTAAATATCACAAATAAATCACTTTTTTCTAAATAAATGAAAAATTCTTTGATGACCGAAGTATATTACTTTGATAATAGTTAATAACCTTATATAATTTTGAATATTCAAACTATAATCTACAACAACATTAATCAACGATAGAAATTATTGACATTTTATTACCACAATTGCAGAAACATATAATCAATACACTTCCAAAAAGATCCCTTTTCAAAAATCGTGAAGTGTTTGCTTTTATGAAATTTTGGTGAATTATTTCAGTCTCTAATTAAACGCTAATTGTCAAAAAGTTAAGTCATTTCTTTCTTGGTTTCCATACATGGCAGCAATGAACGAGACCTAATTCTTGCTCTTATATAACCATCACGGGATTCTTGGGAATATACAGATGATGCCGCATCGGTGACAAGTTTTATTGCCCTTTCAACACTTTGTGAATGAAGTGGATAATTGGGTAGGCACAGTTTTTTTTACCCTAAGTGCATTGAGTTCAATATTTGTGAGCGCCATAGTAAGGGGAGGTTCAGTCAGCATTTCTTTTGACCAGTAAATAATATCATCCCATGCGTTTGCGTTGAAATTTACCTCAGGAACCTTAAATTCTCTGATTTTGGACACATTTTCCGTCTTTGTTCTAATGTTCATGATGAAATCAACTGCTCTGTTTCGTTTTTGTTCTGATGTATCTGATAACATTGCTATCAGAACATTTTCGCAATGAGCAAAATATGTGTTTCTAGCAATGTAGGGCTTCACTACATTCTGAACATCCTTTGAAAGATGAAATCTTTTAATTGCTCCAAATATGTGATGTGGTCCATTCCATATATATGGTCTACTCTTGATATCAAACCAGCTTGGTCCATAATTTATAACAGTGAAGAAAATTATTGAATAAAGAGCCAATGAAGGAGTTTTCTCTGCAATGTATAGGCGGCAGACACGATTTGCTAATGTCAGCCATCGAGAATGGTTCAGTGGTCCGGGTTTTGTATTTTCCAAATCTTTTGGTACATTCCCACTTCTTATAGCCACAATAATTTTGTACAAATACTGTTGATCTTGGTTAAGATCATCGATAACCTCTTCTGATATGTGTGTTAAATCAATGCCTTCTCTAATTGGTTTGAAATTGACTGCAGGCATTTTTTCACATTCTTTCAGTGCTACTCCGATTTTTCCAGTGAAACATGTTGGACCTTTTGTTTTACCATCAAAATGTTCAAATAAGTGTCGAAGGGGAAGTTCATTTGTATGCAGCATACAAATGCTCCATTGTAACGGTTTCTTTAGTTTTTCTTCTATAAGGTGGATGATCCCACCCTTGGCACCTGTGTTGGTATTTGCACTGTCACATCCTATGAGACGAATGCTCTCATTAATAGCTGACTCTTGAAAGAAGGAGAACAAACTATCAGCTATATCTTGAGCTTTACCAGAAGAAGGAACTACGTGGGTTAAATATTCATTTCCTGGCTCAGACACCAAAACATAGTGTTCCTCTCTAATGGAGTCTCCGTACCATTTGTTTCCTTTCTTCACCTTCATCAAAGTCTTGTCCTTTCTTCCGTCAAAAAATATAGCAGATATGACGGCAGGATTAGCTTTACTCTCCATCACCAAACTTTTTCTCATTTTCTCTCTTTCCTGTCAGATTTTGTTCTCGTCAATCAAAAGCGTACTATCTTCTTTAGTGATTGATCCATAATCAACTAAAGCAGCTGAAGCCAAAGCAGCTGCTGCTCAATCTGAAATTCCAAATCTATCGGCTTCCATCGCTACAGTAGGCAATGGAAGTCTCATTTGACCTTGTATGGCAACTGACTCATAGTCTGATTCACTCTGATGTGGGTTTAATTCATATTGTGTGGAAGTACTCTCTACATTTGAAAAACACTCTTTTTCGGTTAAAATATGAGAGTCCTTCATTTCTCTTCTTCTTTTAACCATTCCTTCTTCTGTCCGCAATTTCCTAGACTGCATTTTTTTTAATTCTTTTTGTCATGACTTTATCAACGCTCCCTATTTTCATTGCACGCGTCGATCGCTGATCCTGTAAAAACAGAAGCTCTTCTTTTGGTACCTTCAGTTCTCTTCGACAGGTGCATCTTATGTGAACATCTTCGCAGCTCTCAGGACAGCCAAAATTTTGATGGGAGATAAAAGGGCATTTACAGGCACTGATATCGAATAATTCTTCCAAGGTGTCATTAAAATTTTCTTTCATTTTGACACTACTTTTTGATCTAAGATCGTTTGCTTTGCCGATGAACCGCTTTAATTTGATATAAACTGATTTGTCAGCTATTGCAGGAATTGAAGCTTTTCTCCAAATACAAAGTACTGTATATCTTCAGTAATTTTGTTGAAAATATCAGTTATGTGAAGTCACTGAAGTGGCTTCTTTTGAAAGAACATGGTATTGGCCCACCTGTTTATTTGTTGGCAATGTTGTAAGAGGAAGCTCGTGTGCGGTTCCAAATATAAAATGTGGTTTTGATTGACTCCTTGTAGCTCTAATGTTTGAAGCAGAAGCCATATTTGTTGCTAATTATCAGAAATTACCAATTCCAAATCCAACAAAAACCTGAAAAATAAAAAAATTTCATTAAACATCTGAAACATTTATACGAGGTAGAAAATGTGAAATAAAAAATTTTTGCTTCAGCAAACGTTGTTGTAAAAAGAATACTTTTCGAGTTATGAAGCGTATAATGACTGGCTGGAGGCCATTTTTTTGGGGGAGGAAAAATGGGGTGCTTAGGATGAATTGAAAATTTTTTAATTCTCATATTCTTTTTTATCACCCTTCAATACACCTTATTACCAGTGAAGCAATAGTTGAAAAAATTTTCACCTCACCCTAATATATATATATATATATATATATACACTACGCCAAATGGCTGGTTACGCCTTTTAAGCCAGATTAAGCCTTCTAAGCCAAGAGGAAAAAGAAGCAGGTTCGCAAACCAAAAAGAGGTGAATGTTCCGAAAGAGAAAAAGAGTGACGTAAAATTAAGAAACTGCAAAGACAACAATATCAGAAAAATATTAAATGATAAACTGCAGAGTATAGATTACTTCATACAGGACGTAATTGAGAAGCATACAGAGAAAGAAGAAGACGACGCTATAGGAGCGATAAAGGTTAACTGAAAGTACTCCTATAATTTTGTGAAAAGGAAGTCGAAAAATTACGCGACTATCGGACTTTTGAAAAATGAACACAATGCTTTATCTAATGATCTAACAGAGTGTGAATCAGTATGAATCATCTTTCAGTATCTCCAAAACTAATAAACTGATATGCCATAGAAACGCGTTCTTTGAAGAAGAATTACAAGGGGGAACGTACAACGGACTTCGACTTTACAAGATGATGTTACACTAGCTATAGGGAAACTAAAAGCACATTCGGCGGTGAGACCGGACAAATGGAATGCCACACTGATCAAAAACTGCAAGAATGCAATCCCTAAGCCCTATATTGGATATGGAGACGATCACTCGACACGGGAGAAATACCGAGCATCCTTTGAGTATTCCTTTGACCATCCAATCCAAAATTAGTTTAAGGTCTTCGCCACATATTTCTGGCGTTTTTTCAGTATGAATGGTTTATATATTGTAGTTCCAATATAAAAAGGAGATCGATCCTAGGCTAAAAACTATAGGCCAGTGTCACTTACATCTCATCTCACTAAAATATTTGAAAGAATAGTTAGAGAAAAAATCTACGACTTTTTGGAAACTCTGAAAAAATTAAATGATAACCAACATGGATTCCGGTCAGGAAGAGCATGCCTATCACAACTAATGGAACACTATAACAACATTATTGATGCAATGGAAAGTAATGAAAACGATGATATAATATATACAGACTTTGCCAAGACGTTCGACGAGTGTGACCATGGAATCATAATACGTAAACTGAAATATATGGGGATAACAGGAAAAGTAGGGAAATAGATATATAATTTCCTCAGTGAGTGGCGGCAAGTCGTTACAGTTCAAGGAATATCTTCATCAGAATCAGAGGTCCTCAGCTCAGTACCACAAGGAACAGTATTAGCTCTATTACTCTTCATAATTATGCTAACTGACATAGATGAGGACGTACCAGTGACAGCACAGTAACATCGTTTGCCAATGACACAAAGATTAGTAGAAAAATAAGAAACCCAGAAGATATAGGTTCTCTACAAACAGACATGAACAGAATCTACAATTTGTCTGAAAGCAATAATATGAAATTTAACACTGAGAAATTTCAACTGTTATGGTACGGAAGAAGGGAGGACCTAAAATCCACTATACCCCAAATGGACAGGAAATTCAGAAAAATTCTAAAGCAAAAGATTTAGGGGTTGTAGTGACTGATGACGCGAAATTTGAAACACAAAATAAGAAAACAGTAAATAGTGAACAGAGCAAAAAGAATAACTTGACAGATACTGAGAACCTTCAACCCTTTATCGCCGAAAGGGACGAATTGGTAACGTTTCAAATATATGCATTCATAACTTAACTCATACACAAGTTCGAATACTGCTTGGTCCTAACATCCCCATATAAACAAGAAGACATTAATCAGCTAAAAGGGATTCAGAGAAGCTTCACAGCCAAGATCAATGGATGCAAAGGACAAAATTACTGGGAAAGGTTACGTGAATTAAACTTATATTCACTGGAAAGAAGAACAGAGAGATACACCATTATTTACACTTGGAAAATAATGGAGGAACTAGCCCCTAATCTTACTCTGAACCCTATAACCCCCTAAACAACAGTGGAAAGTAGAAAAGGAAGACTGTGTCGTGTTTCCAAATTAAAAGCTAGACAGGGAACATCCTCAAGACTGTTCAACCAACTGCTTAAGGAACTAAGAAACACGAGTGGTGTTGCGGTGGATAGCTTGAAAAGAAGATTAGATGCCTGTCTCAGGACAATCCCAGATGAGTCGGGCGTACCTGGCTGTGAGATAGAGAGCAAAAGAAACCAACTCTCTACTTCACCAGTCCAACTCGAGAGGATGGGGGACAAGCTTGACCTTCGTGAAGTGAGGAATCATCGCACGGAAAAGAAAGGTACACACACACATATATTATTTATATATATATATATATATATATATATATATATATATATATATACAGGGTGTACATAAAGTCAGGATCTATTTTTGTGAAATAATTATTTTTTTCTATTTTTCTTTTCAGAAGCCCTTAGAATGAAGACAGAAGAGCGTGTGGCAATAGTAATTTGGCGAATCGAGGGAAAGAAATACAATGACATCAGAGAGAAGTTTAGAAGGAGATTTCATAAGCCGGGGCCAATAGACAAGACAATACGAAAATTGGTGAACAAATTTAAACGAACGGGATCTGTAAATGATGAAGCAAGATCAGGACGACCGTGTATGTCAGATCTTACCGTGAATGCAGTACGCGGAATTATCACTGAGGAGCCACGTACGTCCGTTCGTGCTGCATCACACAGACTCGGCCTCCCGACGTCATCTGTGCACAAAATTCTGAAAGTTAATTTGCAGAAGAAAAGCTATCATTTGCAGGTTTTACATGATTTACATGAGGAAGATTTCCCTCGACGAAGTGGTGTGTGTGCTGATCTCGTAGAACAAATCTGGAGTGATAATTTAATGGACAACATTCTCTTTAGTGATGAAGCCACTTTCCATACGTGTGGAAAAGTAAATCGCCATAACTGTCGAATTTGGGCAGATGAAAGACCGAATGATTTCGTCCAAAATTGGGAAAGAGACTCACCTAAAGTTAATGTTTGGATGGGTTTAACAACATCTAAAGTTTATGGTCCTTTTTTTCTTTGCTGAAGCTACAGTTACGGGGCTTATTTATCTGGACATGTTGCAGCAATTCCTTGAACCTCAGCTGATTGGGGATAGGATTGTTAGTACCGTCGTCAATCAACATGATGGTGCTCCTCGTCACTATGCCAAAATTGTTCAGGATTATCTAAATGGACGTTTTCCAAATCGCTGGATCGGACGCGGAAGCAACAGACCTTGGCCAGCTAGATCACCAGATTTAACCCCTTTAGATTTCTTTGCATGGGGCTTTATCAAATCGCACGTCTATCAGACGAAGATTACGAGTCTTGAAAACTTACGTACACGTATACGAACTGCTGCAGATAACATAACCCCGCAAATGCTCCAGAATGTGTTTAGAAATGCTGCGGAACGATTTGAGCTGTGCAGGGATACTGATGGGCGTCACGTCGAATCCTACTCTTAATTATTTAATAAATGTTACCACTTTATCATTTTATGATTGAATTCCATATAATTTCCAAGTGCTTCACAAAAATAGATCCTGACTTTTTGTACACCCTGTATATATATATATATATATATATTGGTGGTGGACCGGATGTCAGTTTTTCAACATCTGCGGATGCGGATTTTTAATTTCAATATCCGCGGATGCGGATATTTAGTTAATCTATCAATATAATATAGAATTATGAATATATGACATAATTTTTCAAATTTGGTGATATTACTATTATGGCAGGCAATGCATAAGAATTAAAATTAATATTAATGTTTTCATTATGATAAAAATAATAACTTTCTCAAGAGTTTCAGCCACAGAAAATTCAATGAAACAAGTTTCATTCAATTTTCTGCGTTACCAGGTATTTATATTTTGAGGTTTATATATATATTTGTTCATTAATAATTAATCAATACTTTACATGAAATGTGCATGACTGGGCCTTATAAGCTACTTTATAAGCTAATTTAATTGTAAATTGCACACTTTATTAGAGGTAATATCCGCATAACGTCCGCAGTCAGAAGTACGGATGCGGATGTTAAAAATGATGCGGATATCCGGTCCACCACTAATATATATATATATACAGGCCCGGATTTAGCTATAGGCGAACTAGGCGATCGCCTAGGGCCTCGCGCCAAAGGGGGCCTCGCTCAAGCCGTTTTGCGCGTTCTGTTCAAGTGATATTAATGATTTAGAACTCTATGAAGAACTTAAAGTACTTTGCAGGTTTATACCTGAGAAAACAGATCTCGGAAATGCCCTTGTTTATATAGTGCAAAAACAACTAAGTGAGATTTATCCTAATGTTTATGTTGCACTTCGAATAGTATTAACCATCCCAGTTACTGTTGCTTCGGCTGAAAGAAGTTTCTCGCGTCTCAAACTTATTAAAACATATTTGCGTTCCACCATGTCTCAAGCGAGATTACAATCATTAGCTATGTTATCAATAGAAAACGATATAACAAATTCATTAGATTATTCTCAATTAATTGAAGAGTTTAGCTCGAAGAAAAGTAGAAAAGCATTGCTGTAATATTCAAGGAGCATCTGAACCAAATATTAAAGCATTAATATTTAGCCTGATAAGTCGATCGCTCACTATTATAAAAACTGAAATGTCAACATCTCTTATACATCACATATGAAAAACGTTTGTATACTATGGAAAGTCATTACCTATAATATTATATAAATCTTAGAAATCATTGTCTTATATTTTCGATACAAATCTTGATTCATATTATAATTTATACTTATTTGTATGGTTTATTTATATTTCTTATACAATTTCCATGCGTGATTATTTTGGTTTGGTTTAATTTTTAAGTGCTGGCATAGTTCTGTCTATGCGGGATTCTAATATTGCTGGTATAGTACCGATAATTAAGTCCATATTTTCATATATATATATATATAGGCCTAGGGCCTCGCAACTTCTAGATCCGGCCCTGTATATATACCTTTGGTAACCTTTGGTTAGCTTCCGCCCGAATTGTTCATTCTGACGAAGGTCAAGCTTTTCACTCCACCTTAGACCTACAGTTTAACGTGGAATCCGAACCACGCCCCATCAGCAGCCCTGCAGCCCAGCGTCTTAACCACTAGGCCACCTAGGGTACCCATTTATCTACCAACCACTTTCTTTATTGTGTGGAAGGATGAACAGCTGGGTTTTGCTGCGCGCCGGCTGCCGTCGGGTCTCGAACCCGGGGCCGATGGATTTGTAGTCAGCGACGCTAACCACTACATATGTGTGTGTGTGTGTGTGCACACACACACACACACACACACACACACACACACCAGTGGCGTACGCAACGGGGGGTCCATGGGGTATGGACTCCCCCTCTCCTTAAGAAGTAAGACAAAAGTTTCATTTCGAGAGAAACGAAGAGAACGTTTTCCCAGTAAGGCGGCTTAACCATGTGGCAAGTGGCAAATTTATTTTGCCACACACAAAGTATTCATTATTATTATTATTATTATTATTATTATTGTTATTATTATTATTATTATTATTAAAAATAATAATAAGAAAATGGCGCTTGGAAACTAATGCATGACTCCATTCTTTCCAAAGAAAGGGGGAGAAGTTATCGAAAGTCTCAATTTATTTGTTCATTTGTCAAGATTCTCTACTCATCTTGACGTTTTTCTTACTAGCTGGGGTTTAAATCGTTTATATTGTAAGTCTCGTCCCATATTTAATTTTATAATTTTATAGTTTCAATTTCATAATTTTGATTTTATATTCTAAACAAAATATGAGTCAGTTTTGTGTTACTACTAATTAATTATTACTAATCAAATAAATAGTATTTCACCTTTTTTAGCAGTGATTTTCATTTTTGTTCATTAAAAACAAAAAATAACTTCTTTAGAATAAAAAAAATTTAAACCACTTCAGGAAAATCCTGCGTACGCCACTGACGTACACACACACACACACACACACACACACACACACACATATATATATATATATATATATATATATATATATAGCTATGCAAAAAGGAAAACAAAAACGCGCGCCGCTATTGGGCCCTTAAGGACGGGAAATAATGAACTAACCGACGATCCAAAAGAAATATCTGATACATTGAGAGCTCAATATGAATCAGTTTTCAGTACCCCAAAAAGTGACAAAGCGATACCTGACATAAATGCATTCTTTGAAGAGGAATTGCAAGGAGAGTATATAACAGACTTTGAGTTTACACCAGAAGATGTAGCGAGAGCTATAGGACAAATGAAACTACATTCAGCTGCAGGTCCGGACAATTGGAACGCATTATTGATTAAAAACTGTAAAAATGAAATAGCTACACCTTTATACTGGATATGGAGAAGATCCCTAGACACTGGGGAAATACCGAGCATCTTGAAAAGAGCGAACATTGTCCCTATATATAAAGGAGGGGACAGATCTCAAGCAAAGAACTATAGACCAGTGTCATTGACGTCCCACCTCACCAAAGTATTTGAAAGAATAGTTAGAGAGAAAATTTATGATTTCCTGGAGACACGGGAAAGATTCAACGAAAATCAGCATGGATTCCGATCAGGTAGATCATGCCTATCGCAACTAATAGAGCACTACAACAATATCCTAGATGCGTTGGAAGGCAATGATAACTACGATGTTATATACACAGATTTTGCTAAAGCTTTCGATAAATGTGACCATGGTATAATAGCACATAAAATTAAAGACATGGGAATAACAGGCAAAGTGGGAAAATGGATCTACAACTTCCTTAGTGATCGTCTGCAGGTCGTCAAAATTCAAGGTATATCATCATCAGAATCGGAAGTACGCAGCTCAGTACCACAAGGGACAGTACTGGCCCCACTCCTGTTCATTATCATGCTAACAGACATAGACAGCGGAGTAAACAGAAATAGTATAGTAACATCCTTTGCAGACGATACAAAGATCAGCAGAAAAATCAGCGATGTACATGACGTGGAGGCCTTGCAGAGGGACACGAACAAAATATACAAATGGTCAGAAGACAACAACATGTCATTCAACGCCGAGAAATTTCAGCTCTTGAGATATGGTAGAAAAGAAGAACTTAAACAGACTGCATATTATGCTCCAGATAGACAGGAAATTCAGAGAAGCATGAAAGCGATTGATCTCAGGATAATAATGACAGATGATGCGAAATTCGAAACACAAAATCAGATAGCGATAAATAAAGCAAAAAGAGTCGCCGGACAGGTTCTAAGAACGTTCAAGAGAAGGGACAGGAGAGTAATGATTCCCCTGCTAAAAACACTGATTATACCAAAACTTGAATACTGCTCAGTTTTGACGTCCCCATAAAAAGGAAGAAACTAATAAACTAGAAGAAACGCAAAGGCATTTCACAGCCAAGATTGATGGCTGCAAAGAACTCAACTACTGGGAAAGACTACGTAAACTAAATCTGTACTCACTGGAAAGAAAAAGAGAGAGGTACATCATAATCTACATATGGAAAATGATCGAAAAATTGGTACCAAACCTAAAACTAAACCCAATTACCATTCAAACAACACTGGAAAATAGGAAAAGCAGAATGTGTAGTGTTCCCAAATTAAAGGCACGACAAGGGACCTCCTCAACCCTGAAGGAAAATAGCTTGGTTGTCAGGGGGCCAAGACTTTTCAACCAGCTTCCTAAGGACCTCAGAAATGTAACGGGAGTCAAAGTTGAAGTCTTCAAGAAAAGACTGGATGCCTGGCTCAGGACAGTACCAGATGAGTCGGGCGTGCCTGGCTATGTACGGTGGAGAGCGCAAGAAAGCAACTCGCTCCTCCACCAGGCCAGACCTAGAGGCGGGGCCACCAGCTTGACCTCCGTGTGAAGAGAGACCAACGCACGAAACAACATAAGGTTCATAAGGTAAGGTAAGGTGTGTATATATATATATATATATATTAAACTAAGGTAAAATAAAAGTAAAAATTGGTTGTAGTTAAAGCAAGAACGAAGAACCTGATATTATATACTCATCCACGGTGAGACTGTAGCGTTGAAAGTTATAAAATTATAGAATTATTAAAATTTAAAACTAAAAATTAAATTAAAAATTAAAATTTATGTCCTTATTAAATCTTAAAAATAGAGATTATAGAATTTGAAGGAATGTGAAAATTGTAAAATTATAAGATAATAAGGATTATAAAATTTTAAGTTCAAAAGTTAAAGTATTTTAAGAACTTAAAATTTAAATTTAAATTAAAAATTATAAAATTATAAAATTTTAAGATAGGTTACTTAACAGGTAGGTTATGCTGAAGGTAATTCTATATGTAGGTGTTGCCGAAAGCTGTTGAAGTCTTTTGGAGTACGAATCGATATTCTTTGTCCTTCCTCCGTCTTATGGTCATAATATATTATGTGGTACCTTATATAGCAGGAATGCATTTTTTTTTTCTATTTCAAATCTTAATAGTTTGTCAAAAATTTCTTTTCTGTAGTCACAAAGGGATTCATTAATATATATATTAGGTTTGAT
Organism: Bathynomus jamesi; assembly: GCA_023014485.1. NCBI lineage: Eukaryota > Metazoa > Arthropoda > Malacostraca > Isopoda > Cirolanidae > Bathynomus > Bathynomus jamesi. The sequence goes on along the minus strand of JAJOZX010000879.1, from coordinate 829,774 downwards.
ATTTGTAACTGCACTTCTTATTTCTGATTTCCACAGCCGGTCACTCGATTTGAATTTTATGATTCTTTTGTCCGAGTCATTGTTATTTTTCCTAATTCGGTGCGCTTTCGAAATGATATTTTCGGGAATGTTTACGCGGAGTTTGTCTTTGATAGCATTTCTAATAATTTTAGTGGAATTTTCACGCGGGAAGCCTCGAGGGACTCCGGGTCGCCGATAAATAAAATAATAAAATAAAGTAAACATAATAAGATGGTTTAATATAAACAATATAAAAATTATAAGGTACAACTTAATATAGAATTATTATGGTATTATTTTACTTTCGGACATGACGCGTTTTTTGATTTCCGACACCAGATTCCTACGTATTTTTACGTGCTGAACACGAAGGTGACATTATTTTTGTCGCTGATAAAGCATTTTGCTGCTAACGCGTTTAGAAGTTATGCGCAGTATTGTGCTATGGCTGCTCCTGTGAACATTGACCGCTGTAACTCGTGTTGTTACGATTATTTTAAGTTCATCTCAGCGAATATTTTAATCAATACTTTTCGCGGTACCTGTTTCTGAATCAGCATCGTGGTGATCGGCACCACCTGTTTTTCATCACAGCTGCTCACCTTTACCAACATCGTCAGGGTGCAGTACAAGCCGTGCCCATGCCACAGGAGGAAGTGCTTGACGAGGAAATAGGTGACCCTCTGCCTGTTCCTGGTCCTTCTTTCTCTAATAACTGATTTTCTGTAATAACTGAATAAAACGGTGATTATGACCCTCTGCCTATTCCTGGTCCTTCTTTGTGTAATAACTGAATACAACGGTGATTATATGCTTGCTTATTATATGCTGGTTAGGTTAGGGGTTAGGTTAGGGTAGGTTAAGTTAGGCTATAACTTATAAACGCGTTATCAGCGACAAAAATAAATGTCACCATCGTGTTCAGCACGTCAAACTACGTAGGAATGAATCTGGTGTCGGAAATTAAAAAACGCATCATGTCCGAAAGTAAAAAAAATTTACCATTATTATTAATATAGAGTAAGAGATTACGATAGTTTATAATATTTAGAGATTAGCTAGTTAGAGAAAATGTAAATTTATGGGGAACTTATTAAGCTTTGCCGTATCCGTGAATTGAAATATATTTTATACACTTACGCTTTGAAATGAGAATAAATTATCATAAATTGCGTTTTTGCTATGTTCGGGTTTCTATAAATATAGATTTTGTTTTGTAGTGAAAATGTCAAAGAATCGGTGAGAGAATCGGGTAAATTTGGCCGGTTCTGATAACCAAAGAATGGCCGATTCTGCCGATGCGGATTAATCGGTACACTACTAATATATATTCGAGTATATAAGCTTCAGTGGCGGGATATAAATCCCATAAAATAGTACAATATTCTTGAAGGTAATAAACGATAAGATAAATTAAACAATAATAAATTTAAAAAACTAAAAATTATGAACTAAAAGAGAAATAAAAATAAGACACGGACTGAAAAAAGTATTACTAAAAAGGACCCAAAGATAAGACTACAGAAAATAAAAAAAAAGGAAATAAATAAAAATAAAAATTTAGATATTTGTTGATGGATTTTAGAAATCTTAATGAAAGAATTTGATTCGATTTTTAGATAACATTCTTGCTTCATATTAAATTTTTAGGATCACCTGAAGATCAGGGCCCCCAGCCTTCTTTAGTTAGTCTTATAATGCTAACTAACGAAAATATCACGACTTAACCTAACCAATCGTTAGGTCAACTGTACGCCCTTGACGATTGGTTAGATTAGGTCGTGATATTTTCGTTAGTTAGCCTTATAAAGCTAACTAAAGAAGGCTGGGGGCCCTGATCTTCAGGTGATCCATTTTTTATTTAAACATGTGGTTAAAATTCAGTCGTTCGTTCGTATACTTATTATTTCAGGGTCACGAGTACAACTTGTGGACCTGTAGGACGAAGAAGGTGATGATAATTTTTTATGTAATATTATTAGTTAAATAATGTACTGTACATTATCTCATGAGATTGTAACGTTGTAACCTTGGCATGTTTGCAATTTTGTTGGAGCAGTAACACAATGAATCACTGACTATAAACACTGTTAATTTTGATAGGAAGAGGGAGCACGAAACTGACAAGCGTCACCATCACGAATACGCACGAATAAGTGGTTTTCTACTCGATATAAGATCAGAATAGTGAAAGACTTAAATACTAAAAATCGACAAAATGATACTAAATCGTCCTGCATTTGGCAATGAGAATAGTTCGATTTATGTTCACGAATATTCCGAAATATTGTCAGACTAAGACATTTAGCCAAATGTTGGCTTGGAGTAAAAAGCAGATTTTCACATGTACTTTTTCCTGTTGCAAACATTTCTTGACACATTCCCCAGGAAAAGAAAAAAATAAGGATAACGTTTTCATTATTTAATCTTGTAACTGAGGTTTAATATTCTCTCTGGTTACACTGGCCAACAAAATTAAACTTTTTTTTCTCATCACAAACATGATCACACTTTTCTTAATGCATTTTTCGCGCTGATTCCGAATCTGGTTTTTTATTTTTTCTAGCACGTATAGTTATATAGATACACTGGTTTTGATATTTTTAAGTTTTTGATATTGCTATAAGAAAATTTATGGATGTATATAGATCACACTTAGGAATGCTAAACAACAAATACATCATATACCTTATTCAATGTACTTATAAATAAAGAATATATACATTATTTTATTAAAAGCGCTGTGAGTGTGATTTCCTTTTGTAAATTTGGCCTGGATTGTCACGATACAGCATCCAACAATGGTCCGCCATCATGCTTTCATTCCAATATCCTTGGTAGCGCTTCTCCATCATCTGAATATCTTGATGGAAGCGCTCTCCTTGCTCGTCATTCACTGCACCAAGGTTTTCAGGAAAGAAATCTAAGTGGGAATGCAGGAAGTGAATTTTTAACGACATTCGACACTCCATTTCTTTGAAGGCATCAAGGAGGTTCTTGACTTCATCCTTATACGCAGGTGACTTGTTGCTTCCAAGAAAGTTTTCACATATCCATTTGAACGCCAGCCAAGCCTTCAATTCCAGCGGACTTAGGACTTTTTCAAATTCAGTGTCATTCAAAACCTCCCTTATTTGTGGCCCAACAAAAATTCCTTCCCTCAATTTTGCTGCAGTAACCTTCGGAAATTTCTGAAAGGTATTGGAACCCTTCAGAATTGACTTTATCCATTGCTTTAACAAAATTCTTCATTAAACCAAGTTTAATGTGAAGAGGTGGCAGATAGATCTTTTGGGGATCCACTAAAGGGACAGACTGGACATTGCTTATCCCTGGGATACACTTTTGGTGTAATGTTCTATAGTGGCGCGACTGTCCCACAGGCAAAGGAAACAACAAAATTTTGTGAATCCTGACTGCATACCCATAAGCATTCCTATAACTTTTAGATCTCCACAAACATTCCATTGATGACTGTCGTATTTGATTGCCTTAAGTAGTATATCCATATTGTCATATGTCTCTTTTAGATGGACGGAATGGGCAATGGGGATGGATGGCATTATATTACCATTATGCAAAAGAACTGCTTTCAGGCTTCTCTGCGACGAATCAATAAAGAGGCGCCACTCAGATGCCACATACGTCTGAGATATGGCTGTAAATAGTCCATCGATGTCATGGCAATAACAGAAAGGACCGTCTACTGAAAAGAATGCTGTTAATTCAAAATTCCGCTTTCGGTAGTAACTAATACGAACATTGTTCTCAAGTAAATTGTTCTCCTTTAGTCTTGAGGCGAGAAGCTCTGATTTCTCTTTAGACAGCGATAAGTCTCTAACAAGATCATTCAACTGTCCTTGGGTTAACTTTTTAGGCTCTAAATGTCTACCTTCAAAAGTGTACTCTGGTTCTGTAGATGGTCCGGAAACGCCAGTTGCACCTTCATCACTTTCCATGTCATCTATGATAGAATCTAGCCTATCGCTTGGGGGAATTGGAATGGGCAATGTTTCATGTTTTACTGGTCTACGTGCTGAATCCAAGTTTGGATATACAATCTGGTGTTTGTTCTTGGCAGAAAACCCCATTAAGTTCACACTACAAAAATAACAGTCTTCATGATGATCTCTCGGCTCCCTCCATATCATGGATATGGCAAATGGCATTGAAGCTTTCTTTTTGTTAAGCCAATCACGTAATCCATTTGAACAGCCAGAACAGATTTGATGTGGCGCCCATGGTTTATCTTGGTCACCTAGATGGCAACCAAAGTATAGCTTGTATATTTTCTTAGTGTCAGTTGTAATACTTCGTCGCTGTGTTTTAGTTGTCAACTGGCCGCATACGAAACAGAACTTGTCGGGGGTCATTCTTACATTGTCGAGGCATGTTGACTGACCTGAGCAAACTATAAATTAAAAAAAATGTACACCAACTTGACACAACAAGTTCTTGGACTGGACTGATCTTTTGACACACAAAGCACGGCGTTGTTGCCTGAATCACAATGCTGCTAGACGTAAAAGCTCACACCTGAAATACATAAGATGTATAATTAAGATAATTGAAATAAATAAGATGAATAAACTAAAAAAACACAATAAAATAAACACAATCAAATGTTGAAATATTAGTATTTTGCCTATTTAAAATGGTTAAATCTGTGTAGTTATATATATGCCTTCATCTTGAAAACTATACGTGCTAGAAAAAATCTGAATGCAGTTTTGGAATCAGCGTGAAAAATGCTATCCAGCCACCACAAATTTTACTCTGATGAAAAATCTTTGTTGACCAGTGTTATCAGGGCCGGCGCTAGGAAGTGCGGGGCCCAATTAGAAAATTGTTAGGGCCTAGCGGGGCCCTCTACCCGTTGTCGTTTCAAAGTTGGAGTGACAAGAAATTTCGCTAGAGCACCTCTTTGTTTTTCATTTTCAGCTGCCTTAGCCTTGGCCAGTGCTCGTTTCTGATTGCCGCTCAAATACTTTCGCCCTTTGTCTCTATCTCTGCTTGTGCTTGCCATGATGACGATGATGTAAGGGCTTTTTCAATTACTTTTCTTTTAAAAAAGCTAAACGGCGACGATAAACTGAAATTACAAAACAAAATCATTCACAATAAAGACTCCCTGGCACTGAAAAATAATAAAGATGTGCATGTATGCATCTAATGATTAAAGCAAAAGATTTCATGATTTTTAAAAGCCTGGGAGTAAGAAGAAAAGCGCAGGGGGCAAAAGAACAAGCTCTAGTAAATATAAATGTAAATGCTCTCTATGATAATGAGGCAAAAACTAGTTAATTTAATATGTAGGATCTACTTACCACCACGTTTCTCTGTTACATGCAGGCTTAAGACACTTCAAGTTTGCAGTTTGGACATATAAACAATTTGGACATATTTAACAAACAACACAACTTTACATTCCAAGCTTTATGTTATATAATCTCATTAACAGCGCTCTTTCTGTGTTGAGGGTTTGAATATCGTCCACAAATTACCTTTTTTTTAAAAAAGCTAAACGGCGACGATAAACTGAAATTACAAAACAAATAAACAAACGATTAGCAATAAAACATTGAAACATAGATATACGAGGACGGACTGAATAGTTTCACTGCCTTCACAGTAACAAGAAACTTCGTGCACACTGGACACTCATTAATTCATCATAGCGTCCCCCACTCGAGCGCGTGCGCGGGGTCCCCTCGGGGCGCGGGGCCCAATTTGAACAAATCGGTCTAATCGGCTTAAAACCGGCCCTGAGTGTTATTTGAGCTGCTTGTCTCGATGGGGTAGATTTCTTTGGAGACTTGGAACTCCTCATCAAAGGATACAGGAACATCGTGTGGAGAAGATTGCAATCTTCAGGAGGATAATTTAATGATCGGACGAATCATTGTACCATTGGCTGTTCTTAAATCTGCAGTTCGAATGTATTCATAAGTGCCCAGTCTCCAGTGAAGTCCTGAAGAATCGTCTCTCACCTTGGCGGCACACTCATTTGACACCTATTTATAATGGTACTCTTAATGAAGTTAGGTATTCCTTTGACCATCTAATCCAAAATTAGTTTAAGGTCTTAGCCACATATTTTTGGCGTTTTATCAGTATGAATTTGTCCATGAAATCTTGGTTAGGATCTAGTAAGTATGAAGGTGTTATTAAACCTTTTAATTTCAAACAGTACATCAAATCAGAAGGCGTTAATGTTTCTACATCTTCAAGAGCATCATTCGCATAAATGATGGGTCGATCAGTCAATCCCATTTCAGCATCAGTGAGGATTGTGAACAACAACTCTTTCGTAACAAATGCATTTCCTAATGTTTTCTTGAAGGGTCGTTTCACCAGATCGATCAGGAGTTCCCAAAAGCCACCAAATCATGGAACCCTGGGTGTTATGAATTTCCATTCGATCAGTTGAATCTTTACAAATTCATTTAATCGCTTATGACAGTCGTCCGATGCTACAAAGCTAGTGGCGTTGTCACTAGATGCAAATAGGCAATGAACGTCCGCTGATAAAAAGATGGAATGCTCAGATAAATGATTCACATGAATTATCACCGAGCTGAAGATGCAGTGCTCTGGTTACAGCGCAAGTGAGTAAAGCAACATAGACCTTGGACGTTTTTCTGCCATCCTTTAGCATTAATGTATCTGTAAATTCAATCCCAGTAATGGTAAAGGGCCTCTGTTGCACCACTCTACCATCGGCAGAGGTGGTGACGAGGGAGCCTGATAATGGCTTCCTTATGGCTTCCTTGTAATTATTTGCAAAATATGCACCCGTTTAGGATTGCCCATATTCTTTGCCTGAACCTGGGGCACCACCAATTTTGCCTAAACAAAACCATTATTTTAACTAATCCATGATGACCATTACCATTATGCACCTTTCATATCCATAATTCTGTAACAGAATGGGACATTGGACATGTTATTCAAGGAATTTCCAGTCTTTTATGACCACAATAAATCCCCATGCAATAAGAGATTTAATTGGCGTACCAAGTTGGGCGCTTTGTCACGCTTCTGTTCTTTGAGATACTTTATCTCTTCAGAAAAGCATTTGCCCTGAATTTGTCATATAACCAAATACTTTCGGCCTATCATCATTCATCAGCATCAAACTGTGGTTGAATGTATCCGATTCTTAACTTAATTTAGCGCCTCATTATTCGTTCATGCCTTGAGGTTGATATAAACCTAAATACCAAGGCAGTGATTTTCGCCAACTGTCTTAAATCACAAAATTTAGTACAATCTATAATTCAATTATGAGCATAGGCGGATTTACGTATAGGCAGAGTAGGTACCTGCGTAGGGCGGCAAATTTTGAAGAGTGTCCAAGGCCGTAGCCAGAGCTTAAAAACAGAAGAGGCGAAAATAGCCCTACTAGGGGGTCCGGGGCCATGCTCCTTCAGAAATTTTTTTTAATCCTAGCACAAAATCATGCACTTTGAGTGTATGGTAACTGAGAGTGAATTGGACAATAATAACTTCACTTAAATGCTGCTACTCTATGTTTTTATTCATGTTATTTGTGGTTTGAGTGCATTACACTGATATGACCAGAAACCAGTTCTTATCATTTGCTACTTAACTGATGGCTGAAGGTAAAATCCTATTTCTGTCAATTTCCTCAGATTTCCTTTGAAATTCAATTTCCTCATTGATCCAAAATGTCCGTTAAGCCAGACGAGGCGGCTGCCTCGTCTGCCTCAACATGGCTACGGGTATGGTGTCGTATTTCAACATAAAGGGCAAAGGAAACAAAAATAGAAAATAAATAACGTATAAGCACACTAACAAATTAAATGGATTCATAAGTTTTAAAATAAAAAAACAGAAGCTGCCAATAGCAAACTAGCAATATCAAATGGCACAACTATAAGGTACGTTAATCCCTGCCTTGGGGCGGCAAAATGCCAAGTACGCCTCTGACTGAGTCATTTCACCACTAACAGAGGTAATATTCACTTCCAAATCTTCTCCCGTCACACTCATGACTACAGAATCCAAGTTTTCATCTGTTAACCTTCAGGCCAGCTTTATAACTTAAGCCATTTAATGTCCTGAAACCTTAATATGCAATTCATTATACTTAAAACTGGTATTCCTCTGGAGTCACTGGCGTTATCCGATGTTAATACACAATGCCAGTTACTTTCAGGAACAAACCTCTGGATGTCATCAACTCGGTTTTCGACGTAAGGTTTTGATCATTTTTTAATGCAACCATCTCAGCATAATTTGACTATCAGTTCAAAAATTAATTTCCAGAATGTTAAAGTCCTCTTTGTAGGTTTTTGTAACATATGTAGAGAGAGATTGTAGACACTAATCGACCAGGGAAATACTCAGTAGGTGGGACGCTAGGCAGGAGACAGAGAATGCTGGAACTTCCGTTTCCCCTGTCATTGCCTTCCTTAGCTGATCTTTTTCCGTGTCTCATCTACTCTGCGAGCACTTCAGCAGGATCTCCAACACGCATTTCTCGCTCAATTCCTCACTGCAAATACATGCATCTTACACACTATAAAATCTTTGCAAAATTAAAAACAAAAAACATAGCATCGTTTTTAAGAGCCTCAGAGTCGCGTGGGGAGGGGACCATAGGTGTTTCCCCTTCTCGCACCCCCACTATCGATACCGGGAACGCAGACGCGGGCAGCGGGGCTGGTTCTGATACTACCCATTCGAGATTTCCTGGACCTCTGTCTGATTCACTTTCGTGGAGTTTCCTCAAATTTCCAGTGTGTTGAACACCACCACTCCTCTAAACTTCACCTTCTCCTCACTCAAAACTCAGGTGTATGAGACGACTGACAGCAACTCCTTTCTTGTACCCTCCTATTTTCTTTGTACCCAGTTTTATTCGAAAAGTAGATGTTGCGTAATCCCTCTCTCTTTGCCGTAATTTTGCATCACTTTCTCTTTACTATCGCATGCCTCCTTCTTTAGGGAGAGTATGCCCTACCAGACTTTCGACACATTCTCAGCACTTTTCTGTCCAACTCTTTAACGCAAGGGTTAATCGGTATTTTCAATTTTTTATCTATTCACTCGTTCAACTCTGAATCAACTTTCCTCAAATCTATCTTTCCATCTATCTATGACCTCGAAACTTTCAAACGCAGTGTCCAGGCACCTCGAAAACTTTAGACCTTCATTTCGGTTTTCTTTTCCTATGGAGAGCGTTCGCCATTAGCCACTCCTTCCTGTATATATATATATATATATATATATATATATATATATATATATATACAGGGTGGGCCGAAAGTCTGGATCCATAGGAAAATATTTATTTTAATACATAAATTACAACAAATGGTAAATACTTAAAATGAATATCAACTTTAACTCGTAAATGCGTATCCGTGATACTGTACAGTGGTTCGTACTCCAGTATAAACAACAAATTATAACAAATGCTCAAATTGGCGGCCTCTGACATCGAGACACTTAGGGATGGAATTTATGATTTTTAATAATTCTTCGAATTGACGTTCTCGAGATGCGTGTTTCATTTGATAATCTTCTTGTTGACTTTACTGGACTATTCGTTAAAGTTTCACATACCATTGCAGAGGTATTTTCATCAGTTGCAGTTTTTGGACGACCAGAACGCCGTCGATCATGTACATTTCCTGTTTCTTTGAAACGTTTAAACAACTTGCCAACAGTCGCATGTGTTACTGGATGCTTATCAGGATGATTTCTATTGAATTCGGTAGCAACTTCTCTGTGTGTAGCGCCCTGTCTTGCGTACATGAGCACAAGTTCTACCCGGTCTTCTGTTGTTAGATTCGAAGCCATTTCTGGGCTGAAATAAAAAAGTATTTGAGTATTTATACTGAAGTACGAACTACTGTACAGTATCACGTATACGCATTTACGAGTTAAAGTTGATATTCATTTTAAGTATTTACCATTTGTTGTAATTTATGTATTAAAATAAATAATTTCCTATGGATCCAGACTTTCGGCCCACCCTGTATATAAAATATAGGGTGCGGTGATTTTATAGAGAGCGGATTTTTTTTTAAAATTCAATGCGGCCATGTCAAAAGAATGTAAATTTAATTTCATATTCGTAAGTAATGTTCTTAAGGGTCCACCAGAACCATGAAAATTGAAAAAAAAAAGATTTTTCTAAAATTTTTATTTTTGAAATTAGATTTTGTTGTGTGGAAATTCAATGCGGCCATGGTCTAGAAAGGAGCCATAGGGTGACAAAAGAATGTAAATTTAACATCAGGTACCTAAGTAATGTTCTTAAGGGTTTACCAGAACCTTGAAATTTGAAAAAAAAAAAAAAATTTCGAAATTAGATTTTTTGTGGAAATTCAATGTGGCCATTGGGTGAGAAAAGCATGTAAAATTAATTTCAAGTTCCTACGTAATATTCTTAAGGATCCACCAAAACATTGATTTATAATTTTATTTGATATTATAGTGCAGTTCTTCGCTGATTGGCATGTTCAGTTCACATATATTTCTGCTCCAATCACCCAGAACTCACCACGAAGAGGTGACTGCACATCGAGTTCCACCACAACCCTTCCCATCCACCCTACCATGAGAGCTGTTGTCAATTAATTTAGCTTATAATCTTTTTTAGTGTTGAATTTTTTAATTATGGACTGGGATTCAAGCCTAGCACGGATGAATCCATCCCTGTTCTTAGGGCCACAGACAGCACTTGAAGCTTCAGTCACCAATTTTACACATCACTCCACTGCCTGAGTGTGACAAGGAAAATTTGGAAGCTGCATTATATTCACATCTTGTGCATACTGGATGCAACTTTGGAGTTCTCTGTCTGTAATGTGTTTTGTTATTTGTGGTTCAAATATCTATGTTGGATCCCAGTGAATGATGTCAATGTAATCTTCAGCATCAAAGTTCAGCTTGAATATTTCGAACTGCCTCACGTTATTAATCGCTGGACTGTTTCTTGCAGCTAATATTCTCCTCAGCGCAAGTTTTCTAACAACAGGTCTGGTGTCAGTCAGCATTGCTATCAATACATTTTCACTGTGAGCGAAATAGGCATTCCTCTGGATTACTGGGTCAATAATTTGGCGAACTTCTATTTCACAGATACGAGAATATCTCATTAACTTGCTGAATGTGACGGGCACCATCTGTGCAGGAAGATTTTGTCTTAATGATGAACCACATTGGTGTGTAGACATGTACGACGTAACTAACCAACATCAAGAGTTGCGATGATGGATTGGAAGTAGAAATGTATACTCTGAGAATCCTGCATACAGTTGTCAGCCATCTTGAATGTGATATAGGTCCTGGTTTGCGATGAGAAAGATTTTTTTGACATTGACCGGAAGAGACAGCTTCGCAGATCTTGTACAAGTAGTTCTGATCATTGCTTAATTCCTCACTACCCACTTCAGGTAGCACAGGTCCTTCGATTTTTTGAAATTTCACAACAGGTAACTCATGACACTGTTCCAATAATTTTCCAAGCGAACCAGAAAAGGCTTTAGGACCCGAAGTTGCACCGTCAAGTTTCTGTAATAGATGCCACAAAGGTAACTCATTGGTATGCAAGAGATAGACACACCACTGTAGTGGTCTTGCCAGATGTTCTTCTAAAAGTCTAATTACGCCTCCTAATTTACTGGTGTTTACATTTGTTTCATCACATCCAATCACTAACAGCTGATCGGTGGAAATGGCTTCAGATTCCAGGTATTGTAAGATGCTTTTCTGAAGATTCACTGAAGTACCAGATGCAGGAGAAACATGCCCGATGTATTTTGAGCCCGGTTCTTTGATGAGCACAACATGTTCTTCAACTGTGGTAGTCGGATGGTTTTTTCCTCCCTTTGAAATATGATCTCTTGTTTTGTCTTTACGACCATCAAAGTAGAGACCTCTCAAATCTTCAACAGAGCTAAACGTTTGCAATTCTTTTTGGTATTTCTGTCTCTCTCTTCTCACCTTGCTAGGATCAGTCACAGCAGAGCATTTGTTTCATTAATAATACCAAGATCTTGGATTACTGCGCTTGCTATTGATGCAGCAGATCAGTCTGACGAGCCTTGTTGATCACATTCACGGGCAAACGTGAGAAGCTGAAGTTTAATTTTTTTTTAATTTCCTGGTGTAGAAGTAGATGGCATAGGTTCAGCATTTGCTATCTCATTCATCTCTTCATCAGTTTCTTCAGTATTCTGATCACTATCTGATACTACACTATCATCCATTTTTTCAGATGACCTCTGAGACTTAGCCAACCTAAGATTATGTTCGTTCTTTCTTTTCTCAGCTCGATTGAGTCTATTTGTAGTAGGCCCGTCTATTGATCCAATCACCATTTTTCTCTCATTCCTCTGGTCTGCAAGAAATTTCTTCTCGTCTCGAGGTACTTTTCGCTCCTTTTCACACGAATATGAATCAAGGTTGCACTGGCAGGCAGCAATGTCAAATAAGTTATTGGAAGCCTCAAAAGAAATTTATCTGGCATTAATTTGTAGGCTTCTTGAGCTTTCTTTTTCTTTGATCATTTAATGAAAGATTTGTACTTTTCATTAAATATCTTAACCTTGCGAACAATACTCTTGTGGGAAATAATTGGAATAGATGACTTATTCCATATCTGTTCAACTCGATGGGAAAAAATTTCTGCAATTTCAGAAACAGTTGGTTCAGTTTTCCGACCATCACCCTGCATATTTTCTCTGACAAGCAAATAGTATCTGAAGACACTTCCATAGGTTGGTAAATTATTTTCACAAAGTTCACATGGACTCCCAAAAACCGTGCAAGCCCACTTTGTTCTTGTATTAGTGCCTGCCATTATCAAAATGTTTCCTAATATGCTCTGTGATAGCTGATAATACTTCCAAGAATAATGACGTATCAGAGCAAGTAACACACAATCACTTCGTCCAAGGTCAACTTGACACTGAATGAATGAACGTTCCACACGATTACAGGCAAAATGAAAGTTGGCAGCTAGTATATTTTTGCAAAGTTAAATCCTACTATACCCCTTAGAAAATTTCATTTGCACGGACAATTATTTGGAATTTTACCAATTTATGACATCTAAATGTTTATGTGGACCTATAGGATATTAATATGTACAATTGTACACTTAAAATGTTTTAGCAAAGTATTTAAATCATCTATTGGTACCTTCCTTCACACAGTCCGATTTCATTTACTCAAATTGTCTCAGTTTGTGTATATTGCAAAATATATGATTTTTTTACATTTTTTTTAAATATTCAGTATCTTGGTGGACCCTTAAGATATTATTCTAAGCTAAAAATATTTTTTATGCTGCTTTCTACTCGTGTATTCGCACCTTTTCTCACCCTGGCCGATTTAATTTTCAAAAATCGTGTTTTTCACTGCACCCTAATTATAGTATATATATATGTATATGATGCAAACCCACAAGGAAAAAGAAAAACGATTCCGAGGCCTTTCGTGTATTCACAGCTACACCTCGTCAGGGAATGAAGAGAGAAGGCATACACACACACACACACACACACACACACACACACACATATATATATATGTGTATATATATATATATCGCCTCGGTGGTGTAGTGGTTAGCGTCGCTGACTACGAATCCATCGGCCCCGGGTTCGACACCCGGTGACGGCAGCCGGCGCGCAGCAAAACCCAGCTGTTCATCCTTCCACACAATAAAGAAAGTGGGTGGTAGATAAATGGGTACCCTAGGTGGCCAAGTGGTTAAGACGCTGGGCTGCTGATGGGGCGTGGTTCGATTCCACGTTAAACTGTAGGTCTAAGGTGGAGTGGAGTGAAAAGCTTAACCTTCGTCAGAATGAACAATTCGGGCGGAAGCTAACCAAAGGTTTTATATGTATATATATTAGGGTGGTCCAAAAAGTTAAAGCATCGACTAAGTTCTCTCCACAAGGTTGGTTTTATGCCTCTTGCTGTGGACAGTATTTGTGCAAAGTTTCACGTTATTCGGTTAATATTTAGGGGTCGCCCCACTTGCCCCCTTTTTGAAAATTTGGGAAAATATATAGACAACTGAATAACTAAATTTTTTTTTGGTTCTCAAAGAATATGAAAGAAAACAGTAAGACAATAGGACATGATAATGGGTGTATCTTCATTATTTCTTCTGCATCAGAGTCGCCTTGGATGGTATTGGTATCTGTTTTCGGTGGGCGGCTACGAGTTGTAGGAGGTACTGCTTCTGGTCCTCGTTTCGTGTCAAAGTGTCATTGTAGCGTTGTGCGAGAGCAATACCTCGCTCGGCAGCATCATTGACGACTTTCATCTTTAAGGCGCGATCTGTAAGTTCCCTGTAGTTCTTGTCATTTGGCCATTCCCGTGGATCTTTTTGAAGTAACTGGCGCGCTTCCTCCTTACCTCCAACTTTCAAGGCATCAAAGAGGGTCAATGTCCTTTTCGTGACGAAGGATGCCACATCATTTTCAACACCAGCTTCCGCCATGTCGATTCGTCGGGGGCAGCCATTCTTATGGGGATGTTGGAGGTGTTGAACCATTCTCCTTTTGGTATCAGGATCGATCCTATTATCGAAGAAGGCCAGTCCAATCAGATGCTCCGACAAGTACCACAGGTGGCGTCTTAGAGCTGTCTTCGCCGCTTGTGCAGCTCCTCCGTGTGGATATTTTTCCAGAAGATGCAGATTTTGAGATCATTGAGAGGAGCTTGTGTCCCCATTGGCGCTTCATGCAGCATACTTGACGTAAATCAGACTGACAAATAAAGCCAGCTGAGTCACGTTTCGTTCTTCGCGTGCTGTGAGCTTGAATTGATAGTGAAAGAGGTAGATTTTTGAGCGCATAAATCGCCTTCGCCATCCATCTCGCGTGGTGCATGGGACCCGGAGCTCGGATAAAGAGTTGACCACCAGTCTTTCCCCCCAGGAAGAGCAAAGATAGTTCAAGGAACTCCTTGTAGTCGTCACGAGGTTGGCTTGCCTGAAGAGCGTTAGGTAAGTAAGTGAGCATCTCTTTTCTCATCTCTTGGAGTTGAGGGCTCTCGAACAAGCTGTCCGATGCTGAGACAAATGCTTCGTGGGAGAGAGATGGCCATTCCTTTTGAAATCGCTTAAAAAGGCCTGTTTCAGGACTTCCTGTTGAGCCAAATATTGAGGCAAAGACATCAGCAAGTACGACTTCAAGTATATGATGTCGACAACCTATCCAAACTAGCTCGTGACCCAATGCTTCTTCAATCCTGACACAGGCTCCGCGATGTAAACCCGTGTTTGACGCAGTGGTATCGAAGACGAGACCTCTCACATGCTGTTCCACGTTCCATAATTTCATAGTTTGAAGGCATGCCTGGGCCTGTGCTTCTCCAGTTCCTTGTTTCATCTTTGGGACACCAAGCAGCTTCTCCTGTCCATTGAATGTTATAAGGATTGCTATCCGATGCACATTCGTCTTCTTCCCTTCAATGCCGGGGAGAAGCTTTCCGTCCCAATGGAGAAGGACAGGGTCTTCTAGAGAGAATGATTCTAGGTTTTCTCGAGCTGCCTGTTCTCGCCCACTTTCTCTGTAGCGATGAATAGAGCTCCGAGAGCAGGTCATCCCAGACAGATCATGCCCCGCGGCCTGTAATACAGCTCCAGTTACGAAAACAGCATTCCGGTCAGAAAGATTGGTGCGATCCATTGCTCCAATGACTTCTGGAGATTGGAAAATGTTCGTAACCTTGTTCTTGGGACGCTTTGGTGCCGGAGCTTCAGACGAAGAAGGAATCGGAACCGATGGTCTATAGTCGTCGTCGTCTTGCGAAAAAAGGGAAGAAGAGGAAAGATCAATTGATGACACTCCTGCTTCTTCCAAATCTTTCTGTGTTGCTTCATGCCTTGCCTTCCTCTTGGCTTCCTTCTCCATTCTGGATCGCTTTCTGTCCTCTTGTGTAGTCGTTTCCTTATCAATGCCAGCCATGCTGCAAGAATTGACGTCCTTGCGCTGCATGGACAGGAAATTTCGGTCCTCAACTTTGACGATTGTGCTCATGGCATCACTGGTTGCGATGTCAAACAGTTCCTGGATGTCCGCTTTGAAGATGTCTTCATTCATTCTATCGCTGGCACGTTGCCTGGTCCTGTGCTTCTTGAGTGTTTTGTAGCGGTCTAAAAGCTTTGAAAGCTTACGGACACAGGAGTCGATCCGTTGAGTTGGGATCCGCGCTCGGGTCCAGACTTCAATCACCCTCTGGCATGCCTGGTTCAGACTGTCGGAGGTGGTTTGCTTTTGATTGATGTGGTGGTATTGCCCCAAGAGGAGGGCGTCAAGGTATGTAGGGAGCCTTGACGTGGATAAAGTTCCAATTGCCATCCCTAGAAGCCAAACTTTTGGAATTGATCGAGTTTGAGCCATCGGACCTACGGAAGAAAAAGTACATTATATAATATATATATTCAGAGTGGGGCGACCTCTAAATATTCACCAATCACCCTGCAATTTTGCACAGACCATGTGGACACTAAATGGACAAACATCACACTTGTGGAGACTATCTAAGACAATTCTGAAATTTCCCCCTATGGATTTGGACCACCCTAATATATATATATATATATTATATATATATATATATATATATATACACACAGGGGTGTAGCCAGAATTTCTTTTACAATAATTAAACAATAATTACAATAATTAAACATGTGCTGAAGGTACTTGGCATGGCCTACTTACTTATAATTTTAAAAAATGCGTAAAAATATCAAACCTATGATTTTATTTTATCGGGGGAAGGCTGAAGCCGCCGTAGCCCCCCCTTTGTCTACGTCCCTGTGTATATATATATATATATATATATATAATTATATATATATAGATATTAGCCGTGGACCGGATGTCAGTTTTTCAACATCTGCGGATGCGGATTTTTAATTTCAATATCCGCGGATGCGGATGCGGATATTTAGTTAATCTATCAATATAATATAGAATTATGAATATATGCCATAATTTTTCAAATTTCGTGATATTACTATTATGGGAGGCAATGCATAAGAATTAAAATTAATATTAATGTTTTCATTATGATAAAAATAATAACTTTCTCAAGAGTTTCAGCCACAGAAAATTCAATGAAACAAGTTTCATTCAATTTTCTGCGTTACCACGTATTTATATTTTGAGGTTTATATATTTGTTTGTTCATTAATAATTAATACTTTACATGAAATATGCATGACTGGGCCTTATAAGCTACTTTATAAGCTAATTTAATTGTAAATTGCATAATTTATTAGAGGTAATATCCGCATAACATCCGCAGTCAGAAGTGCCGATGCGGATACGGATGTTAAAAATGATGCGGATATCTGCGGATGCGGATATCCGGTCCACCACTAATATATATATATATGTAGAGAACGACGCTTGTGTAGAAGAGCGTTCCGCACAAGATGAGGAGGGAGAACGAACAAATGAAAAATGAGGTACCTACCGGGAAACGAACCCAGGATCATCCGATTGCCGGTCAGATATGCTAGCCACTACACCAAGGACCTCGATCAATCAGAAGTCGTAATTCTCCTACATACGAGCAGAAACCAATGCCCTGAGGGGGCACCTTCGCATGCCGTACATATATACATTTTAACTGCAAACAACACACAGTATAATTAATGTAAAGAACGACGCTTGTTTGCAGTTAAAATATATATATATATATATATATATATATATATATATATAGGGTGAACCAAATGTAGGTGGACAGTAAATGATAACGTTTATTTTGAGAATACATATTTAATTTTTTTGTATACTATAATACAAAATAAAATTTAAATAAATTTAGTTATAATATTTAATATAATAAAACACAAACACCATAGTTATAATGAACACCATAGTTATAATATATATAACACAAACCGTATTCAACCTACTGTCCACCTACTTTTGGTTCACCGTATATATATATATATATATATATATATATATGAGGCGCTCCGGATCATAAGCTGCCAAGCGCCAAAATTAAAAAAATGGAGAAAAATGCAGTTAAAGTTTGTCAACTTGCAAAATACCCTAACTTTTGAATCAATAACGACATTTGATTGATTTTGACCTTATGTACATGTCCACAATCTGCTCCCTGACTTACTCACGAGATAGAGGAAGGGTGGGGGAATATAGTGGTATAAATAATTCAATTCTGACCCCACTGGCGCTTGGCAGTTTGTGGTCCGGAGCGCCTGATATATATATATATAATATATATATATACACACAGTACATATTTATGCAGGAAGGAGGGGCCAAGAGCAAATGTCGGCAGAAAGCGCCCTTCCCATAGAAGAAGAAGAGAGCCAAAATCAAGGTCTGGGGTTTTCGAGACGCCTAGACACTCTGCATTTGAAAGATGGGAGGTCAAAGACGGGAGGAAAGATGGATTGAGGAAGATTGTTCCAGAGTTGACCGATTGAGTAGATGAAAGACTGAAATACCGATTAACCCTAAAAGGAATGAGAAATTGTAGAAAGTGTGGTACTGCGTGCTCTCCTTAAAGGAGGAGGCATATATATATATATATATATATATATACGGACAAAAATGCCATTCCCACCACCCTCAAAGGAACCCGACAGGTGAGCAGATGAAACCAGCAACAAATAGGGCTACCAATTTTTTAGATGTAGCCCACACAATTTAACTACTGAATACCATCCAACAAATACAAAGCCAACTGACAAATACAGGGATCCGAGAGCCGTACAGAAGGCATATAGAAAGACATTACATGCGATAGCGGGACAACGGGTATCGAACCAGATAAAGGGAGGAAAATTCTCGGAGGATCACGAGGCAACGAAACCGGCACCACCATTGGAAAACGAATCGGAAACACAAGTACGAGTATGTAAAAACGAAAAGGAAGAAAATAAAAATAATCCTAGCCAACATTCAGGGCCTTAAATCAAACCATTTCCCGGACAAAGTTTTATGCCTGAAAGGACTCATGCAAGAAACCGGAGCAGATTTTGCATGCCTCACGGAAACTCATCTAAAGGACTGCCAGGCCAATTGTGAAAACTGTGAGGTCTGTATTGACAAAAAAGAAATACAAATTAACAACTATAACATCCTCCGAGCCGACAGAACAGCGAGACGTAAAGGAGGGTGTGCTATTTACACACGCGAAAGGCATATGGGTGACTTTAATTGCGCCAACGTGAATTAAGATGCAATGCAGGGAGACGCGGAAGGTAATCGTTTAGTTAATTTTCTCGAGGATAGCTTTCTTAT
Organism: Bathynomus jamesi; assembly: GCA_023014485.1. NCBI lineage: Eukaryota > Metazoa > Arthropoda > Malacostraca > Isopoda > Cirolanidae > Bathynomus > Bathynomus jamesi. Next base: position 810,461 of record JAJOZX010000879.1, on the reverse strand, counting down.
TCAAAAGGTTGGGGAACCTACGAGGTTGGACAGTATTTTAGATTTAGTAATAACTACGGATGATAGGCTAATTACTGATCTTCAAGTAATAGAACCGTTAAGCAATAGCGATCACAATATGGTAGTTTGTCCTCTCAGTAAGTCACTCGAAACCAGCTAACTCAATTAAAATTCCTAACTTCCAGCACGCAGACTTTTGTAAATTTCGAAATAAATTGTCACACGTCAATTGGGAAGACGTAATGGGGAACTCCAACGCAAAACTAATGTGGGAATCGTTCGAAACAGTATTTAGGACTATAAATGAGGAATGTGTACCATACAAAATTAAGCGTGCGAAAGTAAACAACAAGCCCTGTGGTTTACTTCCAGAGTAGGAGACATTATAAAGAACAGCGATAGGGCTTATAGGCTATATAAGTGCGATAAAAACAATTTGTGGTTACGAAACAACTACATATCTCTAAGGCGTGAAGCGAAAAGTGTAATAAAAAAGTCCAAGCGCGAATTTGAAATCTCCATAGCTCGTGACGGTAAAGAAAACCCCAAGCGATTCTTTCAATACGTCAATAATAGAAATCCAGTAAAAAGTGTCTTGGGGCCTTTGAAAAATGTAAACGGAGATCTAGTTTCTGAAAACAAGGAAATGGCTACCTTGCTAAACGAATTTTTTACGTCAATTTTTACTATAGAAGATGTAACGAATATCCCTACGGTCATAGACATAATACCTTTTGATAATGGTAATATTTTGGATAATATTGTGGTTAGTGAAGGGGTGGTAATGCGCTATATTGATAAAATGAAAACGCGTAAATCACCGGGTCCGGATTCCATATATCCCATACAAATAAAAGAATTAAAAGATAGCATTGTTGTGCCGCTAACGAAGATTTTTAATGCGTCTATTTCTGAGGGGTGCGTACCAGATAATTTCAAGTTAGCAAACGTAACACCTATCTTTAAGAAAGGCGATAAAGGTGCGGCGGGAAATTATAGGCCAATCAGTTTAACGTCTGTTGTAGGTAAGCTACTGGAATCAATAATTAGGGATCGTATAGTCGAACACTTAGAATTGCATAAACTAGTTAGAAATACGCAGCACGGTTTTAGGCGAAACAAATCTTGCTTAACTAATCTTTTAGAATTTTTCCAAAGCGTGGTTGACGTTTACGATAGACATCGGCCGGTTGATGTAGTGTATTTAGATTTTCAAAAAGCGTTTGACACCGTGCCGCACAAAAGACTCATTGAAAAAACTAAAGCTCATGGAATCAGGGGTGTAGTAATAAATTGGATAGAAGAGTGGTTGCGAGGTAGGAAACAAAGGGTGGTCGTTGATGGAGCGGAGTCGTGTTGGGCTAATGTAGCGAGTGGCGTTCCTTAGGGTTCTGTATTGGGCCACTTGCTTTTTCTTATATATATTAACGATTTAGATGTCGGCCTAGTCAGTACAGTTTCAGAGTTTGCGGATGACACGAAGCTGGGTGGTAGGGCGATTAATGACGAAGATAGAGGCAAAATCCAGGAAGATCTGAATAAAATCGTTGATTGGTCAGTCACATGGCAAATGAAATTTAACGTCGATAAGTGCAAAATTTTGCATATAGGTTCGCGTAACGGTAATTTTGCGTATAGTATGTCAGGGAAAGAGTTAACAAGCGTAGAGCAGGAAAAAGATTTAGGAGTTATAGTCACTGGTGATTTAAAAGTAGCGAAACAAAGTACAGCAGCGGTCAATAAGGCGAACAAAGTGTTAGGTTTATAGCTCGGAATTTTGAGTACAAATCGCGCGATATTATAGTTCCTCTTTATAAATCATTAGTTAGACCCCATTTGGAGTACGCGGTCCAATTTTGGAATCCGCATATGCGCAAAGATATAGACAAAATCGAAAGAGTTCAAAGACGAGCAACTAAGATGATTCCGTCGCTTAGGTCAAAGTCGTACGAGGATAGGCTTAAGGAGTTAAAATTGACTACACTCGAGACTCGGAGGCTAAGGGGTGATCTAATCCAGGTGTTCAAAATTATGAATGGGTTCGATAACGTAGATAGAGATAGCTTTTCGAAATATCTCAATATAATAGGACTAGAAATAACGGGTGTAAGTTGACAAGTAGAAGGTTCGAGACAACAGTTGCCAAAAACTTTTTTACGCACAAAATAGTAAATAGCTGGAATAGTTTGCCGGTAGAAGTAATTAGTAGTACGTCTATAAACATGTTTAAAAATCGATTAGACGCATATGTTGATAGATTGGGTATAGTTTAAGGTAGTAAAATTAAGGCCTTGTGGTGATAGATCCCACAGCTCAACACAAGTGTTGTGGGATATAGGGAGGCATCATCTTGGGTTAGGGGATACTCTCTGTCCTTACACATCCCATTTAAAGAGATTCCTCTGCCGAGCGGTGCCCCCCATTAGTACTGTGAGGTATTGAAAAACTCATGATCTTCACTTGCCCCACAAATACCTTTAAATGGGAGACCCATAATGGGTCCACACATATTTCTACATTACTGTACAGTCTTTACAGCCACACCTACACTTTTCCTCCTAAGTGTATATATGGTAATGTATATGGTTGTAAATTGTAACTTGGTCCGCAATTGATATGGACCGTGACTTATTTTTGGTTGGCAAGGTACTGGTAGTGATGGATACCGTAATGAAATTGACTGGATTCTTTGGATCTGATATATTTGCATGTCAGTTATAAATAGATATAGAGTGTAACATATTTGTGGATAGTAGTCTATTATGACTTGATCCCCTGGATCGAGATATTCTATCTTTAGTTTTTAATTGATAAATAATTAATTAGTTTTAAATTGATAATTATTTAGTTTTGTAAAAATTGGTTGTTGCCAATGTACAGGCAGTTTTTACATAGTGGAGCCACCTCGATGGGCCGAAGTGACATATGGAGCCACCTCGATGGGCCGAAGTGGCTCCTAGTGTGCCCACTATAAAAATTTCTCATGTTCTGATGTTCTTGTGGTTCGGAACCCACGTAAAATTGTAGGTCCCCTCCGCCACCACGGAGGACATGCGCAATACACAATTACGAACGCAGTTAGGTAGACCAGCCATGAGTGGATCCTAGGGTCCTTGTTGGTCTGAAACATTGTAACATTATAACATTATAAGTACTTCAAACAGCTACGTAGAATGTGTAGCACAAAAGTTGAAAAAATTAAATATGGTACTAATTGTAATGTACAGACCCCCGAACACACCAACCTCAAAATTCTCAGATTCTCTTACAGAGGTAAGAAACTGGGTAAAAGATTTACATTCTCCAACCCCAAATATTTTTCTCTGTGGTGATTTTAATTTTCCAATCATGAAATATAAAAGGATAGGAAAAAATATATGTACTCGTATATACCAAGACAAGGGGGCACACGGAAAGACCAGGAGCAGGTGAAAATGCTACTAGCTCTAGCTGATGAATTTATGTTAACATGATAGGATCCAGCTTTGGGACAGGATGTAGCTGGGCTAGGCTGCTTTAAACCCTAGATCCTGTCCCAAAGCTGGATCCTATCTGCTTTGCAGATAGCTGATGAGGGAAGCTATATTTTTGGGACCTCTTTGCGAGTGACTCGTTGCCCACGTCGGGCTAGGATCATGAAAAAGAAAAAACTATAGTATTTGTCATTTACCATTACTTATTCGGACTATAGTGGATTTAATTTTCCTAGAAGAGTTCCTTGTTCCATGCACGGTCTGTGTATATCATAAAATAACCTCAGGGAACCATTCTGAGTTCATTCCCATATATATATATATATGTGTAAGCAGACAACCACAGGGAAAAGGAAAAGTAAACACGAAATCCGAGCGCTTTCGTGATATATTCACATCTTCAGGGACAAGAAAGAAATACCCTATTTCCTATTTCTTTCTTGTCCCTGAAGATGTGAATATATCACGAAAGCGCTCGGATTTCGTGTTTACTTTTCCTTTTCCCTGTGGTTGTTTGCTTATTAAAAAGATCACGTGTTTTTCTGTGATTTTACTGCATATATATATATATATATATATATATATATTAGTGATGTAGGTCACATCCGCATCCGCGGAACATCCGCACATTTTATCGCATCCGCATCCGCACTTTGGGCTGCGGATGTCGTGCGGATGTGAACCGTTGAGATAAAATGTCATTAATAAGCGGAAATTATCAAATTCTACTATAATAATAGAACTAGTTCATTGTGCGCAAAAGTGATGCAAGCGACAAGACGAGAGGCTGTTCTTGTATGAAGTTACTCTCTTGCAACCTACTTAGATCCACGTTACAAAGCTAAGTTATTTTAACCTAGTACATTAGAACGAGTTAAATCATCACTTGCCAAAGCAGTTGAAGAGCTTCAATCTCTTGAATCTGTCGCTTCGCCACCCACCAAAAGAATAAAAGTTTCAGTGACAGAACCAACACCTTCAACAAGCAAATCTATCACAGAATCTCTCTCTCAGTTTCTTGAGTCAAGCAGCGATGACGAGACCTACGCGATGTCAAAAGATGTAGTAAAAATGATCGAGAGCTATCACCAAGAAAAACGCCTGGCTGCATGTGACAATCCTATTAGTTGGTGGAAAAATACGCATAATATCTATCCATACTTGAGTAAACTTGCAAGGAAACATTTAGCACGTCCTCCAACAAGCGTACCAAGCGAGAGATTATTTAGCAGTGCTGGATTAATATATGATGAAAAGAGAAACAGACTGGCAGCAGAAAAGGCAGAAAAATTAATGTTCCTTAAGCATAACCTTCCTATAATTAAGTTTGAATATTAAACGATGAACATCTTAGTGTACTTTATTTTAATTACTCATTTATAAATATGCCTAATAAAACTTTAAACTTAATATAAATAATTATCAAGCTAATTAAAGATCTCTTTCTATAAGGGTGGAGGTTGGGGAAAGAGGTCGGGTAACACAATTATGGTTTCTAATTGTGGCTGAAACTCAACAAAATATAACGAATTTATTTGTAGACGAATTCACTAATTGATTTCTATATTAGTTAGATGCTTGCTATTATTTTATATGTTCAGGGAAAAGTACAGCAATTATTGTACAATTAATCAATTATACTACATTATAGCTACAGCTCTCTCTATCTAATAACTTATTATATACGTTAAACACAACAAATCTCGAATATATCCTAAAAAATAACGAAAATGTAGACATCCGCATCCGCGGATGTTGAAATCAAACATCCTCATCCGCATCCGCGGATGTGAAAAAAATGACATTCGCTACATCACTAATATATATATATATATATATATATATATATATATATATATATATATATATATATATATGCGAATGCGATGATGCGATGATGCGAAATTCGAAACACAAAATCAGATAGCGATAAATAAAGCAAAAAGAGTCGCCGGACAGGTTCTAAGAACATTCAAGAGAAGGGACAGGACAGTAATGATTCCCCTGCTAAAAACACTGATTATACCAAAACTTGAATACTGCTCAGTTTTGACGTCCCCATATAAAAAGGAAGAAACTAATAAACTAGAAGAAACGCAAAGGCATTTCACAGCCAAGATTGATGGCTGCAAAGAACTCAACTACTGGGAAAGACTACGTAAACTAAATCTGTACTCACTGGAAAGAAAAGAGAGAGGTACATCATAATCTACATATGGAAAATGATCGAAAAACTGGTACCAAACCTAAAACTAAACCCAATTACCATTCAAACAACACTGGAAAATAGGAAAGGCAGAATGTGCAGTGTTCCCAAATTAAAAGCACGAGAAGGGACCTCCTCAACCCTGAAGGAAAATAGCTTGGTTGTCAGGGGGCCAAGACTTTTCAACCAGCTTCCTAAGGACCTCAGAAACGTAACGGGGGTCAAAGTTGAAGTCTTCAAGAAAAGACTGGATGCCTGGCTCAGGACAGTACCAGATGAGCCGGGCGTGCCTGGCTATGTACGGTGGAGAGCGCAAGAAAACAACTCGCTCCTCCACCAGGCCAGACCTAGAGGCGGGGCCACCAGCTTGACCTCCGTGTGAAGAGAGACCAACGCGCGAAACAACATAAGGTTCATAAGGTAAGGTATATATACATATACAGGGTGTTTCAGGAGGAAAGGTCAATACTTCGGGAGGCGATAATATCGGTCATTGTGAGAAAAAAGTTCATATGAACATGTGTCTAATTCTCAATGGTTACGTACGGAGATAGAGCTGTTTGAATCTACAAATACAAAAGCATTGTTAATGGTAATCAAGAAAGAGAAACCAATTACTGTTTCTAACATTTAATGTTTAAACATTGGCATTTTGAATGGGATCAGATAGAGAAATGACGAATTTGTTACATGCTTACATTACAGCTTACATGGTTCAAGGTTATAGGGGAGGGAAGGGGGAGGAAGAGCTGCACGCGCATCAGATTCAAACAGCTCTATCTCCGTAACCATTCAGAATTAGACACATGTTCATATGAACTTTTTTCTCACAATGACCGATACTATCACCTCCCGAAGTATTGACCTTTCCTCCTGAAACACCCTGTGTGTATATATATATATATTATATATATATATATATATAATATATATATATACATATACAGGGTTTCCCATAAGTCCGGCATCATAGGAGAAATTCATATTTTTCTATTTCTACAAACTATAATTCATATTTTCCTCTTTCTACAGGCCATAATGTCTGTGAGCAAGGAAGAACGAATCCAGATAATTCTACTCATAGGAAATCGGAGTCAAAGAGAGGCCGCTGCTGAATTTAACAGACTGCATCCAGACCGCGAGCCAATAACACAGAGTTGTGGGAGCAGACTTTTTGCAAAGTTTAAGGAAACAGGATCCATAGAAGATAAACCACGCAGTGGACCTTCAAGGAGGTCCACTGACGATGATACAGCGACTGCTATCCTGGCTCATTTTAACAGAAGTCCCAATAAGTCTCTTCGGCGATTGTCCGCCGAGACAGGAGTGTCGAAAAGTAGCATCCATCGCATTCTTCAGGCTCACAAATGGCATCCATATAAACTTCAGATCCTACAGAAATTAAGCGAAGATGATCCCGACCGGCGGATGGAATTTTGTGAATGGGCTACGGAACAATAAAACAATGGTGGACATATTGAGCACGTTCTGAAATAAAAGCTTTTGTTTTGCCTTTTTTTATTATTTTTCCTATGATGCCGGATTTATGGGACACCCTGTATATACACACACACACATAATATATATATATATATATACACATATATATATATACATATATATATATGAAAGGGAAGAAATAAGTAAAAGTTGCGAAGTAGACAAACAGTCCAACGAGCGAAATGATAAAAAGATAATAACTAAAAACGTAGAAAATAAACAGCCAAAGAAAAATAATGATAATGCCAAAACTAAGAACTTGGAAAATAATAAGAAAGAAAGCAGAAGCGTAGAAAATATCATATGCAAATACTACGCGAAAGGAAACTGCAGATATCGGGATGGGCAATGCATATATGCACATCCCACATTATGCAAAATGCATTACACAAGTGGATACTGCAAGTTTGATAAGAAATGCATGTTCCACCATCTTACGGTCTGCAACACTTATGAAAGATATAGGAGTTGCAAATACGAAAAAAAATGCCGATACCACCACCCTCAAAGGAACGCAACGAGGGAACAGAAAAAACGAACATCAAAGAAGAGTGGCAATTTTTTAGACGCAGCCAACACATTTCAGCTGCTAAATACTCTCCAGCAATTACAAAACCAGCTGACAAACATAAATATAGAAATCCGAGAGCCGGACAGAAGGTACGAACAAAGGCACTTCATGCGTTATCGGGACAACAGGTACCGACAAAGATAAAAAGAGATAAATTCTCGGAGGACCACAAGGCAACGAAACCGACACCCCCATTGGAAAACAAATCGGAACCACCTGTATGTGTAAAAGATAGAGAAAAAATAAAAATAATCCTAGCCAACATACAGGGCCTTAAATCAACCATTCCACGAACAAAGTTGTATACCTGAAAGAACTCATGCAAGAAGCCGGAGCAGACTTTGCATGCCTCACGGAAACTCATCTAAAGGACTGCCAGGCGAACTGTGAAAATTGTGGGTCCTGCTTGACAAAAAAGAAATACAAATTGATAACTATAACATCCTCCGAGTCAACAGAACAGTGAGACGTAAAGGAGGATGTGCTATTTACACACGCGAAAGGCACATAGCAGAAATGGCTATAAGTACCTCAAACAACTAGGTAGAATGTGTAGCAGCAAAAATTGAAAAATTAAATATGGTACTAATTGTAATATACAGACCCCCAAACACGCCAACCTCAAAATTTTCAGATTCCATTACAGAGGTAAGAAACTTAGTAAAAGATCTACACTCTCCAACCCCAAATATTTTTGTCTGTGGTGATTTTAATTTCCCATTCATAAAATATAAAAGGATAGGAAAAAATATATGTATACACCAGGACAAGGGCGGCGCACGAGAAGACCAGGAGCAGGTAAAAATGCTACTAGCTTTAGCTGATGAATTTATGCTAACGCAAGAAATAACAGAAAACACAAGAAAAAACAACTGCTTAGAATTGGTATTCACAAACAACAGTAATCTAATTGATAACACTGGGGAACAAAAAAAAATTTTTTTCTTGGTGCCTGAGATTTTAGACCTTATTCTGGATATTTTCATGCCACTGATTCAGAAAATATCATCCATTTTGTTCTAGCAGCTCTAGTTTTTGAGATATTGCATACGTCATTACCTACTTTATTACCCTTCTGGAACGGTATTATGAGTTGCTCGTAAATCTAAATGCATCTGTATAATTAAATTGTAGCTATGATTTTGCTGATGTTGCTGTTTTGCATGTGTATTGTACATGTACTAACGTGAATTCTTTCCTGTTACAGGTGTTGACATGGCTTCATCACGAAGAAAGTGTTTAAATCATCCAGATGTGTTTTGTTTTATCTGCGGAGAGTACACGTTCATTGAACAGAGAAAAACTATTACTGATTTTGTGAAAAAAGCTTATTTTGCCTATTTCAAAGTACAACTAGGGGACCAAGATAAGCCATTGGCTCCTCATGTTGTGTGTAAAACGTGTACGGAGCATCTGCGGCAATGGACCAACGGAAAGAGGAGGTGCCTGAAATTTGGTATACCAATGGTATGGAGAGAACAGAGAAACCACAGTGATGACTGTTACTTTTGTTTGGTGAATATAAAGGGCATCAATGGACGTAACCCGAGTAAATGGACGTATCCTGACATAGACTCAGCTAGACGGCCTGTTTCACATTCAGATGAGATACCTGTCCCATCATTCAGCCATCTTCCAGAGCTCCCTCAAGAAGATGATGAATCTGCTACTGACAAAGAAAGCATATGTGGGCAAAATGACAGTGATTTCGAAGGACCGTCATCAGTTGCAGGTTTTAGTCAACACGAATTAAACGACCTCATAAGGGACTTAAGTCTTTCGAAGAAATCGTCTGAATTGTTAGCTTCCAGGCTGGGAGAAAAAAATTTACTGCTGCCGGGAACCAAAATCACGTTATATCGCGACAGAGAAAAGGATTTACTGCCCTTCTTCTCAAAAGAGAACGATTTAGTTTTCTGCAACAATGTGCGCGGATTGCTGATGAAAATGGGCATATCGGAATACACACCAAGTGAATGGCGGTTATTCATAGATAGCTCCAAACGGAGCCTAAAATGTGTTCTTCTACACAACGGCAACAGATACAGATCAATCCCAATTGGTCACTCAGTCGGTATGAGAGAAGAGCACGGGACAGTCGCCCTAGTCCTAGAAAAGATATTATACCGAGACCACCAATGGGTGATCTGTGTGGATCTGAAGATGGTGAATTTTCTCCTGGGCCAGCAGAGCGGGTACACCAAGTACCCGTGCTTTATATGTCTCTGGGACAGTAGAGCTAAAGATGAACACTGGGTGAGAAGACAGTGGCCTCTGAGAGAAAACATGGTGGTTGGAGAAAAAATATCATCAAAGAAGCTTTGGTTGACAGAGAAAGGATCATATTGCCACCACTGCACATCAAACTAGGTTTGATGAAACAATTTATAAAGGCTTTGAACAGAGATGGGACGTGTTTTGGCTACATATGTAGAAAATTTCCTGCGCTGAGCATGGAAAAGCTGAAGGCAGGTATTTTCGATGGACCGCAAATCCGGGAACTCATGAAAGACCCGCGTTTCCAAGATTCAATGGACAACATTGAGGCACGTGCGTGGTCATCGTTTAGTATGGTTGTGAAGAATTTCCTTGGGAACTATAAGGCCGATAACTACGGTGAACTAGTGGAGAATATGCTCTCTTCTTTTTGTAAACTTGGCTGTAAAATGAGCATCAAACTGCATTACCTCCACAGTCATTTGGATCGTTTCCCAGATAACCTCGGTGATCTAAGCGAGGAACAGGGTGAACGATTTCACCAAGAACTAAGGACCATGGAAGAACGGTACCGCGGACGATGGGATACTCACATGATGGCAGATTACTGCTGGAGCATCCAACGCGAATGTCCTGGCACATCTCATCGCAAGAAATCTCAGAAACGCGGTTTATGTGAGATGTCTCAATGAAAGAACTTTTTTTGCCGTTCGTGTCTCAAGCTTGTTTGAATTTAATAATATTTTTCGTACCTTATGCTTGCTTGATGTTAATACACTATTTTTGCTGACATTCATCATACTTTTGTATTCAATTGACAACAACAGTGATTGCCAGTCAGCAATTATATAATATTATATACATTATATAGAAATATATATAGATATATATCATATCTTGATAAGCAGAGCTGATGGAGAAAAACTAATGTCATTTTTAGAATCAGCGACCTCAATATACCCAGAAACAGGTCTAACATCTAAGTCACCAAAAGTTGTGTTCCCCTGTGTAATGTAGAAATATCCCCAACTATGATATCAGACCACAACATCATTGAAATAATAACTAATATAAAGGCAACAGGAAAGGAAAGAACACGCACAACAGAAAGAAGCAAATTCGAAATTTTTAATTTTCACTCCAAAGCTATAAACTGGGAAGATGTGACATCCAGCATGGAAGTAATAGATTGGAAAACCATTTTCGAGGCCAAGACAACGGAAGAGATGCTAATGACGTTAGAGGAGAAGACGTTAGAAATTGTGGAAAAACATGTCCCAAAGATACAACAAAGAGGAAAGAGAAGCAGGTTCGAAAGACAAAAAAGGGCATTGTTCCGAAAGAGAAAAAGAGTGACTGCAAAATTAAGTAATTGTAAAGATAACATCAGAAAAATGTTAAATGATAAACTACAAAGTATCGATGTCGTCATACAGGAACTAATCGAGAAGCATACAGAAAAAGAAGAAGATGACGCTATAGAAGCGATAAAGGCTAACTCACAGTACTTCTATAATTTCGCAAAAAGAAAGTCGAAAAACCATGCGACTATCGGACCTTTAAAAAATTAGAACAGTGATTTATCTGATGATCTAACAGAAGTAATTGAAATATTAAAGGCTCAGTATGAATCATCTTTCAGTATCCCAAAAACTGACAAATTGATATGCGATAGAAACGCGTTCTTTGAAGAAGAACCACAAGGAGAAAGTATAAGGGATTTCGATTTTACGACGGATGATATTACACAAGCCATAGGGAAACTAAAAACACACTCAGCGGCAGGACCAGATAAATGGAATGCCACACTGATAAAAAACTGCAAGAATGCAATCGCTGAGCCCCTATACTGGATATGGAGACGATCATTAGACACGGGAGAAATACCGGGCATCCTGAAGAGCGCGAACATAGTCCCAATATATAAAGGAGGAGATCGATCCGAGGCCAAAACTATAGGCCAGTATCGCTTACATCCCATCTCACTAAAATATTTGAAAGAATAGTTAGACAGAAAATCTGACTTTTTAGAAACTAAGAAAATATTCAATGATAACCAACACGGGTTTCGGTCAGGCAGATCATGCCTATCACAACTAATGGAACACTACAACAACATTATTGATTCACTTGAAATTAATGAAAACTATGATGTACTATACACAGACTTTGCTAAAGCGTTCTACAAGTGTGACCACGGAATCATAATACATAAACTGAAATATATGGGAATAACAGGAAAAGTAGGGAAATGGATATATAATTTTCTTAGTGAGCGGAGGCAAGTCGTTACAGTACGAGGAGTATCTTCATCAGAATCAAAGGTCCTCAGCTCGGTACCACAAGGAACAGTATTAGCTCCACTACTCTTCATAATCATGCTAACTGACATAGATGAGGACGTTACCAGAGACAGCACAGTAACATCCTTTGCGGATGACACAAAGATCAGTAGAAAAATAAGAAACCCAGAAGACATAGGATCTCTACAAACCGACATAAACAACATCTATAAGTGGACGGAAGACAACAATATGAAGTTTAACACCGAGAAATTTCAGCTATTACGGTACGGAAAAAGAGAAGACCTAAAATCCATGGAATATTATACCCCAAATGGACAGGAAATTCAGAGAAATTCCAGAGCAAAAGATTTAGGGGTTGTAATGACAGATGATGCGAAATTTGAAACACAAAATAAGATAGCAGTAAACAGAGCAAAGAGAATAACGGGTCAGATATTGAGAACCTTTAAGCGAAGGGATAGGAATGTAATGATTCCTCTACTGAAAACCCTGATAATACCCAAATTGGAATACTACTCGGTCCTAACATGCCCATATAAAAAAGAAGACATTAGACAGCTGGAGGGGATCCAAAGAAGCTTCACACCCAAGATCATTGGGTGCAAAGAACTAAATTACTGGGAAAGGTTACGAGAACTAGACCTATATTCACTGGAAAGGAGAAGAGAGAGATACACCATTATTTACA
>JAJOZX010000879.1:627500-795000 GCA_023014485.1 Bathynomus jamesi | reverse complement strand
ATTATGAATGGGTTCGATAACGTAGACACTAGACAGAGATAGCTTTTTCGAAATATCTCAATATATGTAATAGGACTAGAAATAACGGGTGTAAGTTGACAAGTAGAAGGTTCGAGACAGCAATTGCCAAAAACTTTTTTACGCATAGAATAGTAAATAGCTGGAATAGTTTGCCGGTAGAAGTAATTAGTAGCACGTCTATAAACAATTTAAGGTAGGTTGATTTTGGAACTGTGATCTTGGACTAGTCTAGATAGAAAGGTATTAATGTATAAAAAACGTTGCACCAACTCATATTTGTGAAAATGATTGTATTTTTTGAGGATTGTTAATTATTTTTAAGTTGTAAAATTGCCGAATTTTATGCGTAAAATCGCGCGCGCGACATTCGCGCAATGGAAACAAACAAAATATCAGACCTTATTTCATCAAAATAATCAATTAAAATTCGGCTTTTTTAACAAAACGATGCTTGAAACTTATTGTAAATGCATTATAGATGTTTATTAGTGTATTATTTTGTATTTTTTAATCATATTTACCTATAACCTATAAAATGTGTATTAAATTAAGTTATTTTATGATGCGTTCATTTAATTGTGTTTATTTTCAGATATTTCATAAAAATGGGTAAAAAACGGAAGTCTGCAGTGTTAACTCGAAGTGATAGTACCAAAAAATTCAGTGGCCAGCCTTCCCCTTTGGATAAAACAGAGCCTCCTACCCTCCGCCAAGTTATTCAGTACAGTTACTTCCTCCAAAACAGCCACCCGGACTTGAAAGACTATGATATTGCTAAAATGGTAGCAAAGGATGTGATTGAGATCTGGCAGGCAGTGAACCCGCGGCTGCCCCTGTATGAGGAATATTATGTAATGAAATTGGTGGATAAAGTGTGCTTCAAGAAAGCAAAAGAGATAAACAGGAAATCTCTTTCTACAGTCCAGGAGCAGAATCTGGAGGAAAAGCTGGATAAACTTTTTGACATTTCTGCTTGCACCTGTAAGCTACCTGTTCGTCCCTGTGATGACAATGCTGTGAAGTGCAAGAAAGAAAATTGTCAAACTCAGCACATAATCTGCACTTGTCCTCCCAGTAAGAAGGTAATGCTATTATTTTTTTAACTTTTAACTGGCCTAACTTAGTGCGATTAGGTGCCTTTTAAATGGAAGGAAATTCAATGCTTGTAATTGAAAAATATCCGCATTTTCCTCCTGTAATCTTCCCCCCCCCCTCTGGTAATAGAAATTAATAATCAATTTTTTTTCAGGATTTTATCTCTTATTTTAGATCCACTATTTAATATACTTTAATATTTCAGGTTCCAGTAGAGGAGAGGGAATACTTGAGAGATCAGAGGGGCAAAATAGGACCCAAGGGCTCTTTCCAGCTGGGATCTGTGGATAAAGCTGCTGTGAAGAGAGACCAGAGGGCTGCAGCTGAAGCAGAAAGATTACAGCAGTAGGAAGTGGATTTGGACACTTTTGCCTCCCCACCTTCACAAGATATTTCTTTTGAATCCAGCTCAGGAGAATCAGGAGAGATATATTTTTTTTCTTATATCTTATCCCATTTTTACCCAAATTTATCCCTACTTTTTGTCCCTATTTCCCCCCTTTTTCCCCCATTTTCGCTTTAGTAATTTATTCTTTTTTTCGCCCATTTTCGCCGACTTTTTGCCTGAATTTTTACCCATTTTTCCCCCTATTTTCCCACTTTTTCCCCCATTTTCGTTTAAGTAATTTATTCTTATTTCCGCCCATTTTCGTCGATTTTTACCCATATTTTTCCCTACTTTTTCCCCTATTTTCCCCTATTTTCCCCCATTTTCGCTTTAGTAATTTATTTTTTATTTTCATTTCAGCCATCTGGTGGTGAAGCTGAAGAGTTCAAGCCAAGGAGGCACCCAAGTGGAGGTTACAGCTTTTTGAAAACCCCCAGATATGCCATGGAACTGATCAGGGGTGATGTTTCTTCCAATCTTGGGGCAAGTCTTGCTAATGCCTTCCTCCTGGACTTACAAGCTACGGACCTGCTTAAGCCTGGCCTTGATGTGAAACAGATAATAGTTGATAAATCGAAAATGGACAGGGAAAAAGCTAGAATGAAAGTGAAAAGTGATGAAAAGCACAATGAGGGTCTGGAAAAGTTAGTCTGTATTGGTGTTGATGGGAAAGTTGACAAGTGCACTTTGCTGTACAGAGAAGTTAAGGATGAAAATGGGGAGACTAAGCTGAAGAAAGGAAAGGGACAAGAGCACCATTTGACTTTCACAAAGGAGCCGGGAACTGAAAGTGGAACATATCTTACTCACAGAGTCATCCCAATTAAAGGTGCGACTGGAGTTCTTCTTGGTGAAGAAGTTGCTAGTGTCTTGGAGGAGTTTAACAGTGTTCATACCCTGAAAGCTGTCCTCCTTGACAACACAAATACAAACACTGGCTGGGAGGGAGGCCTTGTAACAGCTCTGGAAAATAAAATTGAGCGGAAATTGCACACCATTGGCTGTTCACTCCATCAGAATGAGCTTCCTTTCAGAGGTGTTTTCAAGCATCTTGATGGCAGTACCAAAAGTCCCACTGCTTTCACTGGTCCGCTGGGAAAACTCTGAAATTGACTACCAAGATCTGCCACAAGTAGAATTCACCAAACTCAGTGGCCCCCTGGATGACATGGAATTTGCTGAGGAGGGACTGAATGATCTCAGTAGCGACCAGAGGCTTCTTTTGGAGTATGTGCTTGGAATTTCCAGGGGCAAAGTCAACCCAAGATTTGCTGCCTGGAAAATTGGACCATTAAACCACGCAAGATGGTTGACTTTGGCAATTAGATTGATGTGTCTGTGGACCAGAGGTGCTTACCCTCCAGAACTACAGGATAAGCTTTACCAGGCCATCAAGTTCATTGTGGAAGTGTATGCAGTCAGTTGCTTTGAGATCAAAAGGGACAACAAGTTCCACAATCAGCAGCTGTACATCTTCAACATGATCCAGAGGATCAAGCAGCAGTCTGAAGAAATCCAGGGTGTTGCTTTCAAGAACCTGAAGTACAATGTTTTTGCCTTGCTGCCCGAGAATGTGCTGTACTCCATAATGAAGTCTGATGACTTGGAAGTGAGAGAAGCTGCTCTCAAGAAAATTCTGTCCATCAGGTAAGCATTTATTAATTTTAAAAAAATGTGAAAAAAAAAATTTGATTATGGGGATTTATTTAATAAAAAAAAGGCCCAAGTTCTATAAATCTCCATAATCGAATTTTTTTTCACATTTTCTTATCCCAATTCCCCACCTCCCCTCTGATAATGGAAATAATCTTACCTTCTTTCTGAAAAAAATTCGATTATGGGGATTTATAGAACTCGGTTTTTTTTTTTTAATTAAAGTTAAATTAAATCAGCAATTCTGAGACTAATAGGGATTAAATCTTAAACTGGAATAAAAAATAAATAAATTATTATTCTTTCAGAAGTGGGAAGCCAGCCAAGAAGAGGCTGAAGAAGATCACAGCCATCAACATTGAAGCTACCCACTGGTCAGAACTAATCAACCTTTCTCAAAGTGGCATCTGTGAACCTGCTCTCACAGAAGACTTTTCTGACCAGGAGCTTCAAGAAGCATTGCTGAATAGCACCAAGCTGGAGCTGCCTGATCTGCCTTCACATTCTCAGACTGTTGAAAGGGCCGTGAAGCTGTAAGGGCTCTTACAGTGAAAATTATGATGATCTTGGGATCTAAATATGTCTATTTGACTCTGTACATGTTTCTTTTACTTTTTTCAATAAAATTGTAACTTTTTTCAGGATTTTTTTATGAAAATAGCATGATTTTTTTGGTCGAAAATTGTGAAAATGCGATATTTTTCGGAACGATTTTTTGACGATTTTTGAAACGGTTTCCTCAAAAAACGGTTAAAGCAGGGGATCTGAAACTTTTTGTCAGTTATTATCATATTAAGCCCTGACTATCTCGACTAGTCCAAAGTCGATATCTAAAAAAATGCGGAAAATCAACCTACCTTAATAAACGTTTAAAAATCGATTAGACGCATATGTTGATAGATTGGGTATAGTTTAAGATAGTAAAATTAAGGGTTGGATAAGATAGATTTTGATTCTATTTTCATTAAAGATCACAGTAACCAGACTAGAGGTCATAGTGTGAAATTATTTAAGCCAAGATGTAGAACAAATTTAAGAAAACATAGTTTTACAAGTGTTGTGGGATATAGGGAGGCAGCATCTTGGGTTAGGGGATACTCTCTGTCCTTACATACCCCATTTAAAGAGATTCCTCTGCCGAGCGGTACCCCCCATAGTACTGCGAGGTATTGAAAAACTCATGACCTTCACTTGCCCCACAAACACCTTTAAATGGGAGACCCATAATGGGTGCACACACATTTCTACATTTCTGTACAGTGTACAGTCTTTACAGCCACACCTACACTTTTCCTCCTAAGTATATATATTGTAATGTATATAGTTGTAAATTGTGACTTGGTCCGCAATTGATGTGGACCGTGACTTATTTTTGGTTGGCAAGGTACTGGTATTGATGGATACCGTAATGAAACTGACTGGATTCTTTGGATCTGATATATTTGCATGTCGGTTATAAATAGATATAGAGTGTAACATATTTGTGGATAGTAGTCTATTATGAATTGATCATCTGGATCCAGAGATTCTATCTTTAGTTTTAAATTGATAATTAATTAGTTTTAAATTGATAATTATTTAGTTTTGTAAAAATTGGTTGTTGCCAATGTACAGGCAGTTTTTACATAGTGGAGCCACCTCAATGGGCCGAAGTGGCCCCTAGTGTGCCCACTATAAAAATTTCATATGTTCTTATGTTCTTTGTGGTTCGGAACCCACGTAAAATTGTAGGTCCCCTCCGCCACCACGGAGGACATGCACAATACACAATTACGAACACAGTTAGGTAGACCAGCCATGAGTGGATCCTAGGGTCTTTGTTGGTCTGAAACATTATAACGTTACATATATATATATATGATACACACAGACCGTGCATGGAACAAGGAACTCTTCTGGGATAATTAAATCCACTATAGTCCTAATAAATAATGGTAAATGACAAATACCATAGTTTTTCTTTTTCATGATGCTCGCCCGACGTGGGCAACGGGTCACTCGCAAAGAGGTTCCATAAATATAGCTTCCGGCTGCTTCCCTCACCAGCTATCTGCAAAGCAGACAGGATCCAGCTTTGGGACATGGATCTAGCGTTTAAAGCAGCCTAGCCCTGCTACATTTAGAACCTCAATATAAGCAAAAGACTCGCTGACTTCACGTCAGATTGAATACATCAAAGAAAAAGGGGATAACTATTATATTTTTAGCCAAAAACCAAAACTTAAACCTCACCTGGCAGAATTGAGCGTCCACTTTTCAAGGCACATAACATGTCCGTTTCAAGATGGGAATGAACTCA
This sequence comes from Bathynomus jamesi, assembly GCA_023014485.1. Classification (NCBI taxonomy): domain Eukaryota; kingdom Metazoa; phylum Arthropoda; class Malacostraca; order Isopoda; family Cirolanidae; genus Bathynomus; species Bathynomus jamesi. The sequence goes on along the minus strand of JAJOZX010000879.1, from coordinate 789,544 downwards.
GAATTCGTCCCCTGAGGTTTTTTATGATACACACAGACCGTGCATGGAACAAGGAGCTCTTCTGGGATAATTAAATCCACTATAGTCCGAATAAGTAATGGTAAATGACAAATACCATAGTTTTTCTTTTTCATGATGCTAGCCCGACGTGGGCAATGGGTCACTCGCAAAGAGGTTCCATAAATATAGCTTCCTTCACCAGCTATTTTGCAGATAGCTGGTGAGGGAAGCTATATTTATGGAACCTCTTTGCGAGTGACCCGTTGTCCACGTCGGGCTGGCATCATGAAAAAGAAAAACTATGGTATTTGTCATTTACCATTACTTATTCGGACTATAGTGGATTTAATTATCCCAGAAGAGTTCCTTGTTCCATGCACGGTCTGTGTGTATCATAAAAAACCTCAGGGGACCATTCTGAGTTCATTCCCATACACATATATATATATATATACACACACACACACACACACACATACATATATATATATATATATATATACATACACACACACACACATATATATATATATATATATATATATATATATATATGTTAACCCCTCCGTCTATGGCCCTGGGGTGCTTCGAGTCGACGAGGCGTTCTTGTTGTGAGGCACACAACGGATATTTCTTCTATAACATTCTAATTCTTTTCGGTCGCCTCTTGTTAAACTCTTGGCTACAGACTCGCCAGACTGTTATGCCAATATCTTCTATGGTGCTTGGGTTGTCTCTTAATTTGGGCAAAGGGTCGCCAATTTTTAATTCTTCTCTTTCTATAATACTCTGATACTTTCTCTGATACTAAAATTATCGACTTTTCTTTTATAACTTGTCGACTTAACTGACTGAGTTCCTGAAGAGAACAAGGCTCGAAGGAAAAAGATAAAAACTTCTTTTACTGTGGTTTACTTCTCAAAATGTACAGGTACTGCTCTGAATTTACAGGGGTAGAGGTTTGACCTCTTTCGACCATGGCTCAGGCCGGAATCTAAAAATATTAAGGAGGCAAGAGGCCTCTGCCCCCTCCTCGCAGCGAGGCTGCTAACAAAGGAGTCCTAATGAAGTGCTATAATGAAGTGCTCTAATTGAAGTGACTTGATGAAGTGCCGTAATTTTACAAATAAATGTATAATATAAACCTAAATGTTTGGGGGAAGACAGTCGAAGGTTAAGTTTCCCCCTTTTAAACACATGATCAGATGTTTGAAAGATTGCAAATAAAAATTAAAAAAATAAAAATAAAAACTAATTTGTATTTTTCGCCGAGTCTACATTTATGAAGGCGATATCATTTCGTAATAGTACACATAAGTACAAATTAAGTACACGACTGAGTACGTATTAATTTTGGTTCATTACAATTACGATTACAATTATGGATTACTTCACATTCGCTTATGATTGTCCATTACAGTTCTATTAAAGTACATTCTTACATTATAAATTAAATCATTACATTTAATTACAGTTTCATTGAAGTACATTACAAGTTATTATTAATTACAGTTTCATTAAAGTACATTACGTTATATTAAATTAAAGTATTACAGTTAATTACAATTAAACAGTTACTATAACTTTGTTTTGTTTTTACAGTGTTTCATATTAATAGACAATTAAGATGTTAGAAATATAATACAAAGTACATGGGGCACATATGGTTTGGATTTATATACAACATAATATGTTATAATATGTTATAAATTTGAAATCAGAGCGAGAGGAGGAATTTTTATCTTTGAAGCGTTCACTTATGCATAGTAAGCATTTTCGAGTTCATTGCGGGAGGTGATATAAATAAAAAAATAATAATGAAAAAAATAATACGAGAACGTATTTTTGCGTTTTCGAACGACTGCCTAAAGTTTTGCATTTCATAGAATTGACACGAGTAAAAATGAATATTTAATAAAATTTATATAGGATAATGATCAAGGGAAATTAATGACGTATAGATGAATGTGGTTGAATAATAATATTTATACTACATAACACCACAACATTATTACTAAAGAATTTACCATACATTGAATACGGAAGATGTCCAAATACTAAGAACGTGATTCAGTGTACAAAGTATGGGAAACGTAAAGAGAATAAAGTTATTTTATGACGTCATAGTGTATGTCATTATTAGAAAAGATGAATTAGAGAAATACAGTAATGAATAAAGAAGTACAAATCGAAATTCTATCCAAAACTCGCTTAGGCGATTTTGGTTTCTTATGTAAAAATGGACATTCGAACATAAAAACTATACGAACATAAGTACTGCATGAAGACAATGAATCCAATAACGATGGTATAGGAATTGTTCATTGTTCACTTTTTACATATATACACACACACACACATATATATAAATAAATTATTTCACGAAAGTAACACGTGAAAAAAACTCAGTGTTCCTGAGGATGTCATTAGACGAAAGCGCTTGAGCACCATTTTGTGTTTCGTTTCCCTCGTGGTTTTATTCATCACATATATATATATATATACACACACACACACACACACACACACATATATATATATATATATATTATATATATATGCGCCTCGGTGGTGTAGTGGTTAGCGTCGCTGACTACGAATCCATTGGCCTCAGAATCGAGACCCGGTGACGGCAGCCAGCGCGCAGCGAAACCCAGCTGTTCATCTTCCACACAATAAAGAAAGTGGTTGGTAGATAAATGAGTACCCTGGGTGGCCTAGTGATTAAGACGCTGGGCTGCTGGTGGGGCGTGGTTGGGATTCCACGTTAAACTGTAGGTCTAAGGTGGAGTGAAAAGCTTGACCTTCGTCAGAATGAACAATTCCGGAGGAAGCTAACCAAAGGTTAAAGGTTATATAAATTAATCAAATCATATATATATATATATATATATTATATATATATATATATATATATATATATATATATTTACACATACTTATATATATATATATAGACTGTATATATTAGGGTGGTCCACAAAATCGCAGTTGTTTATCTTTTTTGTGCTGAGTGTTTATTTGGTTCGTTTCCCCAAAGAAACACTGCATACCAAGTTTGAGGTCATTATGACTTTGTTTAGGGTATGCACAAGCTGACTAAAAAAAGCTCACATTTGTTTGATCTCTTTCCCTATAGAACGACTTGTATTAGGAAAATGATACTCAATTATTACATATCTATAGGTAAATTATTATTTAAGTGATTAATTTATTAATTAGAGGCAAACCAAACACAAACAATGTTGATTGAAACAGGAAAACAACTCTCCCGTCCTCACGATTACAAGTTAGCTTTACTTGCACTAAGAAACTGGCGTCGATGTATAGCGACCACCCGCAGCAGATACTGTTTCTGTTCTTCGTTCTTCATAATGGAAGAGTTATAAACGTGTATTAGCTTCACCCATCTTTCAGCCACATCATTCATTACCAACATATCCTGGAGGACTTCCTTGGCCTGGAGGAACTGCGGATCATCTTTCCATTGGGATGGATCTTTAGAGATGAATCCGGAGCCTAGTAGCGTGGTCTGGAAGAAGCGGTTGGTATTCTTGGATACCAGCTTCTTCAGCGTCAGTGACGGAATGTCCTCTTCCGGCACTTTAATTCTCTTCGGTGGATCTTTCTCTCCCTCCCTTATCCTCATCGACTGGAGTCCTATCAAAGCTTATGGCGACGACTCAGTCTTCGACCTTCCAATCCTTCAAGGCCTCAACCACGGCGTCTGCTTGCGCTATTCCTGTTCCACATATGAGCTTCGGAACACCCAGGAGTTGGATGTTCTCCTCTGACGATGACGAAACATCCTTCCCAGAGATCAGTACAGAGAGACGATCGACGTAGTCATTTTCTGCAAGGAATGGAAAGAGTTTCCCGTCCCAGTGAACAACATTTCCAGTATTGGCGCCAGAAGATGAGACAGCTTGTTTCATAGAAGTGATGTGGTCACTGCGATGTCGCATACGGGTTCTTCTGAATGTGGAGCGACTGATGGCCAGTTCATCAATGTTCCCTCCAAGTCTTTTCACAGCAGCTGCCACGATGTGAACTGCCTCACGATCGCTGGTGTTGGTTCTATCCAGGGCGGCAGCGAGACCAGGGGACATGAAGTTCTTAGGCCTAGTGTTTGAGGTGCAGGACGAGGAGCTGCATTTGACGGGCCAGGGAGCTGAAAATCCGGATCCATTCCAACTCGAGGCATCTTCGGAAATGAATGAGGGCCTTCATCATCAGAAGAGGTGCTGGTTGACTCCAGCTGAACGGTCTCTTGCTCTTCACGCATCTGCTTCTCTGCTACTTCCTTTTGCTCTCTGGCCTTCTTCTTAAGATACTCCCGTTTCATTTCTTTCTTAGCCAGGGCTTCGTCGACTCGTCCCATGTGAAACTTACCTTCCTTCTCTTGGTCTTTCAAGAAGACTCGGTCTTCCTCTATCCGGATCAGTCCTTCCACATCATGATGCTTAATGTTGAAGAGCTTTTCAAGATTGTTTGAGAATTCTTGTTCCTTCTGTATTTGTGGCTTACTTCTCCTGTTGGAACCCTTTTATAACTTCTCCCAAATTGACAGCATTCCATTCAGGGTTTGTTTGATATTCCGCTCCTCTCGAGTAGGGATGCGGGCCATTCCCCAGATATCCATGGTTTCCTTCACCACCATAGTGAGGCACTCGTTTTTCGTAGGAGTTGGCTCACTCATTTTCAGGAGATGAAAATAACGTTGGAGAACTTGCCTAAGAGTAGACAGACGGGACTTAGGAATCGCTTTGATGGTGCCGCCAACCAAGTAAATAGTTGTTTTCTTACGCAATGCAGTTGCCATCATCACAACCTAGAAAGAGAAACCAAAAATTGACATTTTTTATTACTATGGAAATAATGTAGAAATACAGCAACTTCAAACATGTAGACTTTTAAAATCATACTTTAACATTAAACATGCACTAATGTACATGAATTTTCAGCAAAAATTATTATTCAACATGAACCCAAAACAATAATGCAACAGTAATATAGCAACTTTAAGCGTCATATCAATTTATAACACTATAGAATATATATTCACCTTAATTAAATATTAATATTAATTATTAATTAAATATTAATTAATTAAATATTCACTCGAGTCATTAAAAAGCAAGCTGAGATAAATGATTCCCAGTGATGCGTGAACACTTAATACACCCTATCCGATTCGCGCCGGGAGAGTAACTGAGGAAAACCGTTAGTATTTGAAATACGATGCCAAATCGTAGTATGTTCAAAAATAAGAGTTGCTAACTGTAAACTTAATTAGTTAATTAGGAAGGTAATTTGGAATTAGAAACTGGGTGAGTTGCGCAATTTTTTTCTTAAGTTCCGAGTTATGCCTGCTATAAAGGTCACGTCAGAGTCGAGCATTACAGGACATTAAAAATGGCAGCCGTGTGCATACCCTAAATATTCATTAGTTTAAAAAAAAAATTCACGTGCACACAAAAATTTCGGAGAAAAGAATTTCACCCCCCACTTCTGTGGACCACCCTAATATATATATATATATATATATATATATACACACACACACACACAGAGAAGTGTGTGTGTGTATATATATAAATTCCATTAATGAAAAACAGAAGAGACGCAGTAATTTCACAAATTTAAGTTTTCTAACGTCGCCCAGTTAACATGCAATCAATATCTGCCTCTGGAAGGAAACCCTTTATTTCGAGATGCCTTTTAAGAAACAATGCATACATTGTGACAGTTATTGTTTTTACGATAAAAAAATTGGTTAGTTATAGAAATAACAACAGTGTGCATTATTTCTTAGAAGACGCTTACAAATAAATGTTTTCCTTCAATACCTATTTATTGGTTTCCATGGTAACTAGGCGGCATTTGGGGAACTAAAATCTTTGAAACGGATCTCTCTCTTCCATTCCCGGAAGGAACGGAAGGAGGTCTGGACTTTCGCAATACACTACGATAAATCAGTAGGTGTAATCGGGGCCGTTTCCTCCAATAGGCGAAATAGGCGACTGCCTAGGGCCCCGCTTCAAAAAGGTGTAGGAAGCAAAATTTCTGAAGGATACGATAGGGATTGAATTCGAAACAATCTTTGTATTTATTGAGTGAAATGTTTTTAAAAATGTAAAACTATTTTTGTTCAAAGTGTGCAGTGTTAATTATGCTTAAAACTTACAACAAAAGAAACACTAACTTTCAATGAAAAATTTCATTTTGGCAATGAAAATTTGGCTTATTGTGTACAATGCTAGTTTTTGGCATATTCTTTAAAATAAATGAAAAAAGTTAGTAACCATTTCGCTTTGTCCTATTTATGCCTCTCTTTCTCTCTCCCAGCATGATCGCGATGCCTCATGGATGGAAAAGTTAAGGACTTTGTGCATGACACGTGGGACTTTCCATATATATATATATATATATATATATATATATATATAATATATATATATATATATATATATACAGTATATATATATATATAAAACACATTATACGTATATAAGGCAGATGTTTTGATGCGTATCTGGCAAATGATCAGCTAATGGGGTTGGGTGCCCCCCAAAAAAAAATCTTGTCTGGGGCCCCAAAAATGCTAGAATCGGCCCTGCGTGTAATGGTATGGTATACAGACAGTGAAAGAGGGTTAAAAGAATGAACGTGGAAAGGCTTAATCAGCAAAGAAACACGCAGATCAGGAACGGCATAGGAGAATCATCATGGTCAAATTTTGAAGTTAGGAATAAATGAGTAGTTAACTTATTTCCAAAGAGAGACTTTAATGGCTTCTTTCCCTCTCTGCACATAAGTAAACAAGTTACTTTTATGTTATTTTAACACTAAATTTACATTAAAAATGAAAAAGAACGTAGGCCCTTCTCACTGTCACAGAGGTACCTCAGTCGCATGTGGAATCCCTTTTATGTAGCTTTATATTCCACCATGAGGTATGTGTTTATTTCTTTTCTCATAATAGGCCTACAGGAAACGCGTACTGTTCTTACTAGCGTACTAAAATCTTTTTCATGGTCTCACTTTGAAGCTGGAAATACTTCTGTTAAATTTCGCCCACTTAGCAGCTGATAGCTTGTCTTTTATGGTCCACTAAATTTATATTTGTTTTTTGTGTCTTATTGTGAGGGGATGTTGATTGACGAGGTTCTTTTAAAAAGGGATCAACAACACTTGGGAAAAACAATTACATATATTAAGTTATAGATTAAAGATAATACAAATAAATGAGAAAATTAATAAATCGTGACAAAATAATACAGGTTAGATAAATTAAATAAATCTTAAATGTGCTTAAATACTCAAGATTGTTTTGATTAGACAGCTAATTTGCCATGACCCCAGGCTATCAAATAGGATGATGACACTTGGTCGCAGGGGTTCCAAGATGTAGTAAGGCTTCCGTTTTCAAGGTGGTGATTTTCAATTCTGATCCTCTACGTTTAGAGAGTCTCAGTTCAAGGCTAGTATCTCCCTTGCGTGAGAGAGAAATAAGCACAATTACTAACCTAACCAAAATTGCTACATACGCTAATAAAAATACATATTATGAGCGGTTACACAATTGGATATACGGAAATAAGTAGTTATAATTGTTACAAACTAACATTTACATAATAAAATATTAATACAGAAAAAAAAGTGCCTACCTTGCGTGTCTCCGGAACCTTCTACCTTTAGAAGGCACCGGAGCCGGCAAGATAAGCTCGGTCAGCCCCAAAACGAGCATAACCATAAGATAACTATAGTTATAATTAGGGCCCTACAGTGGGCATAAACTTGCACAATGACCCTACATGATATTATGAAGAGAGGAAAAGGAGTCATGCTTCATTTCATTTACACTTATTAAGATTCATAGTTCTGTGCCCAGGAAGCACCTGTGGGCGAGGTCTCAAATTCTTCTGTTGCAGCGTTACAATTGATGTTCGTACTGTCAGGATGCGTGTCGAGTTCGAATTCTTGTACACGTGCTCGATTTACTTTGTTGTCTTTATTGTCTGTGTTAGTGCGACAGCTTTACTAATGAAATAATAAACTCTTCGATTCTTAGTACTTAGCTAAATCTTATTCTGTCTTCGAGAAGCGTTTCATTTTTACCATACTTTTCACCCATAGCGTGGGTGGAAAGGATGGTTTTCACCCATACGTGAAGTTTTGTTATGCATGGAAGTAAGTGATATTCCCTCAAAAGTAATTAACCATTCATTGCAGGATCTGTGAAATGGACCTTTGTGCAGCGATGGAACAAGCTAAATTAGCTGTTAGCTACTTTTTTAATAATAGATTTGAAGAGGCACGACTTCTGATGCAACCATGGTGAGTTGCAGTTGGCTTTTACCTATTTTTCTTCTTTTTAGTTGCTTTGTACTGTATCGTATGGACTTTCTACGCTGCGTTCGCACTTATTAAGCAGATTACATTTTCTCCAATGTTTTCAAAAGTTTTTCCCCTATTTCAATGAAATTTGTAGCAAATAATCACTATATATAGCAGCATTGATGGTATTCATTTCGATAAAATATTTTGATAATTAAAATAACTATCTCATTTCATTGAAAAATATGTAAAATATTGTGTTCCGAATTATTAAGCAAGTATTCTCTTTACAGATCTAAATGGTGAAAATGGGTAAGAAGAAGGATTTAACACTAACTGAGAAAAGAAAAATAGTCAAGTTACTCGCTGAAAATATAAAATCTATTGAAATTGCGAAGCAGTTTGGCAGAGCTTATCGAACTGTAAACAAGTTTGTAGCGGAGGGTACCAAACTGAGGCAGCGAAGTGATAAAAGAGCTATAAGAAAAGTGACAAGGCGGCAGATATCTGTAATCAAGCGCAAACTGCAAAGCATCCATTGTCCTTAAGTAAAGAGGTTTTTGAGCAGGCTGGCATACATAATGTACCAAGAACATCTTGATGTGGAATCCTCCAAACAATTGGCAAGATGTGTACAGTAAACCTACGATTCAGTCACCATTAACACCCAGGTACAAGAAGCAACGTGTTGAATGGGCGCGTCAGTACGTGAAAACAGATTTTAATACTGTATTGTTAACCGATGAATGAAGAGCAACCCTTGAGGGATCTGATGGTTGGTCAAGACGATGGATTGCTAAGGGTCAATCTCTACCATGGAATGAGGTTTTCTTTTAGAAAGTTTGTGTAAGACTGGGCATTCATTTTTACACCATCAGGCACTCTGTATGGGACAGCTACTTCATTGCCTATCAATCCTGCCCAAAACATGACACTACCTCCACCTTGTTGGCGTCTTAATTTCGATGGTAGAAATTGGCTCTCAGCAATCCATCTTCTTGACCAAACATCAAGTCCCTCAAGGGTTGCTTTTCATTCATCGGTGAACAATACAGTATTCAAATCTGTTTTCACGTACTGACGCCCCATTCAACACACTGCTTCTTGTACTTGGGTGTTAATGGTGACTGAATCGTAGGTTTACACGTCTTGCTAATTGTTTGGAGGATTCCACATCGAGATGTTCTTGGTACATTATGTATGCCAGCCTGCTCAAAAACCTCTTTATTGAGGACAATGGATGCTTTGCAATTTGCGCTTGATTACAGATATCTGCCGCCTTGTCACTTTTCTTATAGCTCCTTTATCACTTCGCTGCCTCAGTTTGGTACCCTCCGCTACAAACTTGTTTACAGTTCGATAAGCTCTGCCAAACTGCTTTGCAATTTCAATAGATTTTATATTTTCAGCGAGTAACTTGACTATTTTTCTTTTCTCAGTTAATGTTAAATCCTTCTTCTTACCCATTTTCACCATTTAGATCCGTAAATAGAATACTTGCTTAATAATTCGGAACACAATATTTTACATATTTTTCAATGAAATGAGATAGTTATTTTAATTATCAAAATATTTTATCGAAATGAATACCATCAATGCTGTTATATATAGTGATTATTTGCTACAAATTTCATTGAAATCGGGGAAAAACGTTTGAAAACATTGGAGAAAATGTAATCTGCTTAATAAGTGCGAACGCAGTGTATATTACGTACGAACTATACAGTTTAAAAGAAATTGGCTTATTCTCATTGCAATGATTAATAATGAACCAAGCCTAATAGTCCTAATTATAATAATAGTTTAATGAAAAAAACAGTAGGCCAAAACTAAACTGATTTTAATGTTTGTGAGATAACGTCAAAAGCGCATTTTCAGTTACGAGTGAAGGTGAAAGCACTTCATTAGAGAACAATTTATTAAGATTCACAGTACAAATTTCGATTGTTCACGTATCATCTTTCAGCTGTACATTTCACTGTACAGCTGAAAGATGATACGGGAAGTATCGAAACGTGTACTATAAATATTAATAAATTGTTCTCAAGTAAAGTGCTTTTACTTTTACTGAATGATTGTAATGTATTTTCTTAACAGTTTCTTCCTAAGACAAAAATTTAACATCTTACATTGTAAAAAAAAATCAATGAAGCCTGGAATACATAATTTGTACGTAACGTACAGTCCCCTGCAACAGTCGCATTCCACCTCTGTGGCAGCAACGCAGTCGCTCTTTCTCCCCCACCCTCACTCCCTCCCTCTCCTCCTCCCCCTCTCAGGTGCTGTCATAGCAATACTTTTATGTTTTGAAAAACAATGACGAAATAAATATATTGTTGACTGTAGTTTTGGTGGTAATGCAAGGACGACTATGTATTTTATTCATGCATTATTGCTAAATTTAGGAAATAGAGTAGTTAGGCTATTTCGCAAACGTGGGATACTTTAAAAACTTTCAATCATAGGATTTTGATGTGGCAATGTTATACTTAAAGTGTAAGATAAGTTGTAGTATCGACTTTTCATCCAGGCAATAACATTTTTGTTTAAAGTTCATACATCAACAAATGATTATCCAGGAAAAGGAGAGAAAAATGGAGAGAGAATGAAAACATAGTTCAATTTTTTATTACAAAAATAAATATGAATCAAGTAAATTTAGGGATTTTCTTAAGAACATACAAAACATAATGTTCAAATTATAAGGAACTGACAATTGTTCAAGTAAATAAATATATATTTACTACATCACAACAACATTATTATGAACTGTTACTCTATACGTGGTCCATCCTCCATTATTATTAATGACCTCTCGCAACCCATTTGGAACAGATGCCACGTGATCGTAGATAACTTGTAGGTTCCTGCGAAAAAGTTCCCACTCTGCATGGTGTGTTCCCTGAGAGTTTACATTTCATCCATACTTTTTTGAAGTTGTCTTAAGAGGACGCAAAAATAAATAAATAAATAAATAAAAATAAAGATTCATTTAAAATTATATTTAAAACTACATTCACTAATACCCTCCTTTAATCATATTACCTTAAAATATACACTGTTTGACCTTAATTAAGTAATTTTCTTGAAAGCATATTCTGTAATGAAAATAATTTAGTTGTATTACTTACTTGCATAAGTATAATCCGCTCAGGATGGGGCAAATCAGTAGTATGTCTGCAAAATGTTAGAGCGCAATGCAACAATGCAACTTGCAACATTCCATGCAACATGATTAGAGACTTGCTTAACCCCCACTCCCAAAAAATTTATTTATATATATATATATATATATATATATATGAGGTGTATGTATATGGGTGTGTATACATGTATAGAAAAGGCAAAGCTTCTTATATATATATGCGAATTGTATGCGTATATATGTGAACTCCAAGGGGGAGAGGGTAACCTAACCTGGCTGCTCAGGCCCACCAAAAAAAAATATATATATGAAATGTATGTATGCAAGTATAGGGAAAAGTAAAACAAAACTTCATTTATATATGTGGGTGTGTATGTATGCACGTTTGTCAGCAACACAGTATAAATAAAGACTTTTTAGGAGCCCCTCCCATTAACAGCACGAAGCCGTGATGGGGGCTACATCAATCATCTAAGTATAGACTTTAAAACCTATCAGCAGTGACACAGTATTGGTCTAAGTATAGACAATAGGAACCCACCCATCATCAGCACGAGGCCGAGATGGGACTAAAACAATCGTCTAAGTATAGACTTTAAGACCTTTCAACAGTAACAGTATTTCATCGCCGACTTACCTACGGCTTATACTTACCAACACCTGATAGACCAATATGGTCTCAAAAGACGACACAGAGAAGAGACAAAGCTATTAATCTTTTCATTAACGTATTAAAATACGTTTATGAGGCCATAATAGACCAGTGCGGTCTCACAAAACGACACAGCCAATAGACAAAGCTATTGAACTTCTCGTGGCCGAATGCCGTCACGAGGCCATGTTGTAATGTATTGGTGACGATGCGCTCTTTTAAACAAAAACTGAAATATGGTAAACCAAATTTAAAGCAAAAACAATTTTTTTTGCCTTAATATACAAATATGTCTTTAAATCTTATTATGAAAAAATATTCATTTAATTTTAGAATAAAACTAGATTTTATTTTTAGGGTAACTTATTTATTTTTCTCCTTTTACACTGCATTAAAGATTCTATCATACTACCAATTATTTGAAACAAGTTTTGTATTAATATATACAAATATTACTTCTAAGCATATTATAAAAAATATTAACTTAATTGTTAAACTAGATTTTAGTTTTAGGGATAACTTAATTAATTTTCACCTTTGACCACCCATTAAAGAAGAATTATTTAAAACAAGTTTTGTATTAATGTATACAAATATTATAACTTATAAAAAATATTAATATAATTTTAAGCCAGATTTTATTGTTAGGGACAACTTATTTATTTTTCACCTTTCACCATGCATTAAAGATTGTACCATAACCCCAATTATTATTATTAATATCTGTCACATGGAATATGGGCGGCCAATAAAGTTTTCCATTTTCTTATAAAAGTGTTCTATAATATATATATATATATATATATATATATATATATATATATATATATAAGTGGTGGACCGGATATCCGCATCCGCATCATTTTAAACATCCGCATCCGCACTTCTGACTGCGGATGTTGTGCGGATATTACCTCTAATAAATTATGCAATTTACAATTAAATTAGCTTATAAAGTAGCTTATAAGGCCCAGTCATACACATTTCATGTAAAGTATTAATTATTAATGAACAAACAAATATATAAACCTCAAAATATAAATACCTGGTAATAAAAAATTGAATGAAACTTGTTTCATTGAATTTTCTGTGGCTGAAACTCTTGAGAAAGTTATTATTTTTATCATAATGAAAACATTAATATTAATTTGAATTCTTATGCATTGCCTGCCAGACTTTGTACTGAACGGACGCATTTCCTGAGCTCTCTGATATTGCATCTACTTTTGTATATTGCTGAGAATTTTGCTTTTGGATAGCTTTGAATTTTATATACTTGCGTTTAAATTCACGTTGTTATAGTTAAGTAATCGAATATTAGTGGTTTTTAGCGATTTAAAAGTTTTCATAGCGTGCCGGCTTAATTTAACTTATACCTGTGACGGTTTAAACTAATTTTTAACTCCGCGATGCCGTCGCAGAAAGCGTCGTGTGTTAGGTGTAGGGTTAACCGGTGGTATTCGGAATTTAGGAATTATAACGGCGGTCCTATGGCGATTACCGATAGATCAGTTTGTTTCTTTTGCGAGTTCATGGAGGAATTAGTTGATATAAAACGCAGTGTACGTGAGGTAGCGGAAAGACTTGCAACGCTTGATTAGGGCAGGGGTAGGGCTACGGTTGACGGAAGCCGAACCAATACTAACGTTGAAGACGTTAGTAATTTGAAGGGTGAGGTGCGTAACCTAGTTTCTAGTTTAGGTAGCTTGTCGGGAAGGTTAGATAGAGTTGAGGAAGAGGTTAAGGTTAGTCCGAGAGTAGTAGATAGCGAGGGATTTAGAGAGGTTAAGGGTGGAGCTAGGCCGCGTACGTTAGGTGATAGGAATTCCCCCCCTATCGAGGTTTCGAACCCTTTCGCCCACTTGGAAAGGGACGTGAATGAGGGGGAAACTATTTTAATTGGGGACTCTTTAGTGCGCCACATGGACAAAGAGTTCGTTGAACGGCATCCAACCAAGAGGAGGAGGGTCTGTCTCCCAGGGGCCAGGGTTGACAGAGTTAGAGACGAAGTGGATAGGATTGACGTTGCCTCTCGTCACTCAATGTTGGTGACGATGGTAGGAGGCAACGACTCGTATAGGCCCGATACAAGAGTGCCTGACCTTTTGGAGAGATATAGGGGGTTAATTAGGTCTTTGAAGGCGAGGTCAGATAGGTCTTTAGTTCTAGGTATTACCCCTAGGCACGGGTTGGGTCTTAGAATTACGTCAAAAACAATATTTTTGAAAAACAAATTAGAAGAGATTTGTGCTGAGGAAAATGTACCCTTCGTAAAGCTGTGGTCCGAATTCAGTGATCCTAGCCTTTTTATAAAAGATGGGGATGCATTTTAATGAAATAGGTAATGCTAGGCTAGGTAGGTTAATAGACGAAAACGTGCGAAAGCTGTATAGGTCGAAGCCTTCTTTAAACGTTGTGGGTCCGGGGAACGCAGGCCCGACGTGATAAATAGTTTAAAACGCGGGCCCGTGGTAAACAATAACTTAAACGTCTTTTACTGTAACGCGCGTAGTATTAGAAATAAATTAAATGAATTTAAGGCGATAATTTATTCCGGCAACTATGATATAGTTGCTGTCACTGAAACTTGGTTAAATACCGTGACTCGGGATTTGTTGGGGGAACTTGATATACCTGGTTTTAAACTGTTTACTAATGATAGGTTACATAGGTTTGGTGGAGGCGTTTTGCTGTATATTCGTAATTCCCTTAGGGCTATCGAGGTTAAGTTAGATTTTCCGGCAGCAATTAATGCGATATGTGTTGAAGTTAGGGCGCGTAGTATTAGTTTTAATTTTGTTGTTGTTTATAGACCTCCCGTTCAACCCCTCGATACAGATGCTAGATTTTACTCACTTCTTGGTAATTTTATTGACAATCGGAATAGTATAATTGTCGGAGACTTTAACTGCCCTAATGAGAATTACGAGAATTTTACTGGTAATGAGGAGGGTTTGAGATTGGTTGAGTTTATGGACGATAACTTTTTACGACAGATAGTTACCGAACCAACGCGCGGTGATAATATTTTAGATTTCATGATGACGAACGGCGAGAATGTAGTCGAAGGTTTAGAAGTAGGCGAGAGTTTAGGATGTAGTGATCATCAAATTCTTAGGTTTAAGTTATTGATAGAAAACACTAAGGATAGTAACGTAATAGAAGTCCCTGATTTTCGTAGGGCTAATTTTGATAGTTTTGCGGATAGGATGAGAGTAGTGGACTGGGATAACTTATTTATGGGTAATGACACAAATTTGCGTGGGTGGCGTTTAAAGAAAGTTTTAGGAATATTGAAAGGGAGTTTATTCCTCGTAGGCCCAAGCGCGTTAGAAATCGTGGTAGGCCGAAGTGGTGGACTAGGGAAATAGGCGAGTTCATAAACGAGCGTAATAGAGCGTATAAACTTAATAAGCGCAATGGCACGGCAGCTAACTTTAATAGATATATCGAGCTTAGACGTCAGGTTAAAAGATCAGTTAGGAATGCTAAGCGTAATTTAGAGATACTTATAGCTGCGGATAGTAAACATAATCCAAAAAAGTTTTTTGAATACGTAAATAATCGTAAGCCGGTAAAATATAACATAGGCCCTCTAGTGGATGTTAATGGCGCTTTGGCTTCTGACCCTCAGGCAATGGCGGGTATTTTCAATAACTTTTTTGCGACAGTTTTTACCGTAGAAGACGTAAATAATGTCCCCGACGTGGACGATATCGTTCCATTTAGTAGCGAGACTATTTTGGATGAAATAACTGTTTACGAGGCTGAGATTGCGCATTATATCGATAGGCTAAAAGTTAGCAAGGCTCCAGGCCCTGACGCTTTTTATCCCAGACATTTGAAAGATTTGAAAGACGTTATCGTAGGCCCCTTAACGAAGATTTTTAATCAGTCACTCGAAACGGTGATTATTCCTGAAGACTTCAAATTAGCTAACGTCACGCCTATTTTTAAAAAAGGCGACCGCGCAGTAGCTAGCAATTATAGGCCCATTAGCTTAACGTCAGTTGTCGGTAAACTTTTGGAATCCGTAGTTAGGGATCGTGTCATCGATCACTTAGAAAGTAGAGATTTGATTAATAGTAGTCAGCATGGGTTTCGACGCCATAGGTCTTGTTTAACTAATTTGTTAGA
The DNA here is from genome assembly GCA_023014485.1 of Bathynomus jamesi. NCBI lineage: Eukaryota > Metazoa > Arthropoda > Malacostraca > Isopoda > Cirolanidae > Bathynomus > Bathynomus jamesi. The sequence continues at coordinate 773,270 of JAJOZX010000879.1, read as the reverse complement.
ATTTTATAACGAAATAGTGCGCGAATACGATAGGCATAGAGCAGCTGACGTTATTTATTTAGATTTTAAAAAGGCGTTCGATACAGTTCCGCATAGGAGACTAATTGCGAAGGTCAAAGCGCACGGTATACGCCGTCAGGTAGCTAACTGGTTAGAAGAATGGCTTCGTGCTAGGAGACAGAGGGTCGTAGTTAATGGTAGTGAATCGGGGTGGTTAGATGTAGGTAGAGGTGTCCCACAGGGTTCAGTGTTAGGCCCATTGCTATTCGTAATTTACATTAACGACATAGATGTAGGATTGACTAGTAACGTGTCAAAATTCGCGGACGATACTAAAATAGGCGGTAAGGTTGTTAACGAGGACGATAGTAGTAGGATCTAAGACGATGTAAATAGGATTATGGAGTGGACAGATAAGTGGCAGATGCAATCTAACGTAGACAAATGTAAAGTTTTGCATATAGGTTCTCGTAACAATAATTACACGTACACGATGGATGATAGGGAGTTAGCGAGCGTTGACGAGGAAGTAGATTTAGGCGTACGCGTATGTAAGGATTTAAAGGTTAGGAACCAGTGCCTGGAGTCTTGCGCAAAAGCTAATAGGATGTTAGGCTTCATAGCGCGTAATTTCGAATTTAAATCGAAGGATATTATATTGCCCCTTTACAAGTCTCTAGTCAGGCCTCATTTAGACTATGCCGTTCAGTTTTGGTGCCCGTACTTGCGTGAGGATATTGATAGGTTAGAAAGGGTTCAGCGTCGTGCCACGAAACTTATTCCGTCATTGCGCAATAAGCCTTATGAAGATAGGATTAAAGAGTTAGACCTGTATTCACTCGAAACTAGGAGATTAAGGGGGGAGCTTATTGAAGTTTTCAAAATCGTTAATAACATCGATAACGTAAATTTTGACAAATTGTTCACTTTCGATAATAGTAATACTCGCAATAACGGATTTAAGTTGCGTGGCAGACGTTTCATTACTAATATCGCTAAAAACTTCTTTACGTTTAAAGTAATCGATAAATGGAATAATCTTCCCGCGTCAGTCGTTCATTCTACCAGCGTTAATATGTTTAAGAACCGTCTTGACAGACATTTTAAAAGTATTAACGTTGTTTAAAATAAAAAAAAGTTAGCAACAGGAGCTCTGGTGGTGGTGCTCGAGGATGAATCTGTTGACGATGAATGCCAGCTTGTGACATGCCAGCGTGTGATGCCAGCAATAAAATTATTAAAAAAAAAAAAGAAAAAAAATTAGACTAACACGAACGTAGATGTAGCTCGCAGCGTAAACTAACCCACTTTTTTTTTTACTTTACCTACTTTTTTCTTTTCTTTTTTTTTTCTTACCTCCTTACTTTGCATGTCTGTAACTCTCTTTCCTTGCATGTTTGTAGTTTGCATGGTATGACAGTGAGTTAAGACTGTGTTTGCATGGTTTGTAAGCGTTCTTATTTTACTTCTTTTCATCTTTCACCCCTCTCCTATTCTCTCCGACTATTTTCTGACTTGTCGGCAGTGGCCGGCGGATGATGATGGTGAATCTTTTTTCTCTTTTTCTGAATGAATGTTAACCCACGAGTGATAGGTGTTCCTCCTTACTTAACCCCTTATTGTTTTCTCTTCTCTTAACCCCCTACTCTTTCCTTTCTCTCGGCTAACCTTAGAGTGGATCTTAGGGTCTTTGTTAGCCTTAGCTTCTGTAGATCTGTAGATATTGATAGATTAACTAAATATCCGCATCCGCATCCGCGGATATTGAAATTAAAGATCCGCATCCGCAGATGTTGAAAAACTGACATCCGGTCCACTACTAATATATATATATATATAATATATATATATATATATATATATATATATATATTTATATATACATACATATATATATATATATATATATATATATATATATATATAGTTCTATCAAGGTGAAAACGTCTGTTTGTAGCTCCACTTAACTTCGACATTACTGTATTATTTTTAATATAATTTTAATCCAGATTTTAGTTTCAGGAGCAACGTATCTATTTTTTTGCCTCTCACCATGCATCATCAGTTGATGATCCTTAGAGAACGCCGGTCATCATCAATTGATGAATTGCTTTTTTCATTAAACGACGGTCATCATATATTGATGATGAAGACTCACAATGACTAATTGGCAACTTCCTCACTCTATGCCCGCTGTGGTTGTCGCTATTCTGATTTGGTTCATTAACACTTTACAAAATGGAGCAGCAAGGTGCGTATAGTGCAAGTTCATCTGGTGTTATGGGAAGTGCAGTGAAACAATATGGTAAACATAAGCGGGATTTATCAATAAAAAGTGGAACTAAGCCATCCTTGATAAAATTTAGCTGCAATGTCATAAACCAACTGCTTGAAAACTTTGGAAGATTGACATGTCCTGTTCCTGAAAGACATAGTATTGATGATTCTGAGAGACAAGCTGGAAAGGAGGCCATATTACGACACTTCTTGAAAGATGCTCCATTATCAGGAAATAGAAAAAGGGGGCAGAGACAATGCCATGTATGCATGTACTCCGAGAGGAAAGAAAAAAGAATAAAAATAGTGACAACCTGGTGCCAGGAGTGTGGTGTTGGATTGTGCATCGGACGCTGTTTTCGGGACTTTCACACGATGAAAAAATTTTAAAAGCAAAATATAAAAACAAAAGGTATTTTACTAATTTCTTTTCTATTTTTACAGTATTAAATGGATTTATGTTAAAATTTTTAGATATATGACACTTATATTTTTCCAATTTTTTGGCGTTTGTAAAGGGTGAAGACTTCGTACATACCCGTCGTCGTTTAAGGGTTAAAGATTCTACCATAATTTCAATTATTATTAATATCTGTCATATGGAATATCGGCGGCCAATAAACTTTTTCATTTTCCTATAAAAGTGCGCATATATATATATATATATATATATATATATGGGATGAATTTCACAATTAAACACGTGAAATGAATGTGGGTTTGTGGGTTTGCATCATATATATATATATATATATATATATATATATATACAGGGTGGGTAAAAAAGTGACCCGTTAGAGGTAAACTGTCATTAAAAAAAGTAAGGGGACTAGAGCTTCCAAACTTCATAGATGCTTACCTTAGCATGTTGTTCGTCTTAATTGAGAAGTTGCTCGATATGCCCCCCTTCCTGCGCAACGCACGCCAAACTGTCACATTCCTTGAGAATGAAACACCAGCTGGCTGGCTAGTAGCCCCGATCTTTCACCACTAGATTATGGTGTTTGGGAAGCCCTGAAGTCCAAAGTTTACATCCCTGGTACCAATATAAGAGACATAGATGACCTACGCGAAAGAATTCTGCTCGGCTGGGAGAAGGTGTCTCAACGATATGTAAACAGGTGTATTGATCGTTTGCTAAAATATCACCATTAAATTTAAGTTTATAAACACTCCTTTCCAAATGGGAAATTATTCCTTCAGCGCTGACCTTTTCAACTGTAAAATCTTCTTCACAACTCATATCGATAATTGAAGTATGTCTCTAAATCGTGCCGACAAACTGTGTCTTATATAAAGAAATAATTCTTGAGGGTGAACAGTGAAGGTGAGTTCATCCCTGTATCGTTCTAGTCCTTTGTACCAAAGTTCAGGATATTTCTAGGAGTCTGCACCTTCTAAATACGCATCCAACTCCAAACAATTCTCGCCTTGTTAAGGTCTACACTTAGTAAAATCATCGAGCAGAGCGGTGTACACGTATTCAAGCATCGTGTCAAAATAACGCATATCAGCAACACGAACGTCTAATATAGGTTTCAGTTTACAGAAACCGTCGACTTCAAACATTTTGTCGAGAATGAAACGGCTTCGTGTGGGGATAAGGGCGTTATTGTCAGCAGCATTCTTCCACATCAACCGTATATCAATGCATGGTTGGTTTGTATCAAGATTTATACATAGCGTATGAGCGTGCATCACTAATCTGCTCTCTTTTTGTGCCTACGCCTGCAGGTATTTTATAACTGTCCTCACCCCATTTCTCAACCAACACGAAGATTCTGTTCACCATTTCAACACTTAAGTAAATAATATTACGTCTACCAGAGTTTGATTGTCTACATTTCGTTTCAAGTACATAATTAATAGCACCGGTATTACGCCTGAATACACGCACAGACTTCAACACGGACACGTATACCGCACTGAGGATGCTGCTCAACGGGAGTTCCATCTTTTAATAGTTTTCTATTGATCCTGCGAGGAGAGAACGTCCAGTCGGGTCAATCTCTGAGGCGACTATGAGCCACCGGCGCGCTGTTTGACTCGGCGGGACTGTGCGGGTGGTTGGGAGGTGGGAGGTGTGGGGTGAGTATGAGTATGAGTCACAGGGGGTTCCGTCATGAAAGCTTCCAAGCGTTAGTGATTCGTGTACGAGATTGTTCCAACATGAAAGATTCGTTGCGCACTGATGAATGAACCAAATATTTGTATCCCATTATACTGGGTAGGTGTTTAGAAAATTTTTCCATCTGCGATACATCAAGTAATATCGGCTTTAATGTTTTATCACACACACTTCCTGGAATGCGCACCATACATCTTCTACAACGTTCAGGGGTAACTGTATTCACTATTGTACCTTCTCGAACTATGCACATTTATTAGCACTGGCGATCTATTTGAGAGAAACATGGGTCCATACTTGTCCTTTTTGCTGGACAAACGATACTCGTCCCTAAACTCAACTAAAAATTCACATAAACCTTTAGCTACAACTTCACTGCGCACCTCGTCATGATATTCATGGATATAGTGGTAGAAATATTTTAAAATGTCCATAATCACAAGCTTTACATTCTCCTACCCCCCAGTGTACGCGTATTCGGTGTGATGTAACATGGTATAATATCTCCTGTCCCACCAATCATCAACAATGCTCACAACCCAGATCCCTTGTTTCTCTTCTGCAAGCGTAGCTTCTTTCACTTCATGATATACGTACTCTTTAGTATAGTTTAATCCTACAACATAATCCATTACATCGTCTGAACCGCGAAACCCCGCAATACTCTCACAAGAATAACCATAGAGTATTTGGACGTCTTGTTCCTCATGCTTCGCACGATTTAATTTGGCCTTAAAGGTTTCAAAGGAGGGATGACTAGAAATTCTTTGGGTGTTCACCACATCTGTAGACTTTAGTGAGTACCACTTCAGGAATGTAGAGCATGCAATATCATTGACCGCTCACGTTATTTTTCTCCTACGCGTGAATTCTTTAACAGGTAAAAGACGTCTGAGAATAAGGGCTTGCGGGGGTCAACTGAGTCCGCAGGGAGAAGACTTGTCTCGATTAGTAGCAGGAGTCACGTGACTCTTTTTATTAGTCACCAACATACACTGGGTGGCAAAGCTGGGCACTTGCGGTTTTTTTGCGGTACTGCGGTACTACCGCACTACCAAACCGGTACCGCATAACGCAGTACCGCAAAAAATGCGGTAGCGGTACTGCTGTACTTTCAGCGATCCTTTGCGGTACTGCGTTATGCGGTACCGGTTTGGTAGTGCGGTAGTACCGCAGTACCGCAGTACCGCAAAAAAAACCGCAAGTGCCCAGCTTTGCTGGGTGGTGCTTAGATTTTATTGCACACACACACCCACACACACACAAACACACACACACACACACAAAGGAGAAAATGAAACGCCAGCTGAAACATAAATACATATAATAAATAGAAAAATAAATTAACTGTAAAATTTCGTCAAGTAAATATACTCTAATATAACAGCTATATAACAAATATTCACGCCTCACGGTATCCAAAGGGGACAGTGTCGTAGGTGTCAAGCACCTGGTATCGTTTCCTGTATGTGTTACGACACACTTTCGTACCCCCTAGGCTCCTTCACGCCCCCCAACTTCTGTGCCCGAAAGTTATGAGTTCCTACAGTCAGATGGGGTGATTGGTCTCCCTCATCCTCAAAAGTCACTAGCTCTTTCAGCGAATCAAAGTTGACGATCAGCCGGTTCGCCTGGTTAAGCGTGATGCTTTTAGCCTTCACGATGTATTTCATTTCCTCCCCCACCCTCACCCGTACCCCGTAAGTTTTTGCACCTGTTGAGACAAAAGAATCAGAGTAGGCACCATCTCCATACTCATCCTTGATCTCGTCAGTCATCTCTCCGAGGAGTTTCCCAATAGAAGGCATATATTCGTCTTCCCTCTCTGTGAATATCACACTATCTGTATCTGCGTACAGAACCCTGCGGCCAAGAGAATGTAGTCGACTCCAAATTTTGATGCGGGCGTATACTGTTGTGAAACTGGCTACAGGTATGTTTGTGACATGCTAGGTATCTGTAGCCAATTCAGTTCTGTTGTACTTTATTATGTATGCATTACCCACATTCACAATCTCCTTGACCTCTTTGGGCTAGATGGACGTTCCCCTTGTCTGTATTCTGGAAAATTCCCCAACAGACTATTTAGGTACAACTTTGCACTAAAGCACTTGCCAGGGTTCTTCGCAATTTGGCCCCGTTCAAGTTGTATCCCTTCACGATCACGGTAGCGTTGAATATACGCCGATTTTTCATTATCGGTCTCGACTCCTCGCAGGAATCCTGATGCTTCTACCTTTTCCTTCAGAAAAGTATTTCTATATGGTATGAAAAGGTAGGGGAGCTTCTGAAACCTCCACACCTCATATATCTTCAATATTCTGTACCAGTGATGAATGGCTAGGGACAGCTCAGGACTTGTATATACGCCTCTGATCCTCCTCTGGTTGATTGTGTGATTACAGCCCCCATTGTTCGCCTCTGCGCAATTCACACACAGATCTGCACCCATAAGTCGCGAGGGGGGAAGCACATCTATGAAAGAAAGTCCGTAATAATTCTCGTTCAAATTAGTTGAGAACTCTTCGGTGGTAGGCAGGGCGGGACCCACCAGTTTTTCAGGTGTGCCTACGGGGTACGGAATGTTCTTTAGCCTGGAGTCTTGCGCAAAAGCTATAGGATGTGAGGCTTCATAGCGTAATTTCGAATTTAAATCGAAAAATATTATATTGCCCCTTTACAAGTCCCAAGTCAGGCCTCACTTAGAATATGCCGTTTAAATTTGGTGCCCGTATTTACGTGAGGATATTGATAGGTTCGAAAGAGTTCAGCGACGCGCCACGAAACTAATTCCGTCACTACGCAACAAGTCTTACGAAGATAGGGTTGAAGAGTCACTCGAGACTAAGAGATTAAGGGGGGAGCTTTGAAGTGTTCAAAATCGTTAATAAAATCGTTAACGTAAATTTTAACAAATTGTTCATTTTGATAATAGCAATACTCGTAATAACGGATTTAAATTACTTAGTAGACGCTTCATTACTAACATCGCTAAAAACTTTTTTACGTTTAAAGTAATTGATAAGTGGAATAATCTTCCCGCGCCTGTCGTGAACTCTACCAGCGTCAATATGTTTAAGAACCGTTTAGATAGGCATTTTAAAAATATTAACGTCGTTTAAAATAATAAAACAATTAGCAAGAGGAGGTCTCGGGGTGATAGTCGAGGTTTGAGTCTGGTGACGATTGATGCCAGCTTGTGACATGCCAGCGTGTCATATGCCAGCATTAAATTTATATTATTAAAAAAAAATTAGACTAACGCGAACTTAGATGTAGCTCGTAGCGTAAACCAACCCATCTTTTATTATACTCTTCTCATCCTCTCTTCACTTGCATGTCTGTAGTTTGCATAGTATGACAGTGTTTCTTTAAGTTAAGACTGTATTTGCATGGTTTGTAAGCGTTCTTATTTTACTTCTTTTCATCTTTCACCCCCTTTCCTCTTCTCTTCAACTATTTTTCCGACTTGTCGGCAGTGGCCGGCGGATGATGATGGTGAGTCTTTCTTTCTCTTTTTCTGAATGAATGTTAACTCACGAATGATAGGTTTAGCTACTTACTTAACCCCTTATTCTCTTCTTTTAACTCCCTATTCGATTCTTTTAGCCCCTACTCTCTTCTTTCTCTTGGGCTAACCTTAGAGTGGATCTTAGGGTCTTTGTTAGCCTTAGCTTCTGTAGATCTGTAGAAGTTTATAAAGAAGCTACAAGCCAACGTTACGGATATTTGATTTGTGACTTTTACCCGCGAAACACGTTTAGGTTGCTTCTAAGAACGAATATATTCCTAAACGAGTCTAAAACGGTGTATATCCCAAAATGACAAAGAGGTTAAAGAAATACCGTGAATTAATAAAAATCTATCACCGGTTGCGCCGGACTCTCCAACGCCTATTTGTTAAAAATATTGACTCCGACTTTTTAAAATGCATCTGTGAAATCTGACTTAACGTTATAAAATGTAACATAATGAAACCCTATCAGAAGTCTCGTCTACGCCGTTACAAGAACATAATACACGCACTCGCTCGTAAAAGTCAAACTGTGGGGAAGAAAAAGCGAATTATTGTAGAAAGAGGGGGTTCATTCCTACCCATCTTATTTTCAGTTTTGGGGCCTTTAATATAATAAAGAAAGTAGTCGAGATTTCACATGACGTGTACGCTTCACTACAAAACACAAAGAGTCAACATACGATTCTAGAACCCCGTAAAAGCAGGCTTAAAAGAATGGAAAGCGAATTGGTAGACCTTTTAAACAGTGAAAAGTCTCCTGATGAGAAAAGATTCTTATTCCAAGAATCTTTGCAGAAATTTCTTCATGAGTACGAAAATTAATAAAAACCGGTGGAGTTCCCCGTAGTTATTAGACATGGGGGCGATACTGATCATAGCGAAACTGAACAAGTACAGAACAACGGTGCAAGTCCGCAATATCTCGAGCATGTATTAAAAAATAGTCTCCCCCATACATTAAGGAATAAAGGATTAAGTCTTTATAATCTACTGAGTGAGGATCCCATTATACAATGGTCCGATACAGGTGAGATTGTTGTTGAAGTGTCAAAGGTACAGAGCTCGAACATCATTGATATCGTACATGATTCGGTGAGAAAGTGGGATAGGCCCTCACCAGCAGGATGGGAGCATATTAAAGCTAGACTACAGCAATTATAAATCCCAAAAACGCTGATAGGTAATCTGAACAGGTTAAAAAACTTAGGACAAGCATCTCATATACCACAGCTGAACACGCCTTCGCCCCCAGCGGTAACATCTCTGAAGAGGAAGAAGAGACCAAGCAGCAACGCACAACCTTATCCGCGCGCCTCTAAAAAGCTTTTATGACATTTCTAACCCAGCTTCCTACGGGGGTGTTAATAGACTGTACAGAGGCGTTTATAATAAAGGAATAGGGAAAAAAGATGTTGACAGAGGTTTTCGTGGGAGCAGGATGCTTATACACTTCATAAGGCGGTGAGGAGAAGGTTTAAAACTGCCAAAATATTCAGTGTATAATAGAGGATACCGTTACATCCTATATATAATAGGTATATTTTCTAGATATTTGTGGCTAATTCCGCTGAAAAATAGATCGCCTGAAACAGTTGCTAAAGCCACCAAAGCGTTGATGTTGAAAGAAAACAGGATTCCTGGATATTTTTGTACGGATATGGGGAAAGAATTTATAGTCCGAGCTTTTCAGAACATGTTAGCAGAGTTCAACATCAGTTATTATACTATACTAGCAATTCTATACATAAGGCATCTTTAGCTGAAAAAGTTCAGCATACCATAAAGGAGCGCATGCATCGCTATTTCACACATAAAAACATACACAGATATATAGACATTCTGGAGGCGCTGGCTTCATATACATATATATAGACATTCTGGAGGCGCTGGCTTCATCCTACAACCGTTCACACCACCTAACGATTGGTACATCACCTAGCGAAATTTTAGAAAGAGGTACGCATCCAGAACGTGAAGCGAGAGAAAGTGATCGTAGAGCACCGCGACGCTATGCGCGTTTCAAAATCAACGATTATGTAAGGCTGTCGCGTTCTGGGAATAAATTTGCGAAGGGATTTGAGCAAGGTTTGACACGTGAGATTTTTAAAGTTAGGGCTATGATACCTAAAGACGAGGTGATGCTATATTACGTTGAAGATTTGAATGGGGAAGAAATTGCAGGGGGCTTTTATGGTGAGGAGATGCAGAAAGTGACATTTAATTTAGGAAAAAAATGTTTAAAATTGGAAAAGTTTTAGGAAGCAAAGGTTCAGGAAGAAGGAAAATGTACCTGGTAAAATGACTAGGGTACCCAGAAAGCTTCAACACCTATACAAAAGCTGATGCAATAATGAAGCTTAAATAGTATACATTATACAACATGGTACCTAACCACTTCTACTTCACACTCCCATCCTCTTTTTCTCTCTCTGTACATTCTAACAACACCCTGGCCAATTTTATAACAGAACTGCATGGGCCCATTGAATTGGGCTGTGAATCATATACGGTTGGAATATACGAATTTCAAATGGCCACCAAGTTTTTACGTATTTGCAAGTAAGAACCCGTTTTCATGGTTCTTAGAAACCGGGATGAGTGTGAAAAGGTCGGAGTAACTCCGGACGATACCATATGTTCGTTCCGCCTGGAGTGGGGATGACCAGTACTACACTACAGAAGTAACACTAGGACCGGGTCATTATGATACAGCCGAGGATATTGTGAGAGACTTAAATTGGAGTCTGAAAAGTTAAATCTTACGTCTGATTTTGTAAACGAAATCGTAAACAAAGATACTCCGGTACATACTTTGACTCTAAAATCGAAGGCTAACAGAGCACTGTTCAAAATTATAACCGAGGGCAGATATGGGGCAGCCTTCCAAAGAGATACGTTTCACGAGTCAACATGAATTGTGCAGCTTATTGTACCTAAAATTGGAGAAATTGAACGATGGAGACCCTCCCCCGGACATGTCTATATTTACAGCAATATCGTGGAACATCAGTTTGTTGAGGATACCCAGGCACGGCTGCTGCGCATCGCCCACTTTCCCAATCATAGAGGAAAGAGCTTCATCATTGCATACGATAAGCCTCATTATGTCACAGTCGCAACTAACCTACTAACCAGTATCTCAATATATATAAGAACGAGTGATGGGAAAAGGTTTCCATGCGGTGCCGGGAGCTTAACAGTGAAGCTTCACTTCCATCGTACTGCGATAGAATGACCCAAAGGCCGTTCTCAGTCTACCGAGGGGTGAGATAACAGCGCGGGAGTGGGATTGGGTCCATTTTTTCAACCATACTGTGTACGGCTGTCCTCTTGCTGAAGAGTGGTGTCAGATATCTCGGCAGGAAGGCGTTACAATCAGGTCTTAACACTGTAGAAGACATAATGACCGGTGTTAATCCTAAAGAAGCTCTAAAAAAACATTTAAAGCGTACACCGGACGAAATTGTCAAAGATGCAAAGAGAAAAATGGGTGGTGGCGAAAATAAAAACCGGAAGTAGAAGCGCACTGTACGGAAGAAGAAGGGGTTACCAACTCGTGGCATTAAACGTAAAAGGTCAAAAAATGTTCTAAGCGCATGAAACCTATGACTGACTACTTTTTAACTGATATAAGCTAAGGACGTTGCTCTTGTGGATCATAGACTGATTGCTACTTGCCGGGAGAGGTGCCACTATTTCTGACGCGCCATGGCACGTTTCATCCATCCATATAGTTCACAATCCTGTAAATCGGAGCGGGCCGTGTTTGTCATGCCCCCGACCCATATATATATAGAGCACAGTGACTCTATTACAGTTAATCTGCTAAACACCATTAGCTTGGCGAGTGCTCCTATAGAATTCGTAATCCCCAGCTCAAGCCCTTACTTTTTTGACCCAAGCTGTGTACATATGTACGCTAAACTACGAATAGCGCATTCTGGTGGATCGGATTGCGAAAACGACTACATGTGATGTGTATTTAAATCAGGTCAACATTTCGGCAGGGTCTGGCTACTATCACCTACGATCCTATCTAGAAAAGATCCTCAACTTTTTAAAAGAAGCGAAGAATACCTTTTTAACTGCCGAAGGTTATTATGAAGCTAAAGATGAAAGCAGTATAAAGAACAAATTTAAAAATTCTAAAAAGAAGATATATGACAGCTTCGGACGCCTTTACACAGATTTCACATTCCAGGAGAGGCTGCTTTTGAATGGGGGCGATATGAAATTAATTCAAGCTCACCCGTACAAGCCCTGAGATTGCTTAAATCTGGGTGCTGACCAAGAAGAGGGCGCGAAGCCTGTGGTGATTCATATTTTGGAGACGTACCTCCACGTACGTCGTGTAAAATTAAGCTCTGCTAAGCAGATGGAAATTGAAAAAAATTTACTACATACCACAGTGAAATACCCAATTAATAGAGCCAGCTTAAGATGTTTACAGTTCTTTCAGGTTTATCAACGAAGCAGATAGAAAATGTTGCTCTTGGAACTCTACCTAAAAGGATATTAATTGGAATGCAGGAACACGCTTCTGTGAATGGCAAATACAAAATCCGGCGTTTAAATTCGAAAACTTCGGCCTTAAAAATGTGACTCTGTATGTCAATGGGGTGGCTATAGGTGAGACATTGGAAACGAATTATTCTACAGATGACGAGTTTTCACTTTGTTCGAGGGCGTACAGTATAGCAATCTTGCGCAGAGTGTCGGCGCTTGTGAAGGTTTAGGGACAGGCGAGTAGGAGAATAAACACACACACAAGTCCCCAGCAAAGCGGAAACATCTCAGTCAAATTAGTGTTCGACAAACCTCTAGTCGCGCCTATTAGTGTAGTAGTTTACTTCGAGTCGCAAGCTCTAATCGAGGTTGACAGGTTTAGGGCCGTAGTCACAGACTTTTAAAAATGGACACGGTTACACTCCAGAGAGTGAAGAAGAGTGACCGATTCACATACCCCAAATTTATTGGGGTATTTGAGAGGAATGAAACGTTGAAACTTCCAACCAAGGGAGACTGTGGCGCACTTATTTTGAATACGGATGTTAGCGTTGGTAAAGGTATCCATTGGATAGCCGTTTATTTTAAAAATAGGGAGCGAATGCACTACTTTAATTCACTGGACGGATATCCATGGAATGATGCTATTATTGTACAAAAATTTTAACACCTGCAAATTCCACAAATAGTATGGAATCCTTACCGATTCCAGAGCTACTACAGCAATGTCTGTGGTATGTACAGTTTGTACTCTCATGCAAATGACTCGTGGAGAGAGATTTACAGAATTTCTGCAACTATTCGACTCGTGTAACACTGAGCGCAATGGAAAATTTGTGTGTAGGGTGATAAAAAGCCGATTCCCGTTTGTAATCACTCGATATGCTGTGTGAAGTTTTATGTGTATATATAATTGTAACTTCAGCAATTAATTATTTTAAATTGTACCAAATATGTACCGTGTGCAGTATAGCTTTCAGTATTATATCGCATAAATTTATAAAATGTAACACCTAACAGTAATTTCTGTAACGTTTAAGGACGGGAATTATGTTCTGTTACTTATTTAAAATATAATGGTTGTTAATCTGTAATTAATTAAAGTTGGTTATATATATATATATATATATATATATATATATATATATATATACAGGGCGTCCCAAAAAAATGTATACACACTTTAACAGCTGATAGCTCAATTGATGTTTCTTTCTTTCCAAGTTAAACCCATTAGAATTAATAATGGCAGTCAGACTAAGCTTTGAACAAAGGAAATTCATTCTAAAATGCTACTGGAAGTGTGAAAACGCAGTTGAAGTGCAAAGACAGTGTAGTGAATACTCTTATTTTAGTTTCAAGATAAATGTTAATTTTACCGTCTTGAATTTCGGAATAGCTATAAATTCATTTTAAATTAGTTACCCATCATAATTCAATTGTAAACCACATTAATACTAATTTTATGTATACTGTATTATTTTATTGTATGTAAACATAATTAATTATATATCACAATTGTCAGTTAATTATTTATATTCAAATAATTATTTTAATCTAATACCATGTCCATTTTGCAAATAAATAAGAAATCCAAGGGTTATATTTTCCATCCTTGGTACTGTCGCAGTTTCGCCTAACGGACTCAATACGGCGAGTGAGATAATCACTGGTTGGCACTTAACCAGCGGCAGTGCTTATGGCTACATCATCCAGGTTAACCTATACCGGATAGATGCGCTACGGTCCCAAGCCGTAGCTTGCCTAGGCCCAACGACGACGACGACGAAAACCAACAATTGGTGACCCCGGAGTTGGATTCCCCCCCTTTTACCCGAACGACTAGGACTAGACTGTAACGTCGTTCGTGCCCATCACCCCCTTCACCCGAGCGACTAGGACCAGACTGTAACGTCGCTCGTGCCCTCTGCCCCTCACCCCTGCCCGTGCGCTCTGTGCCTGCGCTCGTCTCAACCTCCACTCCTTCGTTGGTAACTTGTCGTCTTGCTTGTACGTCAGCAAGCATAGGAGAAGATGCCTGACGACGCTGGTGCCATCTCCCACTTGAGCGTAAAGCTCCCCGTCTTCTGGCCGGGTGATCCATTTATTTGGTTCCACCAAGTGGAATCACAATTCAACTTGGGAAGGATCACCGCTAGCAGGACAAAATACGATCATGTTTTGTCCTCTCTACCAGCGAGCATCATCTCTGAAGTCCGTGACGTCATCGTGTCTACTTCCACGAGTGAGGACCCATACAACGATCTGAAGTCTGCCATCCTGTGCCGCACCACTGTCTCCGAGCGTGAGAAACTACATCAGTTAATCTCAAAAGAAGAACTTGGAGACCGTAAGCCCACTCAAATGCTGAGGGCTATGCAGTGCGCTCTAGGCGAACGCGCACAAACCTTCGATAAGGACATCTTTAGACAGTTGTTCTTGCAGAAACTTCCTCCATCAGCTCAGCGTGTCTTGGCCACTATGGATCCTGCTACTCCAGTTGATAAACTAGCAGAAACTGCCGACAAAGTAGTGGAGATTGACACAGCTCCGGTCAACAACGTGAACACACAATCGGAACTGGAGTTGAAAGTGGAAGAGTTAAGTCAACAACTCAACCACGTTTGTTCTCTGCTACAAAATCAACGGCAAAGAAGCCATTCTCGGTCAAGATTTACGAAGAGGCATCGTTCGAGTTCCGGGAAGATCTGCTTCTACCACTCTAAATTTGGAAAGAAGGCTAGGAAGTGCATCTCCCCTTGCAATTTTTCGTCGGAAAACCCCAGCAGCGAGTCCTAATGGCGTCTAGTACTCGCACTGCCAACCTGTTATTCATAAAGGACAGGAACTCTGGTGTCAATTTCTTGGTCGATACCGGAGCGTCAGTCAGTGTATTCCCTCAAAAATCTGGTCATACGCACTCGGAATCTCCGCCTCTATACGCTGCTAACGGTTCACGCATACCCACGTACGGTACTCAGTCGCGTGAACTAAACTTGGACCTTCACCGATCCTTCAAGTGGATTTTCATCTGTGCTCAAGTGCAGCATCCCATAATCGGCGCTGACTTCCTCCAGCATTTCAAACTCCTGGTGGATCTTGACAAGCGACGCTTATGCGACCAGGCCACACTGCTTTCTGTTCTTGCCAAACAGGTTGCCCTTCCGGACGCCTCGAACTCTGCACTTTCCCTCGTTCCCCCTAATTCCATGTACCAGTGCCTTTTCCAGCGATATCCAGGAATTCTTCAACCGATGCAGATGGGTGATACCATTAAGCACACCATTACCCATCACATTACAACAAAAGGTCCCCCTGTGTTTGCAAAACCCAGACGTCTTGCCCCGGACAAACTTAAAGCTGCCAAATCGGAATTCCAGCTTATGATAGATCTTGGGATAATAAGACCTTCCAAAAGCAGTTGGTCCTCTCCCCTACACCTGGTCCAGAAGAAGTCAGGAGACTGGAGACCATGTGGGGATTACCGGTTTTTGAATTCGACAACCATCCCGGACCGATATCCGGTACCAAATGTCCAAGACTTTACTTCTCTTCTCCACGGCAAATCTATCTTCAGTAAAATAGACCTCGTTAAGGCTTTCCACCACATTCCCGTAGAGCCTTCGGATATTCCCAAGACTGCAGTTTGTACACCATTTGGGTTATTCGAATTTGTGAAGATGCCGTTCGGGCTACGGAATGCTGCGCAAACCTTTCAGAGGTTTATAGATGAGGTCACCAGAGGCTTAGACTTTGTTTATGCCTACATCGATGATTTGCTTGTGGCCAGCTCAACGGAAGAGGAACATAAGGAACATCTTTCACTCCTATTTCAACGCTTAGAACAATACGGTTTCTAGGTTTGGTAAATTATTACCACAAGTTCATTAAAAACTGTGCCAGTGTTCTTGCTCCTCTACACGCTATGATCACACACAAACGCAAGGTAACGAAATTGGTATGGTGTAGCGATAGTTTACAGGCGTTCGACAATGCCAAAAATGCTATCAATAGTGCATTGTCTCTGTCATTTCCTATCAGTGATGCCCCCCTAACTTTGACGGTCGATGCATCAGATGTTGCGATCGGTGGGGTGTTGGAACAAACCATTAACGGTCAACAAGCACCCATCGCGTTTTACTCGAAAAAGCTGCAGCCAGCCCAAACGCGTTATAGTGCTTTCGGACGTGAACTTCTTGCTATTTACTTAAACGTGAAGCATTTTCAACATTTCATTGAAGGCCGAGAGTTTTGTGTTTTTACCGACCACAAACCTTTGGTCACTGTCTTCAATAAAAACAGCTGTAACCACTCTCCCAGAGTCATCAGGCAACTCGATTATATCTCGCAATTTACCACAGATATCCGCCACATCAAAGGTGTCTTGAACACTCCAGCGGATGCACTTTCAAGAATAGAGATTACTTCTGTTACCCTCAGCTCTACACTGTGGAATGCTATTGCACAGGATCAAGATAAGGATACGGAACTACAAGACCTGCTCAGAGAAGACTCCACTCACTCACTTTCCCTCAAGAAAATGAGTATGCCAGGATTGTCTGTGCCCCTCTATTGCGACGTATCAACAGCTGCTATTCGCCCTTATGTCCCTCCATGTCACAGACAAGCAGTCTTCACGGATCTTCATAAGCCCTCCCATCCTGGTATCCGTGCTTCGTAACACCTGGTTACCTCTCGCTTTGTTTGGCCCTCGATGCGGAAGGATGTCAAACATTGGACCAAAACGTGCCTTGCCTGCCAGCGTGCCAAAGTCCAAAGGCACACCAGGTCCCCCTTTGACGCATTTCCGCCCCCATCCCAGCGATTTGAGGTAATTCATGTAGACATTGTTGGCCCCCTTCCAGTGATTCAAGGCCAACGTTATCTGCTCACCTGTCTCGACCGCTTTTCCAGATGGCCTGAAGCCATCCCACTTCCTGATATCCAAGCGGACACTGTTGCAAGAGCCTTTCTTCATGGATGGGTATCAAGATTTGGATTGCCGACAAAAGTCATCACTGACCAAGGTCGCCAATTTGAGTCTTCGCTTTGGAAGAAGTTTACCAGCTTGTTGGGTACAGTACATGCGCATACCTGTGCGTATCATCCGCAAGCTAACGGCCTCGTCGAACGCTTCCATCGCCAGCTGAAGTCATCCCTTATGTGTCACGAAGACTCCCATTGGATGGATAAGCTTCCACTCGTGTTGCTTGGTATTCGCTCTGCATTTAAGAGTGATCTGAAGACTACAACGGCTGAACTAGTCTATGGAACAACACTGCGGCTACCAGGTGGCTACTTCACTGCAGGGGATAAGTCATGTGATCCTACGGAATTCGCTCAAACACTTTCCTCTCACATGCAGTCCCTTCAGCCTGTTCCCCCTCGATTGACTAGCCAACAGAACATCTTTGTTTCCCCAGCCCTCCAGTCTTGCACCCACGTTTTCGTTCGTGTACCTGTCCCAAAACGGCCTCTCCAATGTCCATATGACGGGCCCTATGAAGTTCTCCGACGTACGCGCAAATCATTTCTCATCCAGCGCGGTTCCAAGGTCGACAAGGTTTCTATCGATCGTCTTAAGCCTGCGTTTTTGGAATCAACCTTAAGCGAGGTACATGTAGCTACCAAAAAGGTCCAGGGGAAATCTGTGTCGTTCGGAACTCTTTGAACTTCCTCTCTGGTGGGGAGTGTGTAGTGAATACTCTTATTTTAGTTTCAAGATAAATGTTAATTTTACCGTCTTGAATTTCGGAATAGCTATAAATTCATTTTAAATTAGTTACCCATCATAATTCAATTGTAAACCACATTAATACTAATTTTATGTATACTGTATTATTTTATTGTATGTAAACATAATTAATTATATATCACAATTGTCAGTTAATTATTTATATTCAAATAATTATTTTAATCTAATACCATGTCCATTTTGCAAATAAATAATAGAAATCCAAGGGTTATATTTTCCATCCTTGGTACTGTCGCAGTTTCGCCTAACGGACTCAATACGGCTAGTGAGATAATCACTGGTTGGCACTTAACCAGCGGCAGTGCTTATGGCTACATCATCCAGGTTAACCTATACCGGATAGATGCGCTACGGTCCCAAGCCGTAGCTTGCCTAGGCCCAACGACGACGACGACGAAAACCAACAACAGTTTAGGAGGGAGTTTCAAACAGATCCACCAACGCGACTTACCATCACTCGAATTAGAGATAAATTTGAAGTCGATGGAACTGTTCAGAATGTCCACAAGAAGCGTTCCGGAAGACCACGGACTTCGACAAGCCCTACAAAGCATGAAAGAGTACTGGAAACGTATCACCAAAGTCCAAGAAAATCTGTGCGGCAAGCGAGTCGTGAGGTAGGAATTTCAGAATCGTCTGTCCAACGCATTTTGAAGCGCTGTCAATGGAAAAGTTACATTCCAAGATTAGTCCATGCTAGTAATGAAGATGATCCGGACCGAAGAGTGGAGTATTGCGAGTGGTACTTGGCACGATGTGGATGTGGATTGGACGAAGGGGTTTCGTAGAATACCCTCCGCGTTCACCAGACCTCACACCACTAGACTTTTTTTTATGGGGATACTTAAAAGACAAAGTCTACGCTATAAAACCTGCAACAGTCGCTGAATTGAGAGCAGCCATTGAACGAGAATGCACACAAATACCAAACGAAATGTTTCGTGATGTTTGCGATTCCATTGCTTCGCGTTATCAGCAGTGCCTGGACCAGAACGGACGTCAGTTTGAAAACAGGCGTTGACAAAACAATTAAATAATGTCTGTAGATTCTATTACATTTTGAAAATGAAATGTATTTTAATAAACACTGCCTTTATAATTATTTAAAGTGTGTATACATTTTTTTGGGACGCCTTGTATATATATATATATATATAAAATGTATAAAACGAATTTATTGTCATTCCTATTTGTATATGTGCGAAAAACATTGAAGCCAATGTTACATAAAAAAATGTGTTGTATACAATAAACGAAATTATGTATTAATTTATAAATATACTTAAAATGTTACCCATAGTTTTATTATTTAATAAAAGCTGAAAACACTTGGTTTATTCTTACCCGACACACACACACACACACACACACACACACACACACAAGAAAAAAGAAAAACTTTCATCGTTTCTTCGATTAACACACATTCTGTGTTTCGGGGCGCATCTTCATATAACACAACCGGATCGTCTCTAAAAGAAAAAGAAAAATATTACAGCAAGCCGCGCTCTATTATTATTATTATTATTATTATTTTCACAGGATAAAGAAAGAGATAATTATTTTAAAATAAAAATAGAAAAATAAAAACTAACGCACCATTCATTTCAAAAGAGCTTTTAATGTAAGAGGAATTAGTTAGTTACATGAGGTGTACCTTAAAGAATAGGCTGCTTACATGATACAGTCGAGTTGCTCGAATCGTTTGTGCTTCTCGGTCGAGTGCCAGTCTCGGGTTCAGGGCCTTGTGGTGCTAATTCCTGCAGAGACTGACTCTAAAATACATTGTCATTGTCCACACGCCCCATCAAATGAACACACGCATCAGTTCTGTAAAATAATAACATACCTCGAGAATGGGATCTATATATATATATATATATATATATATATATATATATATATATATATATATATAACAAATAAATGCATGAATCCCTGTTCCGAATGTATGTAGATAGAAATAGCAGTACTCACATTGTATCACCGTAGAGGTATACCGTAGGCGAAGCATATTCGGATAGGCACTTGTGTATGAAAGAATCGGCCCTTGAGATAAAACAATAAAAAAATAAAATTGGGCGCAATCACAATAATGCACATAATCACAAAATCACAAAATCCGCAATCACAAAACTTCACAAATTACACTTCTACACAAATGTTAATACAGAAGAATTAACTTCTATATATTTCACTCAGAGCACTATTGAATAAGACTACTTTTTTATATTTAGAACAGAAAATATACGAAGTAAAATTACTTACAACTTGATGTTGGGATGGTCTTCAGGCTGCATTCTTGATTATAAGTTTGTATACAACAGCTGAAATGCTTCTCCAACACTAAAGTGTTTCACATATGTCGCTGCTACTCTTTTTATAGGACAGGGAGAAGACCCCCTAGAATAGAGCATACTGAATAAAAGGCTTCCCCCGTTCCCCACTTTCAGAATGTAGATCATTCATTGGCGGTCCTTAAATTTTTACCAAGCCGTGTGAGAGAGAGAGAGAGAGAGAGAGAGGAGAGAGAGAGAGAGAGAGAGAGAGAGAGAGAGAGAGAGCATTTTTATGTTAATTGACGCGTAAATCTGGTTTAAAATTATATTAAAAATAATACAGTAATGTCGAATTAAGTGGAGCTACAAACAGAAGTTTTCACCTTGGTAGAACACTACCATGTATAAAAAAGAATCTCTTTTCTAAGAAAATTAAAAACTTTATTGGCGGCCCATATTCCATATGACAGATATTAATGATAATTGGGGATATGGTACAATCTTTAATGCATGGTGAAAGGTGAAAAATAAATAAATTGTCCCTAAAACTAAAATCTGGATTAAAATTATATTAATATTTTTGTTATAATATTTGTATATATTAATAATTCTTCTTTAATGGGTGGTCAAAGGTGAAAATTAATTAAGTTATCCCTAAAACTAAAATCGTTTAACAATTAAGTTAATATTTTTTATAATATGCTTAGAAGTAATATTTGTATATATTAATACAAAACTTGAAAATAAAAACCTACTCTAATAGACAGAGTTTATTTCCACAACAGTTTCGACGCCCACTGGCATCCTCCTCGGGTGGATACAGAAAAACGAATGAACCAAAACAAGAAGGAAAAACAGTCCAGGGACCGACCGTTAAGAAATTCGCACCTAGGTTAGATCCCATTCTCCTGACACCGGAAGGGCATTTTCATTAAGTACATTCGCACAAATTTAAAACTATCTTCCTGTTCTAACCTAGGTGCGAATTTCTTAACGGTCGGTCCCTGGACTGTTTTTCCCTCTTGTTTTGGTTCATTCATTTTTCTGTATCCACCCGAGGAGGATGCCAGTGGGCGTCGAAACTGTTGTGGAAATAAACTCTGTCTATTAGAGCGGGTTTTTATTTTCATATTTTGACCTTCACGTAGAAAAAAAGTGAAGTTTTTTGCATTTAATACAAAACTTGTTTAAAATAATTGGTAGTATGATAGAATCATTAATGCGGTGTAA
The DNA here is from genome assembly GCA_023014485.1 of Bathynomus jamesi. NCBI lineage: Eukaryota > Metazoa > Arthropoda > Malacostraca > Isopoda > Cirolanidae > Bathynomus > Bathynomus jamesi. Next base: position 751,578 of record JAJOZX010000879.1, on the reverse strand, counting down.
AAGGAGAAAAATAAATAAGTTACCCTGAATATGAAAATAAAACCCCACTCTAATAGACAGAGTTTATTTCCACCCGAGGAGGATGCCAGTGGGCGTCGAAACTGTTGTGGAAATAAACTCTGTCTATTAGAGTGGGTTTTTATTTTCATATTTTGACCTTCACGTAGAAAAAAGTGGTTTTTTGCAAGTTACCCTGAAAATAAAATCTAGTTTTATTCTAAAATTAAATGAATATTTGTTCATAATAAGATTTAAAGATATATTTGTGTATTAAGACAAAAAAAAATGATTTTGCTTTAAATTTGATTTACTGTATTTCAATTTTTGTTTAAAAGAGCGCATAGTCACCAATACATTACAACATGGCCTCGTGACGGCATTCGGCCACGAGAAGTTCAATAGCTTTGTCTATTGGCTGTGTCGTTTTGTGAGACCTTACTGGTCTATTATGGCCCCATAAACGTATTTTAATACCATATTAGTCTACCAGGTGTTAGTAAGTAAAAGCCGTAGGTAAGTTGGCGATGGAATACTGTTACTGCTGAGAGGTCTTAAAGTCTATACTTAGACGATTGGTGTAACCCCATCTCAGCCTCGTGTTGATGATAGGTGGGCTCCTAATGTCTATACAAGTCTATAATTAGACGATTGGTGTAGCCCCATCACGGCTTCGTGCTGTTGAGGAGGGGCTCCTAAAAGTCCTTATTTATACTGTACTGACAAACGTGCATAAATACACACCCACATATATACACATATATAAAAAAGTTTTTTATGTTTCCGTATACATACATACATACATTTCATATATATATTTTTTGGTGGCCCTGAGCAGCCAGGTTAGGTTACTTTATACCCCTTGGAGTCCACATATATACAACTTATATATATATATATATATATATATAAATAAGGATGTTTTATTTTTCTATACATGCAAACACACCCATATATATATATATATATATATATATATATATATATATATATATATTGGGGTAAATAAGTCTCTCATCTTGTTGCTTGCAATGTTGGAATGTTGCAAGTTGCAATGTTGCATGCACTTGCATTGCACTAACATTTTGCAGACATACTACTAAAGCGTATGTCCTTACGGTTGGCAACATCACCTCCTTCAGTATTTTTAAATACTGGTCGGCTGTAAACCTCCCATTAATTTCTGGCAGCTCTTCAATGCTGTACAAGTGCACCGATCCCCACACGTTGCAGGTCACATGTCCACTCTTTGCCAGCTCATATATGTATTGGCGGGCATACCTCGTATTCTCTGGGTTGAGCCGTCCAAGTTACGTCACTGCCATATACGAACTGTACGTCGTTTCCCTTTTATCCTACTTTAACCCTTTTCTTCTATTTACGTATACCATAATAACTGAGATAATCGTTGCTAATGCAAGAAGTGTCCTTTCCTTTTTGTATAAATTATAGTTGATTGCAACAATATTACTATTTACTCTTTTCTCTGTTTGAGAATATTATCTATTTTATACATGCATTGGAAACTGATGGAAAGCATAATTATGTGATAGCAGTATATAGAGCAGTGTTTTAAGGATAAAAAATAAAGTGTGGGAATATTTACACACACACACACACACACACGATATCCATCTCTCCCTCTGACCGGATGCTACCCCTGTCCCCCCTCCCCCTCCTCATTCCCACCTCTTTCCTCCTGCTTCTCCCTCTCCCACATACATGTGGGTTAGGTTAGGTTACTCTTGGGGAAGCGTGATTTAGGGTCCGCCCACAATTATGTTAGCTGATTGGAGGATTAACCTTGAATCAGTCTTGTTCAGACGCCCACCCAACTCGCGCGCACACGTTGTAGCTAACCGCGTCCCACGTTTGTTTGTTTGTTTTTGGTAACACTAAAGTTTAGTATTTAAATCTATTTTTATTTGTTTATTTTTTCTCATCACCATCCCTTTATCTTATCCCCCACTCCCCACTCACCCACCCGGTATATATATTTTTTAATTATTTATTCCCTTATGATTATCCTTCTTATTTTACCCCCCCCCCCCATTCGACCACTCCTCCGCCACCGCATATATTTTTATTGTTATTTATTTATTCCCTTATGACCATCCTCTTTATCTTACACCATTTCCCCTTGTCAAACCCATTGTTTACACAGCTGTGATTAAAATTTTGCTTTTCCCCTTTTCCCTTCCTCTCTTTGAGAGATTACAATTTTCCTCTTTCCCCTTTCCCTTTTTTTCCTTCGTTTTCTCTCTCTTCCTCTCCGCTCTCTTTTCCTCCTCCCCTCCCCTTTCTCCTTTTAGAGATATTAAAATGTTATTTTCCTATTTTCCCGTCTTTATCCCCTCCCCCATTACCCCTGCCTCCCTCGGCTCAAATGTACCCATACTACTTGCGCCTTACATTAACGGAATTATTTATTAATTAATGGCGCCTATTTTGAAGTCAGAAAGAAATATTTCACATGTAATGAAAATAGGACTAATAATAATTGTAACAATAGTGACAGTGCTAGTAATGACGAAAATGTAAATAATAGTAGCAAAAATATTGTTGTGCCGCGTAATAAACACTTAGAGAATGCAAAAAACTTCACTTTTCTACGTGGAGGTCAAAATATGATAATAAAAACCCACTCTAATAGAGAGAGTTTATTTCCACAACAGTTTCGATGCCCACTGGCATCCTCTTCGGGTGGATACAGAAAAACGAATGAATCAAAAACAAGAAGGAAAACAGTCCAGGGACCATTGAGAAATTCACACATAGGATAGATCCCGTTCTCCCGACACCGGAAGGGCATTTTATCAAAGGGTCCCGCTAATAAGTACCTTCGCACAAATTAAAATTATCTTGTTCTATACATACAGATTCTATTATTTTTGACATAATTATTACATTTATTATTACATTTATTACATTTATTACATTTATTATTGCATTATTATTTATTACAGAAATTATAAGTTTATTATTACATTTATTATTACATTGTTATTTATTATTACAGAAATTATAAACCGAAAAACGAATGAAAAAGGCGAGGAAACAGTCCAGAGACCATTAAGAAATTCGCACCTAGGTTAGATCCCGTTCTCCCGACACCGGAAGGGCATTTTATTAAAGGGTCCCGCTTTTTAAGTAACTTCGCACAAATTAAAACTATCTACTTGTTCTATACATACAGATTCTATTATTTTGATATAATTACTACATTTATTATTGCATTTATTATTACATTTACGTTTATAACATTTATTATTATTACCTTTACATTTATTATTACATTTATTTTATTACCTTTATTATTACATTTATTATTTTTGCATTTAAGGGTTCCAAAAAACCTTAGCCCCCCCCCCCCCCCATTTGCAGCTTACATGTTTACTTATGTCAAAATAGTTTTTAGTGATTATAAAAATATATAAAATTCTTTATTTATTGCAGGTATTAAAATTACTCTGGCTGATAAAGTGATAATATAATGGCTTCTCAATTAATTGGTGATTCGGAGAGGCAACGTGTGATAGATCGCATACGAGCAATAACATTTTGGGAAGCTCGTGATGCTGGAGCCACCTTTATAACATGTTCATGGGTTGCCAAAAAGTTGCGAAGAAGTGAGGACTTCGTCAAAAGAAATTGGAATAAAACTTTGGATGAATGTGAAATGGATACAACCAAATCTGGGCGCCCAAATTTGCCACTCTCTCAGGAAACAAAGGACATCATTGAAAGCGGTACGCGTAAGCGGAAAAACAGCTGTGCTAAACTTTCTAGAGAGATCGAAGTGTTGAGAGGAAAGATCGTTAGTGGTGAGATCATTCGACTGTACCGTCATAGGCAAGGTTTAAAGCCTTGGCATGAACTTCCAAAGCCAAGAAAAACTCAACTTAACATCGATGACAGAATGTGGTTTGCCCATTATCTTGAAGATTGGGATGTGGATGATTTCATGCATTTAGCTGTCTCCGATGAATTTTTTGTTTACGTAACACGTCGGCCTAACTACCAAAATGATCGAGTGTGGGCCACACCACCAGATGAAATCGATGACAATGAACATTATCGCGAATTATTAGAAAGTCCAGACAGTTGTTGCGGAACCATGAGATCGATTTCTTTGGAAATGAAGAATGACCAGGAAATTCTCCTGACCTGAACGTCTGTGAACACATTGGATCAGTTATAAAGGACAAGGTTGAATGTCTCTTGTTTCAAGAACCTGCAGCAAATCGATTTTCGAAGGATGCAATGACGCAACACATTGAAACTGTTTTAGAAAATTTGCGTAACGATCAAGATCTATTCACGTCACTTTTGGCAAGCTACCCAAAGCGAATTCAGGATGTCTTGGAAGCCAATGGCGGGAACACCAAGTTTTAATTGTTTCTCATTAAATGCAGGATTAAATTCTCTTTTGTAAGGTTTGTTTAGTTTTACTGTACCTCTAATGGTTTAGGCCATGGGCGGGGGGGGGGCTAAGGTTTATTGGAGCCCCGTACATTTATTTCCACATTTATTACATTTATTACTACTATTATTACATTTACATTTATTACTATTACGTTTATTATTCCATTTACATTTTACTGAAAAAAAAACCCGAATGAACGAAAAGCGAGTAGGGAAACGATCCAGAGACCTTTAAGAAATTCACACCTAGGTTAGGTCCCGTTCACCCGACGCCGTAAGGGATTTTTTGACCAAGAATCTCGAAGAGGATGCCAGTGGGCATCGAAACTGTTGTGCAAATAAACTCTGTCTATTAGAGTGAGTTTTTGGATATTATCATACAGTACTTTGAGAATGATAAGAAATTTCTCAGAAATACTAAATACAAAATAATCTTGTTTCCCAAGGACAGTTAGCAGCCATGCAAGTAATAAAAAACAAAATTGATATGAATGATAGGTCTGTGAGAGTATACAAAATTCCTAGCAATAACTGGAAAAAACTATATCGGACAAACAGGTAGAAGTAGTTTGGAAAAGCGACTGAAGAAGCAGAAGAAAGACATCAGGTTTGCTAACGCATCCTGTGCAATTTTTAGACGTCTAACACGATAACAACTCAGTTAATTGGAATGAAAAATAGATTGCAATTGAACCAATTATCCAAGCTTTAATTTATCAAAGGAAACTATAGATTTAATCCGGCAATAAAGGTAATGACAAGCCACCTGAGTTCCAACTCTTCCATATTTAAGAACTTCACTTGTTTTTCAATCTTTCATATATATATATATATTCTGCTTTATTATGCATTCTATCAGGCATGAGGTAATTGTAATTTGTAATTGTAACTGATTGTAATTGATTTAACTTTTTCAAGTAATTAATGTGTAATTGCAATTGACTAACTAAAATTGTAATTGTAATTGGAATCAATTACATTCACAGTGACAATGAGAATGAACTCAATGAACATTGAACAATTCACCTAATATTACATTGACTTCTAATTGAACTGTAATTTAAATATGTGTTCAAATAGAATAATATTCACACTATGGGTAATTGGGTATGGAAATAAAAAGTTAGAGTTGTAAATTAATGGTAGACTTCTTTCCTTTCCTTTAATTTATATTAGGGGTTTCTAGAAAAAGTAATTGTAATTGAAATTAATTACTTTTCAGTGTAATTGTAATTGCATTCAGTTACATTTACCAACTGCAGTAACTGTAATTCTAATTACGCATATGCAAAGTAATTGTAATTGTAACCAATTATTTGTTTAACTGTAATTGCCCCATAGTTGCATTCTATACAATGTACTATACAGTATAGAATGTCCTTTTACATTTTCAAGGTCACTCACCGATAGCGTGACACATGTTCGCTGTCATTTGGAAAATGGTAAAGCGTTTGTATCTTAAAAAAGATACCCTTTATTCTCTGGTACATAAAATCTGGAGAAATACCATTCAGATTTTAGTATCTACACTTAATGAAAGTGTAAATAAAATGAAATTATCAAATCATTTTAAGGTCACACACATATTATAGTGGTAATGCGCATGCGTAGGTCACATTAATTAAATTTATATGATAATGAACAATATACAGACATTAAGTTCGTGTCTTATTTATAGTACAACTCTTTACACAAGCATAGATTTCGAAAGGTTACGATATTAGGTCCGGGATAATAATAATAATTATTGGTTTTGTTTAACCTCCTTCGCAACATCTAAGGTCATACGACGGAGGGGACCTACAGTTTTACGTGGAATCCGAACCACGGGTCGCTACATAGTCTGTATGCGGCGGACGGTCTCCCATCCAACTACTATCGGACCCAATGTCGCTTAACTTCGCTGATCAACGAAAATCGACGTTGATCGACGTAGCCCTTAGGTCCGGGAGATTGGGAGGATATTTTAGGCGAAGATAAAATAGAATTTCTCTATTATAATAACGTACGTGATTTGGATCAGTCAGGAATTAAGTCAGATTCGATATTATTCCAGTTAAACGATTCAAGATTGAATTTAATTGCGTTTTGTCTGCCCCCGCACACCCTACATAATATAACCTATAACGTACACAATAGTTTCGTATGTACGATATCTTCAGTTCTGAAACAACATTTCAAGCTCAGACTATCTAAAATGTGAAATGCATATAAAATATTAATAGTTACGCACAGATTTCCACAATTTTTATGACGCAATATACATATGTAATGTTCTCATGGCAAATAATTTTGATGTTAATGTTATGTTTCATATTCTGTATTTACTTATTTCTGACTTGGCCACGATTTTTGTGTCCGAGTATATATATGAGTATATAATTATGTATATATGAGAGAGAGAGATCTATTAATTGCTTTCACAACGGCAGTAGCGATTGACACATAACCATTACAAAAAGTTAAAGGGCCGTTTGTATATATATATTCAGTTATGCTGTTGTAATTGTTCATTCATTAAAAAATTCTATTATTATTATTTTGTATTTATCAATATTTGATAAGTTAAATCGATCTGCAAAGGAGGAAACTTGAAGTAATAGAAAAGCCACGCCCATTTTCATCGATTTCATTGTATAGGGTGGCCACAAAGTCCCGTTACCCCTTGCCCATATCATTGTTATACGATTCATTTCTCTAGGGGGTAACGGGACTTCGTGGCCACCCTATACATCAATTTCTCTTCAAAGAATACATTATTCATATCATCACGTGTGACGTCTAAGTAAATTAAATTCGATTGTATCGCCTGTCTGGCCCGAGACACTAACTACTGTTTCGTCAATGTATAGGGAAGAATGTGCACGAACAGGTCAACAGTGTTTGTATAATTTATTCCAATTGTCGGCTGAATTGATGGTGTTTAGGACTATATCGTAGTTTAGAGTTAGAAGCGTTTGCCTTGTGCCGACGATGAATTTATCCGGTCATGGAATTACACACAATTTATTTAATATTCGGTTAAGAACTAACGTGTCTATTCACTATAACTCAATCCCGTTCGACGTGAAAGAAGAAATACATTTTTATCGTGGCATTTTTTGTCATAAGTTTCAGACATTTTTGCTTCAAGAATGAGTGAATAAAATTCTATCTCACGACACTTGAATTTTATCAAAGATTTGAAGCTGTTTTATTTATTTATTATATTTTTAGGGAGTTCTTTTCTTTAAAAACGGATTTTAACAATTAACTCTTTAACGCCGAGACTTTTTTGTAGGGTTAAGCGTGAAAGCGTGTATTTGAAAAGGAACGTATTCGATCCAGGCGCAGATAGTGTTAAAAAAGCATAAACTTTTAAGGAGATGGTCTGTATTAAGTTCAATGTTATTTTTTCGTTTATGAACCTCGTATCACCTACCGCAGTTTTCGCTTCAAAAAATATTTTCGCTCTAATAAGTAGGAAACCATTTTAATTAAAAGTCCTTCAATGAAAATTAAAACATTTTTCCGACTGTAGTTACGCTCTGCATAGATAACTAAAGACACGCAAACTGTCGCTCAAATAGAAGTAATTAAAAGAGAAACGTGTAGATAAATTGTAACAAACTGAACACGCCCAAAAAAGAAATTCATAAAGTGATGTAAATAATGAAATAGTAACAGTTTCACAGTGTTGCGTTCATACAGTCACGTACATGCAGCTACTCACCAAATTCATGTCTGAACGTCCGTGTGTACGTGGGACTTGGTGTTAAATTGAAGTCTTGCATAACCCTGACCTTGTTTCGTGCCTCATTTACCAATATTAAAACTGTAACGGACTTTCTAATGGAAGAACATTGCTTACAAATATTGGATCAAGTAAAGATAAGCACCCCCAGCCTTCTTTAATTAGCCTTATAAGGCTAACTAACGAAAATATCACGACCTAACCTAACCAATCGTCAAGGGTGTACAGTTGACTTACGATTGGTTAGGTTAGGTCGTGATATTTTCGTTAGTTAGCCTTATAAGGCTAATTAAAGAAGGCTGAGGGTGCTAATCTTTACTTGATCCCAAATATTTTTGGACCTAGTATGTTTCATGGACTGCTCTCGATTTTCCTACGAAATTGCAAACAAGGGCAGTCGATGACCCTGATTTTGTTTCTGCGATCGGTTTTCTTGAGAAACCTAACCTAACCTAACCTAAACTAACCTGACCTAATCGAGTTTCTTATACTATTGTTTTTTGCAAGATATCGCACTAATTCTTGTCATTTTTTGTGAATTTGTATGGCGTAAGCGCCACACCAGCTCGGACTTATTCAAAAAGATGTTGGAGTGTATTGCGTCGTCTCAGTAAATAAATTTATTCAATATCCAATAACATTTTTCTTTATCATTTCTCAAGAAAACCGATTGCAGAAACAAAATCAGGGTCATCGACTGCCCTTGTTTGCAATTTCATAGGAAAATCGAGAGCAGTCCATGAAACATACTAGTCCCATATTAACATCAATTATTATTATTATTTGTAAAGGTAACGTCCTTACCAGTGAGTTCATTATAATTTTTAAGTTATATCAAGGCATGTCAGAACATGTCTGTAATATGCTGATAAGTATTGCTTGCTATTTTATAGTAACTAAAATTAGCCATATTTTACGTCTTTTTTATGGCGAACCTTGAACTTTACCTCACAATATGATCATAGGGACTTTATAAACGCCCTGTGTATATATATTCTTTAGTAGATGTCAGCACGACTGTCAGAACAGAATAAAAAATACGCAGTCTTTTCCCACTCTTTCCCTTTTATTTATCAATGATCTTTTAACCCGGACTTCCTGTCCTATTCACTCGCTATGCCAATGATTCCACTCTTCGCTTCTTCACCCGCTTCCCAAAGCGTCCCTTGAGGATTTGACTCCTAATACAGTGTTGGGGGCCTCCTATCCAGCAATAAAGAATTATGAAATGCTTCGAAATGCGTGTATATATTATATATATATATATATATATATATATATATATATGATGAATAAAACCACGAAGGAAAAGAAACACAGAATGGTGCTCAAGCACTTTCGTCTAATGACATCCTCAGGAACACTGAAGTACATAAAGAGTTACAGCCTATATATAGGTTACAGAAAAAAAAAATATATATATATAATATATTATATATATATATATACAATAAACGGAGAAATAAAATTAAAATTAAAAATTAAAGGATTGTGGGAGGAGCATACAAATTTGTAAGGAAACGCTATCGATTTTTAGCACAAGATCAAATCAATTGTTTCCAACCAATGTTATAGGTAAAAAAAAAAATTTATACTGGAAATCTGCCCGGGTTTTAGCACTCTGCCCTTCTTGTATATAAAAATAAATTGAAAAATAAAAGTTATTAGAGTAGCATACATGTTTACCAAAGATTTAGCGTTCTACCCTTCTTATCTAAATCTGTTCTGAAGGAATTCAAAACAACAGGATCGAGTTGAAAAAGACCTTTGCTTATGTTGAAGTTATTTGTAAGTTGGATAATGGCAGACTCAAGAATATTTCTATTAACAATGTTGCCAGAGTGAAATAAAAGTGAAGCATTATTCCAATCAATACAGTGGGATAACTCTGACAAATGGACAAAAAGGGCACTGGACGACTGTCCTGTTCTAACGGAATATTGATGCTGTTTTATACGTGTGTGCAAATCCTTTCCCGTCTGACCTATGTAAAAGGAATCACATTGTTTACAACTAATTTTATAGATAATGCTTGAATTATTGGTGGGGCTATTTTTTACTATGATATTTTTCACAATATTGTTATATGAAAATACTACATTAATATCCAAAAGTTTAAGTACATTAGCAATGCCTAAAAAGCCCGGGAAAAATGGAAGTACTAAAATATTTTTTGACAAAGTACGAGTGTTATTATTGACACGATAGAAAGTTCGTTTTGCCTTGTTGAGACAAGATTCCATAAACGCAGATGGATAACACAGATCACTTCCAATACCGTTGAATTTTTTCTAATTCGGCATCGATGTATTCCGGACTGGCGATCCTAAGGGCGCGGAGAAACATTGAAGAAAAAATGACCTTCTTAGTGGGGGTGTCATGTCCCGAGTAAAAGTGTACGTAGGACAAATTGTTTGTTTTTTCCGATAGATACTAAACTTAAAACCTGGGCTTTCCCTATGTACACGCACATCCAAAAACGGGATTGAATTGTCTTGTTCCACTTCTAAAGTAAACTTAATGGAGGGGACTTGATCCTGAGAGTTGGCATCCCTTGGTTGCGGTACGTCGACGATATTTTGTGTATCTGGCCCATGAATCGTGACCTGGATAACTTCCTCCTTCAGTTAAATGATCAAGTCCCCTCCATTAAGTTTACTTTAGAAGTGGAACAAGACAATTCAATCCCGTTTTTGGATGTGCGTGTACATAGGGAAAGCCCAGGTTTTAAGTTTAGTATCTATCGGAAAAAACAAACAATTTGTCCTACGTACACTTTTACTCGGGACATGACACCCCCACTAAGAAGGTCATTTTTTCTTCAATGTTTCTCCGCGCCCTAAAAGGATCGCCAGTCCGGAATACATCGATGCCGAATTAGAAAAAATCAACGGTATTGGAAGTGATCTGTGTTATCCATCTGCGTTTATGGAATCTTGTCTCAACAAGGCAAAACGAATTTTCTATCGTGTCAATAATAACACTCGTACTTTGTCAAAAAATATTTTAGTACTTCCATTTTTCCCGGGCTTTTTAGGCATTGTTAATGTACTTAAACTTTTGGATATTAATGTAGTATTTTCATATAACAATATTGTGAAAAATATCATAGTAAAAAATAGCCCTACCAATAATTCAGGCATTATCTATAAAATTAGTTGTAAACAATGTGATTCCTTTTACATAGGTCAGACGGGAAAGGATTTGCACACACGTATAAAACAGCATCAATATTCCGTTAGAACAGGACAGTCGTCCAGTGCCCTTTTTGTCCATTTGTCAGAGTTATCCTACTGTATTGATTGGAATAATGCTTCACTTTTATTTCACTCTAGCAACATTGTTAATAGAAATATTCTTGAGTCTGCCATTATCCAACTTACAAATAACTTCAACATAAGCAAAGGTCTTTTTCAACTCGATCCTGTTGTTTTGAATTCCTTCAGAACAGATTTAGATAAGAAGGGTAGAACGCTAAATCTTTGGTAAACTTGTATGCTACTCTAATAACTTTTATTTTTCAATTTGTTTTTATATACAAGAAGGGCAGAGTGCTAAAACCCGGGCAGATTTCCAGTATAAATGTTTTTTTTTTACCTATAACATTGGTTGGAAACAATTGATTTGATCTTGTGCTAAAAATCGATAGCTTTTCCTTACAAATTTGTATGCTCCTCCCACAATCCTTTAATTTTTAATTTTAATTTTATTTCTCCGTTTATTGTATATATATATTTTTTTTCTATAACCTATATATAGGCTGTAACTCTTTATGTACTTCAGTGTTCCTGAGGATGTCATTAGACGAAAGCGCTTGAGCACCATTCTGTGTTTCCTTTCCTTCGTGGTTTTATTCATCATAAATATTTTTCACGTGTTACTTTCGTGAAATAATTTTCATATATATATATATATATATACACACTGTACTGTATATATATATATATATATATATATATATATATATATATATTATATATATATATATATATGGGAATGAACTCAGAATGGTCCCCTGAGTTTTTTATGATACACACAGACAGTGCATGGAACAAGGAACTCTTCTGGGATAATTAAATCCACTATAGTCCGAATAAGTAATGGTAAATGACAAATACCATAGTTTTTCTTTTTCATGATGCTAGCCCGACGCGGGCAACGGGTCACTCGCAAAGAGGTCCCATAAATATAGCTTCCCTCACCAGCTATCTGCAAAGCAGACAGGATCCAGCTTTGGGACATGGATCTAGGGTTTAAAGCAGCCTAGCCCTGCTACATTTAGAACCTCAATATAAGCAAAAGACTCGCTGCCTTCACGTCAGATTGAATACATAAAAGAAAAAGGGGTAACTATTATATTTTTAGCCAAAAACCAAAACTTAAACCTCAATTCGCTCAATTCTACCAGTTGACGTTTAAGTTTTGGTTTTTGGCTAAAAATATAATAGTTACCCCTTTTTCTTTTATGTATTCAATCTGACGTGAAGGCAGCGAGTCTTTTGCTTATATTGAGGTTCTAAATGTAGCAGGGCTAGGCTGCTTTAAACCCTAGATCCATGTCCCAAAGCTGGATCCTGTCTGCTTTGCAGATAGCTGGTGAGGGAAGCTATATTTATGGGACCTCTTTGCGAGTGACCCGTTGCCCGCGTCGGGCTAGCATCATGAAAAAGAAAAACTATGGTATTTGTCATTTACCATTACTTATTCGGACTATAGTGGATTTAATTATCCCAGAAGAGTTCCTTGTTCCATGCACTGTCCGTGTGTATCATATATATATAATATTAGGGTGATGCAAAAGTGGGGGAGTAAAATTTTTTTGTTTCAAATTTTTGAGATACCCTCTCATTTGGTTAATTTGGTGGAAAAATGATCCTGGGGAAATTTCGGGTCAAAATTCGAATATTTGGAGGTCGCGCCCGCCATTTGAAAATTTGCTGATTTCCATGACACCCAGGAGGTACAGCAAGCGTCACGTTACTTTTTTTTTGAGTGGAAGTTCCCCACGAGGCCTATCATACCACCTTCCTCTTTTCCATTTGTTCATAACACAGATACAATACAATAGATATTTACAATAGATACATAGAATGGATATACTCGTAAATTTTACTGTTGCGTCAAAGATACGAGAGTTTTCTTAGTTTTGTCCGGAAGCTTCTTCCGATAATTTGATACAACTTGCAGTAGATATTGCTTCTGTTGTTCATCATTGGTAATTAATTTGTTATAATCTTCAATCAATTTCACTCCTCTTTCAGCAATATCATTAACAACTTTCATGTGATTCACTACGTTCTTTGCAACCCAATAACTCTCATCGAGAAGCCAATCTTCTACTGGTTTGCTCAAGAACGTTGAAGACAATCCGAGTATACTGAAGAAGGACTTTGTGTTAGCAGTTACAAAATCTTCAAGCTGCTTATTGTCAATAGTTTTTGATGTCTATTTGTGTCTTCTTTGGAGGATCTGGCTCCGAAGATTTTGTAAGAGCCTCCTTCATTTTTCTTTTGGTGTCAAAGCTGATTTTATCATCAAAGAAAGCCAATGCGATCAACTCTTCTGAGAGATACCACAAATGATTCTTGAATTTTTCTAAAGCAGCATTTGCTAGTTGTTCATTTGTGCTTTTGTAGCTGTGAAGATTCTTGAGAAGACTCAGATCATTTCGTGGAGCACTTGCTGCGCAGGGTGCTGAAAACCAATGCTTAATATAAATTGAAACAGAAAACCAACAAATTTCTTTTAGATTTCTTTCTTCTATTGCTGTTATTTTGAACTGACTTTTGAACATAAAGATTTTCATTGAATAAATGACTTTCGCCATCCAACGGGCTCTATGATAAGCCCCAGGCTTCCTGAATTTTATTCCAGTCGTTGGAGTACCGCCAAGCAAGATGATTGTCAGTTCCAATAACTCTCTGTAATCGTCGCGAGGTTGATCTTCATTGATTTTTCTTGCTGCAAAGTTGATGATTTCCTCTTTTTCCTTTTGTGGATAATTTTCTAATTTATCGTATGAAGTTAGATTAATCTTATTCCAATTTGTTTTGAATCTTTTGAATAACTGAATGTCAGGGCCTGATGAAGCCTGTAATGCAGGGGATACCACTGCTTCCAACATGATTTCAAGGATATGGTGTCGACAAGGACACCACAACAAATCTTTCTCCATTTTCTGTTCAATTAGGACACAAGCTCCGTTTTTACGACCTGTGTTCGATGCAGTTGTATCGAAACACATGCCTTTTACCTTATCTATTAGATTCCAATCAATGATCGCCTGATGTACTGCATTTGCAGTATCCTTTCCTGTGCCATGATCTATATTTGGCACTCCAAGCAGTTGATCTTCTCCACTGCCAGAGATTAGGACTGGCAACCGATCAACAACCTCATTCCCGGTAATGTCTTCGAGGAGTTTGCCATTCCAATGAACAATCAAGGGTTTGTCAGCTTGAAATTCTTCTTTCAAGTTTTCACTGAACTTCTTTCTTGATTTCTGTCTTGCCCTGCGAATCGATGAGTAGCTAACATTGTAATTCTCTGGATCTTTTCCAACATTTGCGATCGTTGGAATAATTATTAAAGAGGCTGATCGGTCGCTGATCTTAGCAACATCCAATGAGGAAAGCAGATTTTCATTCATAATCTTGAATTTTTTTCTTGGAAGGCCTCTTTTGGATGTTGAGGGCACTTCCAGATCTACTTCTTCTTCCGTAGATGCAGGTGAATCACTGCAGGAACTGCTGCTGCTTGCAAGAACAACTGTTTCATCAAATGCACTTGATTCATGTAACCTTTTCTTATCCATTTTTTCATGTCTCTTCGCAGCTTCCTTTCGACGTTTTTCTTCATCCTTATCAACTGCCATCATTTTACCCTTTCGACCTTCCCTTTGTAGCCGTAGAAACTCTCTATCTTCCTCAATAGTTATTAACTCGTTAGCATTTGCATGCGCAATATCAGAGAGTCCATCCAATTTTTCTTTCCATGTATTCTCTTTCTCTATTGAAAACTTCGATTTTTTTCCTTTGCTCTTCTTCAGCCCTTGCCACTCATCATACAGTTTATTTAATTTCTTCACAACATTACATTTCTGGGTTGTTGGTATTCCTGCTCTCTGCCACACTTCCAATACATCATTAACGGTTGAAGTTAATGCTTCTCTGACAGTTTCATTCTTGATATGTTTATAATTCATGAATAAGGAAATTACTTCTTTCTTTGATGGAAGCTTACTTTGATTCAATTTATCTATTTGTTGACCGATCAGCCAGATATCTGTTGAGCTTCTTGATCTCATTTTTGTCACAATTAAGATAGAGGAAATAGAAGAGAAATTGAGGCGGAGAGACTCACTGATATAGCACCTCTCCTGGACACTGCCACAAGCACACTGCGATACCGATTTCCTTGAACGCTATTTGCTCATATACGCATCACCTACCACTCTGCCTGCAGCAAACCTGCACAAAACCTGCAACCTGCAACAAACCTGCAACAAAAATAAGAACAAATTCAAAAAATTTGATTTTACTCTAATTTTTTGTAATTTTCAAATTTTCAATTGGCGGGCGCGACCTCTGAATGTTATTTGTTTGACCTGGAATTTCTCACAGGGTGTTTTTGTGACAAATTGGAACAAATGAGGGGGTATCCCTAAAAATCCACGATGGTCATGATTTGTGCATCACCCTAATATATATATATATATATATATATATATATATATATATATATATATATATTGCTCAACCAAGATGAAAACATGAGTATACTAACATGAACCTCTAGAGATTAAGTCCTTTTTCATCGTATAGTTAAAAAAATACATTCATCTCACCTGTTCAGTCTCTATTGTTTAAGGGCATAAGGTTAAAAATTGAGTATCAAACTCGGATATTTTTAACCTTAAATGTATTCCTATATAACTATCCATCTAACTATCTATTTATCTGTTCATCCATCTATCTATCTGTCTATCCGTTCTTCCATCCAACTCTCTATCTATCTATCTATCTATCTATCTATCTATCTATCTATCTATCTATGCATATTTATAAAAAATGGAATTTTATTTAAGGTAGATCTTAATTGTTCAGCAAATTACTGTATACATCACATTTTTACATCATATAGCTTTCAATGTTTCTCACACAAATAGGAGTGACATAGGAAATATATCAGAGCATTTTTTAACCTAGTGAGTGGGCGACATGAATGTCACCCAGTGAAGAAAACTTGTCACCCAGTAAATGAAATTTTAGGGTACTGGGCGAAAAAGAATTTTCAAAATTTGTAAAAAGAGAATTGTCTTGGGAGTTGTCTTGGAAGCCATATAAATACTTATAATACATGCATATATGCCACAATTAGAACTGTTGATCTTAAATGTAAATATGAAATTCACATTGAATATTTATATATAGATAATGCTAGTGTTATTTCAGACCACACGGAGATGGTGGCCTGATTAGGGAACATCCGGATTTACAGTATCCTTAATCCAGGGGTGTGCTGGGAGCGGTTCGGTCCGGTTCGCCCGAACCGGTTGTTAAATTTTTAACAAATATTTAAGTCAGTAGAAATTTATTTATATCCAAATTTTTTTTAATTTTTTCAGGATTTTATAGAAAAATATAAATAGTATCACAAGCAGAGGTCGTTTCAATATTTATTTATTTTTTGATGAAAAATTAGTTTATTCTTAAATAATTATGTCATTAGTGAGTATAAAGAATATGTTAAATAATTTCTGCCAAAATGTTACAAAATGCTGTTTGGAAAAGCTAAAATGCGTTGGACCCCGCTGGGGGAGCTACCGTTCACCCCAAACCCCCTAGCTTAATGACTCGCGCCATTTGCGCTCGTCGATTTACACCCCTATCTGTATCAGAACCGGTTGTTAAGAAATTGGCAGCACACCCCTGCCTTAATTCCAGCCCCCACTTCCCGATCTGCCTTTGTCGCCCAGTGGGAAAAGCTAAAAAAATGCTGTGGAATATATATATATATATATATATATATATATAACGTAAAGAACGACGCTTGTATAGGAGATATTCCGCGCAAGACGAGAGAGAGAGAGAACGAAACAAATGAAAAAATGAGGTAACCACCCGGGAATCGAACCCGGTATCTTCCGATTGCCGGTCAGATGCGATAACCATTACACCATGGGCCTCACTCTTCCAAATGCCGTAATTCTTCTACATACTCGCAGAAACCAATGCCCCAAGGGGGCACCTCCCGCATGCCGTAACATTATATACATTTAACTGCAAACACGCAGTATAATTAACGTAAAGAACGACGCTTGTATAGGAGATATTCCGCGCAAGACGAGAGAGAGAGAGAACGAAACAAATGAAAAAATGAGGTAACCACCCGGGAATCGAACCCGGGATCTTCCGATTGCCGGTCAGATGCGATAACCATTACACCATGGGCCTCACTTCCAAATACCGTAATTCTTCTACATACTCGCAGAAACCAATGCCCCAAGGGGCAGTTAAATGTATATAATGTTACGGCATGCGAGAAGCACAGTTGGACGCTGGTCTAAACGTGTGAGATCATCGGAGAGAGGGGGAGCCAGTCTCGATGATGAGCAACGCAGCGGTCGCCCGGCATCGGATGAGACATCTCACACTGTGCAACGTGCTAACAGCATCATTCGATCAAATTGGCGCGTCACATACAAGGAGCTATCACTGGAGCTAGGAATTAGTGAAGGAAGTGTGAATACGATAATTCAACAACTGGGATACTCAAAAGTGTGTTCACGGTTTGTTTCTCGCGAACTGACTGAAGATCACAAAGCCCAAAGAAAAGAAATTGCTTCTGACTCGTTGGTTCGATACGAGAGAGAAGGGGATGACTTCCTTTCACGAATTGTGACTGGGGATGAGACTTGGGTAAACCACTTTGAACCTGAAACAAAACGCAAATCCATGGAGTCGCATCACGCAGACTCCCCACGCAAGAAAAAGTTTAAAATGGCTCCCTCTGCACGAATGGTTATGGCCACCATCTTCTGGGACATGAAAGGGGTGATTCTGGTGGACATTATGAAGAAAGGACAAACAATCAACTCAGAGGCATATATTGCTATCCTACAGAGACTCCAGAGACGTATAAAGCGAGTTCAACGGGAGAAAAAACTGAAAGACGTCCTTCTTTTGCACGATAGCGCAAGACCATAGAACAGTTTGCAAACAAGAGAGGCCATCACAAACATGGGCTTGACTGTGTTACCCCACCCTCCATACAACCCGGATCCGGCACTTTCAGACTTCCATTTGTTTGAGCCAATGAAAGATGCTATTCATTTCAGAGTGACGATGAGGTTGTTGAGGAGGTTAAGAGGTGTCTCCAGCGGAACCCAGCGGACTTTTACCAGCAATGAATAAAGGCCCTTGTTTCGAGGTGGAGGAAAGCTGTAGAAAAGGATGGAAACTATGTGGAAAAATAAAAAAATTTAAAAAAGGTATGTAGCTACGAGGGTAATTCAATAAGTATCCGCACTTTTTATTTTCACAACTGATAGATTATAAACACATCACTTCTCAACATAGTCTCCCTGTTTCTCAATATACTTAGTCCAGCGATCTACAAGCTTCCTAATGCTATCACAAAAGAATGTTTTTGGCTGTGTGCGTAGCCAGTCATGCACCGCCTCCTTCAGGTCATCATCGCCTTGGAATCGCTGACCTCTCAAAGCGTCTTTTAGTGATCAAAACAAGTAAAAATTCGAAAGTGCCAGGTCTGGACTGTAGGCTGGATGGTCGAGAACTTCAATTTTAAGTTCTTGAAGGCATTTTCTAGTCTGTGCAGCGGTATGAGTGCGCGCATTGTCGTGTAACAGAATAACACCTTCCGACAATTTCCCTCTCCGTTTTGTGCGAATTGCTTGCTTTAACTCATTCCGAAGCATTCCGCTCTAGATAATGTTCAAGGATAGGGCCTAGTGTATCTCAAAACAGTGTTAGCATAACTTTACCTGCTGACGGCTGCGCTTTGAACTTCCTTGCAACGGGAGATGTTGGATGCTTCCATTGCATGCTCTGTCGTTTGCGTTCTGGTTCATAGTGATGGATCCAGGTTTCATCTCCAGTGATAATGCGCTCCAAAAAGTTTTCACCTTCATTATGATACCGCGCCAAAAGACGAGAGCAGACGTCCATACGATTACGCTTGTGCTCTTCTGTCAACTGTTTGGGCACCCATCTTGCACAAACCTTGTGAAAGCCAAGAATGTCATTAACTATCAAATAGGCTGACCCTTGACTGATGTCTAATGAAGATGCAATTAATTTTATTGTTAATCTTCTGTCATCGAAAATCATGGCTCTGGCGTCTTCCTGCTTGTCACCACTGGTTAATGTTGACGGTCGTCCTGAGCGCTGAGCATCTGTCACACATGTCCGACCTTCCTTGAACATTTGAATCCACTCGTACACATTTCGCCGTGGTAACGCATTATTCCCATACTGAGCACATAAACGTGTGTGAATTTCAGCTCATTTCACACCTGCCCACAAAAAACGAACCACGGATCTCTGTTCTTCCAGAATACAAATTGAAAGCGGCGCAGCCATGCTCACTACTCGTACGAGTAGCCTAAATAAGGCTATACTGTTGCTAGCATAAATAAGCCTATACTTTTGCTAACCTAAATAAGCCTATAGATCTCAGTTTGGCTTGTTATTACAAGTATATATTATATATACTATATTATCACTAAATTAAAAGTGCGGATACTTATTGAAGTACCCTCGTACTTGTGTACAAAATTTCTGAAACTTACAAGGAAACTTCGAAAGAAAAAAAAAGGTGTGGCAAAATATATTGATTGGCCCTTGTGTGTATATATATATATATATTATATATATATATATATATACACAAACTCAGAATGGTTCCCTGGGAACATTATATGTTAAACACAGACCGTGCATGGAACAAGGAACTCTTCTGGGAAAATTAAATCCACTATAGTCCGAATAAGTAATGGTAAATGACCCGTTGCCCACGTCGGGCTAAAATCATGAAAAAGGAAAAAAACTATGGTATTTGTCATTTACCATTACTTATTCGGACTATAGTGGATTTAATTTTCCCAGAAGAGTTCCTTGTTCCATGCACGGTCTGTGTTTAACATATATATATATATATATATATATACACAAACTCAGAATGGTTCCCTGAGAACATTATATGTTAAACACAGACCGTGCATGGAACAAGGAACTCTTCTGGGAAAATTAAATCCACTATAGTCCGAATAAGTAATGGTAAATGACAAATACCATAGTTTTTTTCCTTTTTCATGATTTTAGCCCGACGTGGGCAACGGGTCTCTCGCAAAGAGATCCCATAAATATAGCTTCCCTCACCAGCTATCTGCAAAGCAGACAGGATCCAGCTTTGGGACGTGGATCTAGGGTTTAAAGCAAACCTAGATCCCTACACTCAGAACCTCTATATAAGTAAAAGACTCGTTGCATTCACGTCGTGTTGAATAAATCAAAGAAAAAGGGGGTAACTATTGTATTTTTAGCCAAAAAAACCAAAACTTAAACCTCAACCGGGACATTGAGCGTCCACTTTTCAAGGCACGAAACACGTCCGTTTAGTATACACAAACTCAGAATGGTTCCCTGAGAACATTATATGTTAAACACAGACCGTGCATGGAACAAGGAACTCTTCTGGGAAAATTAAATCCACTATAGTCCGAATAAGTAATGGTAAATGACAAATACCATAGTTTTTTTCCTTTTTCATGATTTTAGCCCGACGTGGGCAACGGGTCTCTCGCAAAGAGACCCCATAAATATAGCTTCCCTCACCAGCTATCTGCAAAGCAGACAGGATCCAGCTTTGGGACGTGGATCTAGGGTTTAAAGCAAACCTAGATCCCTACACTCAGAACCTCTATATAAGTAAAAGACTCGTTGCATTCACGTCGTGTTGAATAAATCAAAGAAAAAGGGGGTAACTATTGTATTTTTAGCCAAAAAAAACAAAACTTAAACCTCAACCGGGACATTGAGCGTCCACTTTTCAAGGCACGAAACACGTCCGTTTAGTATACACAAACTCAGAATGGTTCCCTGAGAACATTATATGTTAAACACAGACCGTGCATGGAACAAGGAACTCTTCTGGGAAAATTAAATCCACTATAGTCCGAATAAGTAATGGTAAATGACAAATACCATAGTTTTTTTCCTTTTTCATGATTTTAGCCCGACGTGGGCAACGGGTCTCGCAAAGAGATCCCATAAATATAGCTTCCCTCACCAGCTATCTGCAAAGCAGACAGGATCCAGCTTTGGGACGTGGATCTAGGGTTTAAAGCAAACCTAGATCCCTACACTCAGAACCTCTATATAAGTAAAAGACTCGTTGCATTCACGTCGTGTTGAATAAATCAATGAAAAAGGAAAAAAACTATGGTATTTGTCATTTACCATTACTTATTCGGACTATAGTGGATTTAATTTTCCCAGAAGAGTTCCTTGTTCCATGCACGGTCTGTGTTTAACATATAATGTTCTCAGGGAACCATTCTGAGTTTGTGTATACTAAACGGACGTGTTTCGTGCCTTGAAAAGTGGACGTTCAATGTCCCGGTTGAGGTTTAAGTTTTGGTTTTTTTGGCTAAAAATACAATAGTTACCCCCTTTTTCTTTGATTTATTCAACACGACGTGAATGCAACGAGTCTTTTACTTATATAGAGGTTCTGAGTGTAGGGATCTAGGTTTGCTTTAAACCCTAGATCCACGTCCCAAAGCTGGATCCTGTCTGCTTTGCAGATAGCTGGTGAGGGAAGCTATATTTATGGGATCTCTTTGCGAGAGACCCGTTGCCCACGTCGGGCTAAAATCATGAAAAAGGAAAAAAACTATGGTATTTGTCATTTACCATTACTTATTCGGACTATAGTGGATTTAATTTTCCCAGAAGAGTTCCTTGTTCCATGCACGGTCTGTGTTTAACATATAATGTTCTCAGGGAACCATTCTGAGTTTGTGTATACTAAACGGACGTGTTTCGTGCCTTGAAAAGTGGACGCTCAATGTCCCGGTTGAGGTTTAAGTTTTGGTTTTTTTGGCTAAAAATACAATAGTTACCCCCTTTTTCTTTGATTTATTCAACACGACGTGAATGCAACGAGTCTTTTACTTATATAGAGGTTCTGAGTGTAGGGATCTAGGTTTGCTTTAAACCCTAGATCCACGTCCCAAAGCTGGATCCTGTCTGCTTTGCAGATAGCTGGTGAGGGAAGCTATATTTATGGGATCTCTTTGCGAGAGACCCGTTGCCCACGTCGGGCTAAAATCATGAAAAAGGAAAAAAACTATGGTATTTGTCATTTACCATTACTTATTCGGACTATAGTGGATTTAATTTTCCCAGAAGAGTTCCTTGTTCCATGCACGGTCTGTGTTTAACATATATATATATATATATATATATATATATACAGGGCGTCCCAAAAAAATGTATACACACTTTAACAGCTGATAGCTCAATTGATGTTTCTTTCTTTCCAAGTTAAACCCGTTAGAATTAATAATGGCAGTCAGACTAAGCTTTGAACAAAGGAAATTCATTCTAAAATGCTACTGGAAGTGTGAAAACGCAGTTGAAGTGCAAAGACAGTTTAGGAGGGAGTTTCAAACAGATCCACCAACGCGACTTACCATCACTCGAATTAGAGATAAGTTTGAAGCTGATGGAACTGTTCAGAATGTCCACAAGAAGCGTTCCGGAAGACCACGGACATCGACAAGCCCCACAAAGCAAGAAAGAGTACTGGAAACGTATCACCAAAGTCCAAGAAAATCTGTGCGGCAAGCGAGTCGTGAGGTAGGAATCTCAGAATCGTCTGTCCAACGCATTTTGAAGCTGTCAATGGAAAAGTTACATTCCAAGATTAGTCCATGCTATTAATGATGATGATCTGGACCGAAGAGTGGAGTATTGCGAGTGGTACTTGGCACGATGTGGATGTGGATTGGACGAAGGGGTTTCGTAGAATACCCTCCGCGTTCACCAGACCTCACACCACTAGACTCTTTTTTATGGGGATACTTAAAAGACAAAGTCTACGCTATAAAACCTGCAACAGTCGCTGAATTGAGAGCAGCCATTGAACGAGAATGCACACAAATACCAAACGAAATGTTTCGTGATGTTTGCGATTCCATTGCTTCGCGTTATCAGCAGTGCCTGGACCAGAACGGACGTCAGTTTGAAAACAGGCGTTGACAAAACAATTAAATAATGTCTGTAGATTCTATTACATTTTGAAAATGAAATGTATTTTAATAAACACTGCCTTTATAAGTATTTAAAGTGTGTATACATTTTTTTGGGACGCCCTGTATATATATATACCTACACATACACCTTACCTTATGTTGTTTCGTGCGTTAGTCTCTCTTCACACGGAGGTCAAGCTGGTGGCCCCGCCTCTAGGTCTGGCCTGGTGGAGGAGCGAGTTGCTTTCTTGCGCTCTCCACCGTACATAGCCAGGCACGCCCGGCTCATCTGGTACTGTCCTGAGCCAGGCATCCAGGCTTTTCTTGAAGACTTCAACTTTGACCCCCGTTACATTTCTGAGGTCCTTAGGAAGCTGGTTGAAAAGTCTTGGCCCCCTGACAACCAAGCTATTTTCCTTCAGGGTTGAGGAGGTCCCTTGTCGTGCCTTTAATTTGGGAACACTACACATTCTGCCTTTCCTATTTTCCAGTGTTGTTTGAATGGTAATTGGGTTTAGTTTTAGGTTTGGTACCAGTTTTTCGATCATTTTCCATATGTAGATTATGATGTACCTCTCTCTTCTTCTTTCCAGTGAGTACAGATTTAGTTTACGTAGTCTTTCCCAGTAGTTGAGTTCTTTGCAGCCATCAATCTTGGCTGTGAAATGCCTTTGCGTTTCTTCTAGTTTATTAGTTTCTTCCTTTTTATATGGGGACGTCAAAACTGAGCAGTATTCAAGTTTTGGTATGATCAGTGTTTTTAGCAGGGGAATCATTACTATCCTGTCCCTTCTCTTGAACATTCTTAGAACCTGTCCGGCGACTCTTTTTGCTTTATTCATCGCTATCTGATTTTGTGTTTCGAATTTCGCATCATCTGTCATTATTATCCCGAGATCAATCGCTTTCATGCTTCTCTGAATTTCCTGTCTATCTGGAGCATAATATGCAGTCTGTTTAAGTTCTTCTTTTCTACCATATCTCAAGAGCTGAAATTTCTCGGCGTTGAATGACATGTTGTCTTCTGACCATTTGTATATTTTGTTCGTGTCCCTCTGCAAGGCCTCCACGTCATGTACATCGCTAATTTTTCTGCTGATCTTTGTATCGTCTGCAAACGATGTTACTATACTGTTGCTGTTTACTCCGCTGTCTATGTCTGTTAGCATGATAATGAACAGGAGTGGGGCCAGTACTGTCCCTTGTGGTAATGAGCTGCGTACTTCCTATTCTGATGATGATATACCTTGAATTTTGACGACCTGCAGACGATCTCTAAGGAAGTTGTAGATCCATTTTCCCACTTTGCCTGTTATTCCCATGTCTTTAATTTTATGTGCTATTATACCATGGTCACATTTATCGAAAGCTTTAGCAAAATCTGTGTATATAACATCGTAGTTATCATTGCCTTCCAACGCATCTAGGATATTGTTGTAGTGCTCTATTAGTTGCGATAGGCATGATCTACCTGATCGGAATCCATGCTGATTTTCGTTGAATCTTTCCCGTGTCTCCAGGAAATCATAAATTTTCTCTCTAACTATTCTTTCAAATACTTTGGTGAGGTGGGACGTCAATGACACTGGTCTATAGTTCTTTGCTTGAGATCTGTCCCCTCCTTTATATATAGGGACAATGTTCGCTCTTTTGAAGATGCTCGGTATTTCCCCAGTGTCTAGGGATCTTCTCCATATCCAGTATAAAGGTGTAGCTATTTCATTTTTACAGTTTTTAATCAATAATGCGTTCCAATTGTCCGGACCTGCAGCTGAATGTGGTTTCATTTGTCCTATAGCTCTCGCTACATCTTCTGGTGTAAAATCAAAGCCTGTTATATACTCTCCTTGCAATTCCTCTTCAAAGAATGCATTTATGTCAGGTATCGCTTTGTCACTTTTTGGGTTACTGAAAACTGATTCATATTGAGCTCTCAATGTATCAGATATTTCTTTTGGATCGTCGATTAGTTCATTATTTCCCGTCCTTAAGGGCCCAATAGCGTCGCGCGTTTTTGTTTTCCTTTTTGCATAGCTATAGAAGTATTTTGGATTTTCCTTTATTGCTTCTACCGCCTTTTCCTCTTCCCTCTCTGTATGGTCCTTAATCAGGGCTTGTATTTCCCTATCGATACCCTCCAGTTTTTCTTTTATTGCTTTCCTGGCATTATCTCCGCAGTTACCTAACTCCGCCTCCATTCTCTTTCTTTTGCGGAATAGTCTTCTATTTTGCCTCTCTAGCCAGCTCCTCTTTCCTTTTGGCTGTGATTTCGGAGCATATTTTTCTAACATTCTCAAAGTTTTTTCTTCCAAGATTGTTAGCATTTCTTCAGTTGTTTTATTCTCGAAAATTGTTCTCCATTCTATTTGGGTCATGTGCGATCTGATTGCTTCCCAATTTATAGTCTTCGAGTTTAAGTTAAAGGCCCCGAATTTACTTCTTTCCACAGTATGTGTATTGTCTTTTAATGCTGTCGTCATATTTGTTGATATCTCAATTAAGTTGTGGTCTGAGATAATGGTTGGGGTTATTTTTATATCAGCAATCAAGTTCGTGTTATTCGTGAATACCAGATCCAGACAGTTATTTTTTCTGGTATTTTCTTTTATCTCCAGTGTCAGTATAAACTCATTTGTGAGAGCCATCAACATTTTTGCTTGCTTCTGGTTTTCTCTTGTGCCCCCCCCTTGTCCTGGTGAATATATATATATATATATATATATATATATATATATGTGGGATTGAACTCAGAATGGTCCCCTGAGGGTTTTTCATAATACACACACCGTGCATGCAACAAGGAACTCTTCTGGGAAAATTAAATCCACTAGCGATCGATTTGGGGGGTTATAATGACTGATGATGTGAACAAACCAAAAACAGTTGCGGAACAAGTACTAAGAACGTTCAAAAGGAAGGACAAAACAGTAATGATTCCCCTGCTGAAAACACTGATCATACCAAAACTTGAATACTGCGCAGTCTTAACGTCCCCATATAAAAAGGAAGAAACTAATAAACTAGAAGAAACGCAGAGACATTTCACAGCTAAGATTGATGGCTGCAAAGAACTCAACTACTGGTAAGACTACGTAAACTAAATCTGTGGAAAGAAGAAGAGAGGTACACCAAAATCTACTTATGGAAAATGACCGAAAAACACGTGCCAAGCCTCAAACTAAACCCAATTACCATCCAAACAACGCCGGAAAATAGGAAAGGCAGAATGTGTAGTGTTCCCAAATTAAAGGCCCGAAGTAATATGACCGCAAAATGGTAGAGTTCATATACAATTGCAATGTCGATCAATGTTGCAAGACCGCCAACCCCCTTCCCTCTTGTTGCAAGGTGCCAACCCCCGTCCCCTCAGGGTGCCAAAAAAAGAAAAGAAAAAGGAAGCAAGGGAGGAACCCCCCAGCTGCCAAAAGCTGGGGGAATCCCACCCAAACAGCAGGAGAAGAGGTTGATCTCCCCCACAAAGGGGTGACCTAAACCCTAACTTTGGGGGAGAAGGTGGAATGTTCTCACCCTCCAAAGTGGTATACCTAACCTAAGAGAGAGATAAAGGAGAGAAGAGAGAGACCATTCTTCGCCTGGGAGACCGAGACGTATAATAAATCTTAATTGAACCATCAGCTGGCTTAGAAGGTCTTAATCCGTCAGTTGGCTTAATCAGCCAGTGCTTGCCAGGCATATCAGCCAGTTGGCATAGTATATATATATATATATATATATATATATTATTACAATTTGAGCGAATTAAAAGCGCACACACACCGACTATATATATATATATATATATATATACACACCAAAGGTTAAGGTTATATATATTATATATATATACATTATATATATATAATATATACAGGATGTCCCGTAAGTCTGGAACCATAGGACAAAATGATAAAAACAGCAATAAAAACGCCGAGGAGACTTTTCGTGACTTTGTGAAATGAGCGAGGATGGTAGCGGCTGTGTCATCGTCGGTGGATGTCCTCGGAGGTCCACTGCGTGGTTTATCTCCTATGGATCCCGTTTCCCTGAACTTTGCTACAACTTTGCCGACACAGCTGTGTGTTATCGGCGCGCGGTCCGGATGCAATCTGTTAAATTCCTCAGTGACCTCCCTCTGACTCCGATTTCCTACGAGAAGAATTACCCGGATGCGTTCTTACTTACTCAGACATCATGGGCACTTGCATAAACGGAAAAACATGAATTACTTATTTTGCCCTATGGTTCCAGACTCAGTATATACAGGGTGGGCCGAAAGTCTGGATCCATAGGAAAATATTTATTTTAATACATAAATTACAACAAATGGTAAATACTTAAAATGAATATCAACTTTAACTCGTAAATGCGTATCCATGATACTGTACAGTAGTTCGTACTCCAGTATAAATACTCAAATACTTTTTTATTTCAGCCCAGAAATGGCTTCGAATCTAACAACAGAAGACCGGGTAGAACTTGTGCTCATGTACGCAAGACAGGGCGCTACACACAGAGAAGTTGCTATCGAATTCAATAGAAATCATCCTGATAAGCATCTAGTAACACATGCGACTGTTGGCAAGTTGTTTAAACGTTTCAAAGAAACAGGAAGTGTACATGATCGACGGCGTTCTGGTCGTCCAAAAACTGCAACTGATGAAAATACCTCTGCAATGGTATGTGAAACTTTAACGAATAGTCCAGTAAAGTCAACAAGAAGATTATCAAATGAAACACGCATCTCGAGAACGTCAATTCGAAGAATTATTAAAAATCATAAATTCCATCCCTAAGTGTCTCGATGTCAGAGGCCGCCAATTTGAGCATTTGTTATAATTTGTTGTTTATACTGGAGTACGAACCACTGTACAGTATCACGGATACGCATTTACGAGTTAAAGTTGATATTCATTTTAAGTATTTACCATTTGTTGTAATTTATGTATTAAAATAAATATTTTCCTATGGATCCAGACTTTCGGCCCACCCTGTATATATATTATATATATATATATATATATATATATATATCCAAAGCAGTCCATTTAATTATATTTTACTCGACGAATTTTGAAGTTGTATTTTTCGAAGATGAAAAGAAAGTAATGAATTATTTGTTTGCATTCTTATATTTTTTCAATTGTTCTTAACAAATGTAACATTTATGGTAAATTCGAAAACAAACATTGAATTGAATAACCGTTATTAATAATAAATACATTCGTTTTACAATGACTTGAATAATTCTCGACTATTTATTTTATTTAATTTGCTCCCTTTAGAATATTACATTGCGGTCGTTCGGTCGCTGATAATTAAAGCTTAATCCCCATACCTGCCTTTTGGCCAAGCTTTCGCCAATACCTGACATTTACCTCTCCCCTCATCTCGTTAATGACCTGTAAATCACCTTTGTTTGTTTTGAGTTTATATCGTATATTCCCCCAAAGGGTCATTATGAATCTCACATCAGCCTAAGTTTCTGACTGCGAGAGAAACAATCTCCTGATGAGAGGTCGGAAAATTTCTAATTTTTGGTCATAAACACCTTTATGTTATCGTTTTTTACAATATTATTTCAAATAAAGTATTAAATCTTCAAATAACTTTCTAAAAATGCATTCTTAAAGTATAATTTTGCATTTAAGAAAAACAACATTCAGAATTTCTACTTTTCGAATCTAATTTTCGTTTTTACTTTTAAACTGGAAGACAAATACCCGGTTGCCGGCGAAATGCTTGCCCGTAAGACTGGTATGGGTGTTAAGCTTAATTATTAACGAATCGAAATTTACCTGTCCTTATTCGTTAACCTGGAGCCGATACATTCTAAAACGCCGTGATATAAATAAATTATATCGTAAATTCTATTCATTTCTACAATATTTTAATGGTACATTTAAGTTTATGTAGAAAATTGACTTAAGTGTACCATTAAAATATTGTAAAAATGAATAGAATTTACGATATAATTTATATCACGGCGTTTTAGAATGTATCGGCTCCAGGTTGACGGATGGGGACAGGTAAATTTCGATTCGTTAATAATTAAGCTTAATACCCAAACCAGTGTTACGGGCAAGCATTTCGCCAGCAACAGAGTATCTGTCTTCCAGTTCAAAAGTAAAAACGAAAATTAGAGATTCGACGTGTCATTAGGCTAAACGGGATGAACACGTGGCCGAGAATTTTTAACTCCCTAATTCTGAACAGGTAGCTCATCTCAGAAAAAAACTGCCTTCGCAGATATTTTGGTCTAAACTGAAGTAAATCCCCAACTATTCCTACCCCTTAGCCGATATGTTACTCCAAATTTTTATTTTCCAAACAAAACTTTTCTGTCTCTCTCTCTCTCTCTCTCTACTGCTCTGTTCCAGTTCTGTAAAAATCTGTGGAAAGAATAAACCAAATTTTGTTGGGGAAAACTTTGACTTCCTAATTCTGAACAGGTAGCTAGTCTCCTCAGGAAAAAAAAATGCCTTCGCAAATATTTTGGTCTAAACTGAAGTAAATCCCCAACTATTCCTACCCCTTAGCCGATCGCCGATCTGTTACTCCAAATTTTTATTTTCCAAACAAAACTTTTTCTCCCTTCCCCACCTCTCTCTCTCTCTCTCTCTCTCTCTCTCTCTCTCTCTCTCTCTCTCTCTCTTACTGCTCTGCTCCCTACCTGTATTGAAGGATAACAAATAAATTTCGGGGAAACTAGTCCGAAACACCTGACCCCAATTTTCGGCATCTACGCGTACCAGAGCATAATCGCGTACATTAATAATTTTATAATATAATTTAAATGTTAAGCCAGATTTTTTCATTTTCATATAAAGGCTGACTCATATTTTGATGTTTATTTAAATATTTATTTTTTGAAGTATTTTTTCGATGAAAACCAAGCTAATGAAAATTGGCCCGAATTATTTGTTTGCATTCTTATATTTTTTTCAATTATTCTTAACAAATTTAACATTTATGATAAATTCGAAATATAATTCCGACCGTTACCACGGCACTAATTATTCTCGACGTCATCGCGGTTAAGTAGGTTTTCTTAAACGCTCCCTCTCTAACCCATTTCTATTGTTTGTCTGTCTGTCTGTCTCTCTTATTTCTCTGTTCTATTTCTGAAAATCTGATAATTTATACAAATGAAGTATAAGATTTTCAAATAACTTTACTAAAAATTCAATCTCAATAAAGTATATTTTTGGATTTCAGGAAAACGATATTCAGAATATAATTTTTAAGAAAGTTACATTTCTGTTTTAATCCAAATTTTCTACATAATTATAAGTGTATCCTTAAAATAATGTTAAAATTTATAGTCTTACCGATTTAATTTATATCATAAATCAGTGGTCTAAGAAACATAGCAGTTGTTAATTTATTTCCATTATATATATATATATATATATATATATTATATATTATATTATATATATACAGGTCGTCCGATAAGTGAGTGGCGATTCGGGAACAATTTATGAATAAAAGATAAAGGATAATACAAATTTTATTAGAAGGAATTTTATTAGTAGTAAACTTACAATTAATTTGATAATTAATTGTCATAGGGATCAACCTGATCGCCATTTACACGAACAGCAAGCTGTATGCGTCTCCATGTCCTGTCTGACATTTTTTGTAAAAGTTCTTTATCCTCATTGATGTCACTTAACACAACTACTGCGATTTTTGTCAGATCAGATTCACTTTGATTTTCACGGCCATTAATCTGCATTTTGAGGATTCCTCAGAGGGTATTATCCGGGGTAGTCAAGTCCGGACTCCGCGGAGGCCAAGGCACAGGACCATACTTTCCGATCCATCTGCCAGGAAAATTTCTGTCTAGGAACTCACGCGCAGCGAAAGCGGTGTGTCCTGGAGCACCATCTTTCTGAAAAAACGAAAATTTGCTTTTGCCATCGCCATAAAGGGCACATTCATCACTGAAGAACGTACGATCTCTCTCGGCTTTATTTGGAAAAGCTTCAAGAATTTGTTGACAAGCATTAACTCTGACAATTTTATCTTGTGGCGATAAAAACTGAACGGAGGTTGGGCGGAAATCTTTAAAATACAAGTCTTTTTTCATCAAATTATGCAGTGTTGATTTCGGAACATTTAATGCAGATGCACGCCTACGAAGACTTTTGGTTGGTGATTGTCGAATTGACACTTGAACATCATCTTCCAATCTTGCTCTTGCTTTGGGGCGACCACGGCGTTTTTTATCAATTATCATCCCAGTTGTGAATAATTTGTGTTCCCATTTTCTAATAATTTCGCCCTTTAGCGGCACATTATTAAATCTTTGTTCAAACCTTTCGCGTACTACCTTCATGCAATGCTTGGTTTTTCCAGATTCATGCCACCATGTTGCTGCTAATATCCGTGCTTCATATGTGTAGGGACTTTGATCACAAATTTTATCAACACGTGCGTCTACCTCAGCCATTGCAACGCCAATAATTAGAAATAATAAAAATAAAACAAAGAAAAACCAGAACAAACAGGAATAAACATGAATTACTGCAAAATTAAAAATTTGGATTTCATGTGAAGCTAGCTTAATTGAAAAAAGCATAGACATTTATTAGATATCAAAGATATTAGTACACTATGCTAACTGACATAGAATCGCCACTCACTTATCGGACGACCTGTATATACTTAGAATAAATTGCCGAAGGATTGCTATTCATGTTTTTCAAAAAAAAATTCGAGATAACCTATTTGAAACGCATGTTTTACCAACGGAGTTTTAGAGTGTATCAGCGCCAGGTTGACGGTTGGGGACAGATAATTTCGATTCGCTAATAACTAAGCTTAATACTCATACCAGTCTTACGGTCAAGCATTTCGCCGGCTACCTGGTATTTACCTTCCACTTATTAAAGATTTCCCTTTAATGGTAGCTAAAGCTTACAACGTCAAAAGTAAATAAGAGATTTGCTGCGTCATTAAGCTAAACGGGGTGAACACCTGGTCGGGGATTTTTGATTCCCTAATTCTGAACAGGTGGTTCGCAACCTCAGAAAAAACTTTTCTTCGCAAATGTTGTGGCATAAGCTGAAGTAAATTCCCATATAATCCTGCTCCTTAACTGAACTGTTACTCAAAATTTTTATTTTCCAAACAAAACTTCTCTCTCTCTCTCTCTCTCTCTCTCTCTTCTCTCTCTCTCTCTCTCTCTCTCTCTCTCTTACTGCTCTGTTCTATTTCTGAAAAAATCTGTGGAACGAATAAGCCAAATTTCATAAAGACACGCCTTCATTAATCGTGACGGTTTCCAATCAGAATTTGAAGGCCAAACGCGTAGGGTTGTTACTCTGGCTCTACGACAACTGATTGGCCCACATATGACATAGCCACGCCCAGATAGATTGACAGCCAATCAGGGATCCTTCGAATCGGCTATTAGTCTTCTGATGGTGGTACAGTTGGGAACCATGCATATAAAAAGGAGTATTTTCAGCTCGGCACCATATAACTGATATTTTACCAGCGAATAACCACACATTCCTCCGTCATGGACACTGCCAGTCAATTACAACAACTTTACAGTTTACGGGAGTTATATGAAGAAGGATGCCTTAACGCCGGAGCTACAATTAGTCTTTGTAACGCATCAGATCGGGATGGATTATTTTCAACGCAAATCGATGCTGCCATCTGCACTGACGATCCATTTGATCCCGCGGAAAATTCTACAGTAGAAATGTAAGTATATAAATTTTTTGTACCCGTATTTCTATTTTATTTTTGTCCTATATTTAGTCGCGAACGTGTTAGTTATTTTAATGTTCCTGAGGATGTCATTAGTCGATGGCTCTCGAGCACCATTTTGTTTCCTTCGCGGTTATTTCATCATATATATATATACACACAAATGGGATGAATTTCACAATTAGACACGTGAGATGAATGAATGATGCAAACCCACAGGGAAAAAGAGAAATGATTCCAAGGCCTTTCGTGTATTCAGAAGTACACCTCGTCAGGGAATCCCATATATATATATCTTTATATATATATATATATGGGGTGAATTTCACAAATAAACACAATTAAGCACAATTAAACATCGTTTACCTTGTGGGTTTATATTTTATATATATATATATGCCTCGGTGGTGTAGTGGTTAGCGTCGCTGACTACGAATCCATCGGCCCTGGGTTCGAGACCCGACGGCAGCCGGCGCGCAGCAAAACCCAGCTGTTCATCCTTCCACACAATAAAGAAAGTGGTTGGTAGATAAATGGGTACCCTAGGTGGCCTAGTGGTTAAGACGCTGGGCTGCTGATGGGGCGTGGTTCGGATTCCACGTTAAACTGTAGGTCTAAGGTGGAGTGAAAAGCTTGACCTTCGTCAGAATGAACAATTCGGGCGGAAGCTAACCAAAGGTAACCAAAGGTGTGTATATATATATGGATTCTAGTAATTTATTTTCAACTCATTACATTTTGTAAAATGCTTCATTAAATAACAGGTGTCCTAATTTTTAAATTATAAATTAGTTTCAATTAGTAATAACAAATTAATATAATTAATAATTAATATTATGGTAAAGTCCTGTTTCATATTTCTATTCATCCAAAATCGTTGAATTTTTTTACCTTATACTAAACAAGACTCCTTTGCAAGTTTTAATTAATTTTATAAAATTCCATAAGTTCATTTTGAAATTTTAAGTTATTCATCATTTTCTCCTAAATTTGAAATGTTAGTGCAAATAATTAATAATCACGTAACAATTTAAAAAACTAATTTGGGATTTAAACTGACTGCCGTTCTCGGTATATATATATATACCGAGAACGGCAGTCAGTTTAAATCCCAAATTAGTTTTTTAAATTACGTGATTATTAATTATTTGCACTAACATTTCAAATTTAGGAGAAAATGATGAATAACTTAAAATTTCAAAATGAACTTATGGAATTTTATAAAATTAATTAAAACTTGCAAAGGAGTCTTGTATATCGTATCATTCACAGCTTTATCAAGAATCTTTGCAAGTGTTAATGAATTTTATAAAAATCCATAATAAACTCATTTTGAAGTGTAAAACTAACCAAACGGGTTCGATACCCGGTGTTGGCCGACGGTGCGTAGCATACCCAGCTAATCTTCCTTTTGAGCCCGATTATTCTATTTGCATACTGTTTATTTGCCATGGCCCCCTATTCGTCAATTTCTTATAAATTTGAAATGTGAGTACAGATGATTTATAATCACGTAATAATTAAAAAAAATAATTTGTGATTTAAACACTGCGTTCTCGGTATATATATATATATATCGTATAATTCAGTGCTTAATCAAGAATCCTTGGATGTGTTAATTAATTTTATAAAATCCATAATAAACTCGTTTTGAATTGTAAAACTATTCGATCGGACTCGAGACACGGTGTCGGCAGATGGTCCCTGCAAATTAAAGTATCTGTTTTAGAACAACTAAAGTTGTTATTTATGAGTATATATATATATATATATATATATATATATATATATATATATATATGTAATATATATACTCTACGTGTATTCTTGACGAAAACAAATGGATTTTTATTAAAAAAATTCAGAAAAATGTATGAACTACAAATTAATTTAAAAATATCTGTCTACAACCGTATCTTTTCTCCCTAAAGGACCGATGAGGAGCAAAATCGTGTTATAGAATCTTTTCGTGATAGTTTTGTAGAAACGTAAGTCGTGGACAGTGACCTGAATACGGAGGTAGAAGTTTTACTGCGCACTCAGCCCAGCGATTGTCGTATCATCGACGAAGTGATGTGAGTTTTTCCTTTTTCTTGTGTTTCGGGTAAGAACAAGACGCAGTGTATTTTCATCAATTTATTAAATGGTAGAAACATAAGGAATGTTTTGTAATATATAAGGTTTTAACATATTCTGCTCGATTTTTTTAATTCATTCAGAACAAAAATTAAATGACATAAGGACAAATTTGCTCGAATTTTTAGTTTATTCACAACAAAAATTAAATGACATAATGACAACTTAATCATCAATATAATTCACTTCTTTTTCTATAACCTCCTCCCACCTGTAGAAAAGTTTTTTATGCCACGTTCGAAGAAATCCCTTAGTTTCGAATTAAAAAAGGGATCACTTCGTTTTCGATAACTTCTCTGGATGCCAACTTTTGTCCATCTAGGTGGTGTTGCAGAATTCTGAATAAATGGTAGTCTGAAGGTGCGATGTTCGGAGAATAAGGTGGATGAAGCATTTTTTCCCATCCAAGTGCCTCCAATTGGGCAGTGGTGATTCGAGCAGTGTGAGGGCGCGCGTTATCCTGGTGGAATAGAACACCTCTGCGATTAATTAATGCAGAACGTTTTTCTTGTAATGCCATCTTCAATCGTTGGAGTTGTTGGCAGTAGACTTCAGCTGTGATTGTTTGGTTATCTGGCAGAAGCTCAAAATGAATAATTCCTTGCATATCCCACCAAACGCATAGCAAAATTTTATTTGGATGGGGTCCATTCCTTGGCTGAGGTTCATGCTTTGTTTCACGGGTAAGCCACTGATGTCGACGCTTAATATTGTTATAGAGGACCCATTTTTTACCCCCAGTGACGATCCGATTGAAAAACGGTGCCTGCAGTTGCCGAGAATGCAGTAATGCGCAAATATCGATTCGATGTTGAAGATTCTCTTGTGACAAATCATGCGGAACCCATTTTCCAACCTTTACTACTTTTCCTAACAGCTTCAAATGACGATGAATGGTCATATGGCTAACGCCGAGTTGCAGGCCAAGTTCTCTTACAGTTACCGTTGGGTTTTCCTCCACTGTTGCTTTCAGCAACCCTTCATCTAACTCATTTGGTCGTCCTGTTCGTTGATAATCTTTCAGACTGAAGTCTCCATTTCCGAACTTCTCAAACCATCTCCTACACAGCCATTCGCTCACAACATCATTCCCATAAACTTTTTTAATGTTTTTTGCGGATTCACTAGCGTTAGATCCTTTATGGAATTCATACAGCATCACATGTCGAATATGCTCTATCGTAGGCTCCATGTTTTTTCAATTACTGTAATATCGTAGGGGTGGTGTTGTAACTATGAAAAGCACCAGAGAAAATATTCATTAGCCTAATCCTACACTACCCTAAGCCTACACTAGCCGAAATCATTCTGTATCATTCTGTATCGTGATAAAACATGTGTGAACCTGTCGTCGCGTGTGTTTTGCAACATTTCTAAAACTATTTCGCATTATCTTAAGGTTATTCTATTATCTCTCGTCCGTTTTCTAATCGAGCAGAATTTATGTTACAACCTGATAGTACAAATTTTATATTCAACTTAAATTAGTTACAGAATTAGCATCCATTACATTTTAAATAAGCTACAGAGCACAAGATTAACATTATTGGAGACATCTTATATTTTACACAATATTGTTGCAATTACTCAAGTTACAATTTATATACGCGTAAATTCCGGTCAATGTGACATGGGTCGAATAATTTTTAAAAATTTATAAATTCCTTTCCACGTGCCATGTGCAAAAGAAATTAGAGGCAGTACATGCCGCAAGTATTACTAAAGTATCCCTGGAGTCGGTAAGGATTCCAAACAATTTCGGGGATGCGGAGTAGGGCATATCATACTCTGGGTTCAGGGTTGAAATTTTGGAAAAACAAAGTGGCTAATATGTATTCCTGTGTGAAAGTTAATTCTAAGATGGTTTATTATTTGCAACTTTTCCGAAAAATCTCATTTTCATGGTTAAAATCGCGATTTTCTGATTTGAAGGCTGCCTAACGCAGCCTCAGGGCACCCAAACCAAAGCGCGCAGCTGTTCTGCATATGATTTAGTCTAAAAGCTGCTTTTCTGACCTCATCCTTGCTTTCTTGCGTGTTTCAACACCTCTGGGTGCTGAAAAAATGTTTAGATTTCACGTAAAACTTAAGAATTTTAAGTTTTTCTTCAAAGAATAGGCGCGGCTCACCAGCTCTACTCTGATCGAGTAGCGGGAGACTTGCCACCTCCACGTGTAGGTTTACACGCCTGTTCTTCCTGGATCTCTGAAAAGCGTGACCTCATAAGATCTTATATTATGATCTTATGAGGACTTTCAGCTCTTATGAGCATTAACGATGTCTTCAGCCTCTTCATCAGCCACTCGAAACTGAAAAGCTCTTAAGTACGTCCTGCTTCGATCTGAACACTGGGAGCATTTCTCGATGGTCTATCCTGGCTTTCACCCACCCATCTCTCCTCTCGTGACCGTACACAGCTTGGGAAGCAGTTGAGACTTCCTGTGCAACTCTCTCGCAGGACTGAGTATGAACAGAGAAAGCGTCCACTTTGAGTGGAGTTTTCCTGAGATCCTCGAGCTCAGTCAAGGTCATTTTGCAGGTGAAAATAGGCTCGTAAATATTCTCTGATTCCCATTTGATGAGATCCTCAGGTGAAGTGGCTTGCAGATTGACTTTGGGATTTTTATGGGGCCTCACTGTCGTATCACCAAAGTCTCTTCCTTCTCTGATCTTCTCTATCTGGCGCACAGCAAAAGCTCTCTGATGCTCATCCTCACTGCACAGGAATGAAGCCAGGATGTTCTCAGGATGTGCGTGGTAAGCACCTCTTATCAATGCAGCAGAGATGATGTCCCTGACCTCGGTAGTCTGGTTCCTCAGCAGCCTCAGGCTTGAAAAAACGTGTGCAGGACCAAATTTGAGGTGGTGCTTCACTTTGATGTCGTAGTACATTTTGAAGTAGAAGTTAAGGCAGAACTTCACGAGGACCTCGAGCCTCCTCAACACCTCCCCCTTCAGTCCATGCTCCCTCATCCACAACAGCAAGATGGCCTGTGCAGTAGTGAACCACCTGGATTGGTTCAGAGGTCCGCACTTGAGACCAGCCAACTGTGGACTGAGACTTCTAGACTTGATGGCTTTGATCAGAAGATAGCAGTTGTGCTGCTCTGTGGAGAGAGATTTGACTATCTCTACTGGCAGCTTTATAATATCTTCAGTTCCTTCCACTGGTTTGAAGTTGAAGTTGACCTCAAGTTCATTCACTTTCTCAAGAAGTTTTCCAATAGGCCCACTGAAGCCTGACTGGGGAGTTACAGGGCCGTCCAGCTTGATGATTAAGTGCCTCAGGGGTAGCTCGTTCGCATGGAGCTGACAGATCATCTAGTGGCACTTGCGACCCAGCATCTTCTCCAATAGGGCTATGGCGCCTCCAGACCACCCCGTGCTGGTGTTGGTAGAGTCTCCTCCAATCATTACAAAGCTCTCGTCAGCTCCGTGATCCAGAAGCCACTCATGCAGGCCCTGAGCGATCTTATGAGCAGGCTTTTCTCCTTCCTCAGGTTCCTCGGGAGTGAAATGGAAGAGGTACTTTCCTTGAGGCTCCTACTAGTGTAATGCTCCTCGATCACTTTGCCAGGATGAAATCTCCCTGTCACTTCGTCATATTTCAACACCTTTGTGTTCCTATCCTGCTTGCCATCAAAGAATATCCCAGAGATCTTCTCCTCCTCTGACCTCTGCGTGAGAGCTTCAATTGATGAGGCCATTACTTCCTCCTTGGCCCTCTAGACTTTCATGCCATCTATGGCCAAGTAAGCCTCATCTTTGGAAAGATGACCGGCCTTGATGAGGTCGTTCAGGAAGCCAGTGGCAACTGCAGCTGCCGGAACATTTGCCACCCTGTACCTCAAAGCTGCTGAAGCTGTCCCTTGGATCTTCATGTAGTTTCGTGTAGCAGAAGTTGGAGTTTCAGCAGGTACTTCAGCGGGAACGTCCATAGGAGCTTCAGTAGCCTCAGCATTGCCAGAGGCTTCTTTTGCAGCTTCTTCCAAGTCTGGTTCTTCGTCCTCCTCAAAGTCTTTCATGAGAAGCTCCTCATTAGTAGCCTCCTCTTTCTTCTTCCTCTTCACAGCAGAAGCTTCTTCAGCCTCCTTCCTCTTCGCTGGTTTGATCCGTCTCCTGCTGTCTTCGAAGTCTACAGAAGACATCTGGATTCCTGAAGCTTCGGGAGTCTTCACTCTCTGGTAGTACAGCCACTGAAGGTCCAGTTTAGGAATCTTCACCTCCAAAGGACAGTTACAGTTCACATGGGCCTTGAGGGAGCATCCTGAGCATCCACTCCACTCTGAGCCGCACAAGATCTGATGCTTGCAAACGCAGACTTCACAGAGTTTATCCAGATCAGCCATCCTCTTCTCCTGGGTAGCAGACTTAATTCTCCCATTCACAACGTCTGTCATCTTCCATTTCAACAAGATCTTATATGAGAGCGATTTTTCCGTGATTGTCACAGGCGGGGAGAACTTTACATTCGACTTCCTCCACTGAGTCATCACGAGTGAAGCCAGCTCCTCAGTCATCTCTCGGATAGGGTATTTAGACCTTTGGATGTCATGAATGAGGAACTTTTCCTCCTGCAGACAAATCCCTCTCTGAAGAACGGCTCTCCAAGTCGGCACCTCGAGAGCTTTGAACCTGACATTTTCCTGGTTTTGGGGGCAGATTCGGCCATCACGTCTAGTCGGTGCTTATTCTCGCTCTTGTCCAATCTTTAACAAATTCATATCAGTATGTTTAGTGTTCTTTCGCCATTAATATAGACAAGGAATATAATTTTTGGTTATAATCAGGGTTGCCAACCGGCATTTTTAATTACCAAATTAACCTAAATTTGGTAATGAATATTTATTTTGGTAATAGAAAACTGAATTTCGTATTGCAAATTTAATTTAAAATTTGTAATAATGGTTAACATAAGCTTAACCCTTTGTCATTCAGTACCATTTAATTTTAGCGTAGGTTCATTTTTTTACTTGAAATATGCATAGGTGTATATATAAGCATTTTTAGCAATCTTTTTTTGTAAGAACATTTCTAAATGAAATAATTTGTGTGCCCATTAGTCAACAAAGGTCTAATAAGGTAATTAGTGGGTGATAGTTAGTACTCTCTCTCTCTCTCTCTCTCTATATATATATATATATATAATTATTTATATATAAATATATATATATATATTATACAGGGTCCGCAAAACAAAAAGGAGCATGACGAAAATTGCTCTCACGCCCGCATTTTTTGCCGGACCCTTAAATGTTTTATATCTAGCTAAAGATAAAAGAGCCCAGAGTTGTATAAAACAAATTTCATCAAAATCGGTCATAAAATAAAGATTTTATGGCCACAAACGTGCAATGACTAAAAAAATGAATTTCCGCGTAAAAATTTAATGTTTTTCTCATTTTAAATTATTTTTTTCAGATGCCTAAATAATTTTAATCAATAAAAATGATAATATGCCCTTTTCTAAAGAAGATAAAATATTAATAAAACATTATAGACTTGATAAAAATTATGGCGCAGTAAAATTATTACAAGAGTTTCCGAATAAACCATGGTCGAAAGGAGGTTTGGACAAGCTGTTAAGAAAAATCGACGAAACTGAAAGTACTGAAAGGAAACAAGGAAGCGGGAGGCCAAGCTCAGTTCGAACCGAAGAAAACAGCAGAGATGTGGAACTAAGAATTTGTAGTCAAGAAGGCAGACCAGGGACTCACGTGACACCGTCAAGAATTGCTAATGAGTTGAGCATATCCGAAAGTAGCGTCAGAAACATTATTAAAACGACCTTGAACTAAACCTTATAAACGGATACACGGGCAGAAATTAACTGAAATTAACGAACAGAAAAGAGTTGTTTGTTCTGAACGCATGTTAAGAAATATCACTCCCGAAACGTAGACCTCGGCTTTTTTACTGACGAAAAGAAGTTTACGGTAGAACCACCGCGAAATTCCCAAAATGACAGAGTGTATTCAAGAGTTAATCGTAAAAATGAAATACCAGATGATAGACTTTCTACCCGTAATCATTTTTCTGCCAGCGTAATGGTATGGGTCGGTGTGTCTAAACTAGGCAAGACATCTGTTTTTTTCGTAGAGCCAAACATCAAAGTAACGCCCGCTATTACACTGAACTTTGTTGGAACAAATGCTGCCCGAAATGAGACGATTGGCGAATAATGGTTACTTCTTATTCCAACAGGATGGCGCTCGGGCGCATACCGCTAAGTCAACTATTGAATTTTTAGAAAATAATGTTCCTGAATTGCTTTACCCAAAAGATTGACCCCCTAATAGTCCAGATTTGAATCCCGTAGACTACGGAATATGGGAAATGTTGGCTGAGAAAGTGTACAAGCATAAGATCCGAAATGTCGAACATTTGAAAGAAGTTATCGTACAAAAATGGGAAGAAATTACCCAAGATCAAGTAGATAAAGCTATAGATCAATTTAGGCCCCGATTACGAAGGGTTGTAGAGGTTTCTGGCAAACATATCGAACAATTTTTTTAGTCTTATAATTTCGTTTTCTTTGGAAATTGTAAAATTATATGACATGTTGTAGTAAAACTTTTATATTTTTTTTAATTTTTGACGTATTGACATGAAATTTGGTACTAACTTAGTTTATTTGTTGCTTATTTGCCTAAAATAAATTATTTGTCATTATGTGTAAAAATAAATGTACAGTAAACATTTCTGGCAAACATATCGAACAATTTTTTTAGTCTTATAATTTCGTTTCTTTGGAAATTGTAAAATTATATGACATGTTGTAGTAAAACTTTTATATTTTCTTTAATTTTTGACGTATTGACATGAAATTTGGTACTAACTTAGTTTATTTGTTGCTTATTGCCTAAAATAAGTTATTTGTCATTATGTGTAAAAATAAATGTACAGTAAACATTTTCGTCATGCTCCTTTTTTTTGCGGACCCTGTATATATATATATATATATATATATATATATATATATATATATATATATATATAATTATTTATATATATATATATATATATAACTACATAAAAACAATCGTAATGAAAAATTCATTTCATCCTAAAAGCTGTAATCAGCCAGCTGATATAAGGTTTAAAATGAATGGTGAAGTAATTGAGGAAGTACAAGAGTTTAAGTATTTGGGTCAAACTATTACCAGCTCCTTGAGTGATGACTCGGATATAAGAAAACAATCTCGAAGCCTGTGTGCTAAAGCGAATATGACCATAAGGAACTTTCGTTTCTGTACGAGTGAAGCTAAAGACACACTCTTTCGTACTTTCTGCAGTAATATATACGGTCAGCAACTCTGGGTGAATTATAAAAAAGGTTCTGGTAGAACCCTAAATTTGCTGTACAACAGGTCTTTTAGACTCTTACATAAATTACCCCCCGAGATGCTCAGCTTCGCAAATGCTTGCTACCCGCAATGTTCCGAGCTTCCCGGAGGTAACAAGACGTGCTCAACACAGTCTAATGCAAAGAATTAAAAAATCAACCAACCCGATCATCCAAGCTATCCATAAGTCCTGCCATTTATCCTCTAAGCTATGGACTTCTTGGTACGAAAACGTCTGGCTGTAGCTCCACTTAACTTCGACAGTGCAGTATTATTTCTAATCAATTGTATGTATTTTTATCCTTAGTGTATGAACTGTCATTGTATTAATAATATTTGTCATATGGACTATAGTCTGCCAATAAACCTTTTCATTTTCATTTTCATTTCATTCATGTATCCAATTGGACACACGTGTTATCATAGACAGAAATTAACCCTATGAAAACTTTGTGTCCATTTCGAAACGAACTTTGAATAGTCTTTTCTTCACAGTTATTAAAAATATTACT
Source organism: Bathynomus jamesi (assembly GCA_023014485.1). Classification (NCBI taxonomy): domain Eukaryota; kingdom Metazoa; phylum Arthropoda; class Malacostraca; order Isopoda; family Cirolanidae; genus Bathynomus; species Bathynomus jamesi. The sequence goes on along the minus strand of JAJOZX010000879.1, from coordinate 708,423 downwards.
TAAACAGAGAGCTTCCTTAATACTTCTAGAATGAAATTATAGTCAAAACAAATATAATAATGGTGATTAAACTTAGGAAAATTACAAAAAACACTTACCGAAAAAGTGGCGTCCACTCACTTCTACTTCACAATTATAATTGGCGTAATTGCTCAGAGCCATCTATTGAGAGAATGTTGAACTTCACCTTCTGCGTCCAAATGGTTACAAAGATTCAAATGGAGTAGATTTTTTTTCTTATGTATGTATGTATTAAACCTGTGTAAGAGTTAAGCAAAGTTAATGTGTCTGGGAACAAATTACGACAAAAGGTTAAAAATATGAGGTTGTGTTCAATTGAATATTCGGTATTTCAATATAGAACAGAAAACCGCAGTTTTGAACATCATAACGCGATTTTTGGGAAAAGTTGCAGAAAATAAACCCCTCTTAGAATTAAATTTTACATAAAAATACATATTAGCCACAGTGAAATTCGGACTCGGAAAAGTATGATATGCCCCAATGCGCAGCTTTTCGAGAAATTTTACAATAATAGAATCGTTCCAAGGATGAGGCCCCATCGAGTTAAAATAGTATATTCTCTCCTATTTTTAAAATAGATGGCTATCCAATGAAGCCCTTCACCACCAATAACATCCGTGTTCAGAATAATTGCGCCGCAGTCTCTCATATTTGGTAATTTCAATGTTTCATTCTTCGCAAACACACCGATAAATTTGGAGCGTGTGATTCGGTCACTATTCATTACTCTTTGGAGTGTATCCGCATCCATTTTAAAAGTCAGTGACTACACTCCTCAGTCTGTCAATTTCTATTAGAGCTTGTGATTCGAGGTATACTAGTAAACTAACAGGGGGGTCTAGCGGCTTGGCGAATTCCAATCTGACTGAAATGTTCCCACTCTGCTGTTGACTTAAGTGTGTATTTACACAACCAGATAAGTCAGGTGTAATGTCAAACGGATAAAGGTTAAATTGATCGATAAATTCCTTCTGTGTTACGCCGATTCCTAGCTCATCACCGGCGATATGGGCAAGATTACTACATGCTCTCGAGTAAAGCGGGAACACAGCATCTGATGAATAATCCTTTTCCAATGTTCCCCCCAACGCTATGCCAGTGACGTATAAAGTTATATTTTTAAGGCCGAAATTCTCGAATTTAAAGGCGTTCTTTTTATATTTCCCATTCACAGAAGCATGGTCCTGCATACCAATTAATAACCTTTGAGGTAAAGCTCCCAGGGCGATGTTTTCTATCTGTTTCGAGGCCAACCCTGCGGGCACCGTGTATAATTTGATCTGTACTCTGTTAATTGGGTATTTTAGTGTGGCATGTAGTAAATTTTTTTCAATTTCTCTGTTTTGGCAAACTTAGTTTCACTCGACGTACGCGAAGATATGTTTCCATAACATGAACCACAACGGTCTTTGCGCCCTCTTTTTGCTCAGCTCCCAGATTTAAGCATATCTTAGGATTCGTGCGAGTGAGCTTTATTTTCATATCGATCCCATTCACAAGCAGTTGCTAATGGAATGTGAAGTCTGTATGCAGGTGTCCGAAGCATTCGTATATCATCTTTTTAGAATTTGTAAATTTGTCCTTTATACTGCTTTCGTCTTTAGTCTGATAATAGCCCTCGGCAAATAAAAAGGTATCCTTCGCTTCTTTTGAAAAGTTGAGGACATTTTCCAGATAAGCTCGTAGGTGATAAAACCCGTTCCTGCAGAGATGTTGACCTGATTTAAATTCACATCACACTGGCTGAATATGGAGTATAGAAAGTTTGTTTCTGGGTATACATCGTATTTATGATCGCAGTCCCTTCCATCTGAATGGGCTATACGTAGTTTAACGTACAAGTGCACGCAGCTTCGATCAAAAGAGTAAGGGCCTCAGCTAGGTATCACTAATTCTATAGGAGCATTCGGGGAGCTAATTGTGTTTAACGGGTTAATCGTAATAAATTCACTGTGCTCAATAGAAACTTGCGTTGGGGGCATGTCAAAGAGGGACAGCTCCGACTTACAACATTGTAAGCTACAGGGATGGATGAAGCGTGCCATGACGAGTCAGAAATAGTGCCACCTCTCTCGACAAGAAGTAAACAGCCTATGATTCACGAAAGCAATGTCCTTAGCTTATATCATTTAAAAAAAATTATTAACCATAGGTTTCACTCGCTTAGAGCACTTCTTTTTTATGTCCTTTTACGTTTAACGCCACGTGCTGGTAACCCCTTCTTCTTCTTCCGAACAGCCCTCTTCTTCTTTCTACCACCAAGCATTTTTCTCTGCATCTTTGATGATTTCGTCCGATGTACGCTTTAAGTGCTTTTTTAGAACTTCTTTAGGTCTATGCCCCGCCATTATGTCTTCTACCATGTTAAAACCTGATTGTAACGCTTTCCTCCCGAGGTATCTGGCACCCCTCTTCAGCAAGGGGACAGCCGTACGTAGTATGGTTGAAAGAATGGATCCAATGCCACTCCCACACTGGTATCTCACCCCTCGATAGACTGTGATAGGCCTTTGGGCCATAATAACTCAGTGCGTCGAAAGTGCAGCTTCACTGTTAAGCTCTCGTCACCGAATGGGAAACTTTTCCCCTCAATCGTTCTTATATATGAAAATGAGATATTGAGATATTGGGTAATAGATTAGTGGCGACATTCACATAATGAGGTTTGTCATATGTAATGCTCAGGCTCTTCCCTCTATGGTTGGGGATGTGAGCGATGCGCAGCAGGCGTGCTTGGGTATCCCCAACAAACTAGTCAAAGTATGTGCAGGGGTTTCTTTGTTTACGATTTCGTATACTAAATCAGCCGTAAAATTTGAGCTTTTTAAACCAACGTTTAAGTCTCTCGCAACATCCTCAGCCGCATCATAATGGCCCTGGCCCGGTGTTACTACTGTTGTGTAATACCGTGTATCTCCACTCCGGGTGATACGCATGGTTTCATCCCGAGTTACCCCGGCTTTTTCACACTCATCAAGGTCTCTAAGCACCGTAAAAACGGGTTCTTTATATTCAATAATTAAAAAGAGGGTGTCAAGCTGAATTTCGCATATCCCCACCTCATACGAATCACGATCCAATTCAATGGGCCCATGGAGTTCTGTTACAAAGTTGGCCAGGGTGTTGTTAGGATGTACAAACAGGGAAGAAGAGAACAGTAGTGTGACATAGAAATCGTTTGAAACAGTATTTAGGACTATAAATGAGGAATGTGTACCGTACAAGATTAAGCATGCGAAAGTAAACAACAAGCCCTTGTGGTTTACTTCTAGAGTAGGAGATATTATAAAGAGTAGAGATAGGGCTTATAGGTTATATAAGTGCAATAAAGACAATTTGTGGTTACGAAACAACTACATATCTCTAAGGCGTGAAGCGAAAAGTGTAATAAAAAAGTCCAAGCGCGAATTTGAAATCTCCATAGTTCGTGACGGCAAAGAAAACCCCAAGCGATTCTTTCAATACGTCAACAAAAGGAATCCAGTAAAAAGTGTCTTGGGCCGTTGAAAAATTTTAACGGAAAGCTAGTTTCAAAAACAAGCAAATGGCTACCTTGCTAAACGAATTTTTTACGTCAGTTTTTACATTAGAAGATGTAACGAATATCCCTACGGTCATAGACATAATACCTTTTGATAATGGTAATACTTTGGATAATATTGTGGTTAGTGAAAGGGAGGTAATGCCCTATATTGATAAAATGAAAATGCGTAAATCACCGGGGCTAGATTCCATATATCCCATACAACTAAAAGAATTAAAAGAAAGCATTATTGTGTCGCTAACAAAGATTTTTAATGCGTCTATTTCTGAGGGGTGCGTACCAGATAATTTCAAGTTAGCAAATGTAACACCTATTTTTAAGAAAAGCGCTAAGGTGCGGCGGGAAATTATAGGCTAATCAGTTTAACGTCTGGTGTAGGTAAGCTACTGGAATCAATAATTAAAGATCGTATAGTCGAACACTTAGAATTGCATAACTTGGTTAGAAATAATCAGCACGGTTTTAGGCGAAACAAATCTTGCTTAAGTAATCTTTTATAATTTTTTCAAAGCGTGGTTGAAGTTTACGATAGTCATCGGGCAGTTGATGTAGTGTATTTAGATTTTCGAAAAGCGTTTGACACCGTACCGCACAAAAGACTCATTGAAAAAACTAAGGTTCATGGAATCAGGGGTGTAGTAATAAATTGGCTAGAAGAGTGGTTGCGAGGTAGGAAACAGAGGGTGGTTGTTGATGGAACGGAGTCGTGTTGGGCTAATGTAGCGAATGGCGTTCCTCAGGGTTCTGTATTGGGCTCCTTGCTTTTTTTTATATATATTAACGATTTAGCTGTCGGCCTAGTCAGTACGGTTTCAAAGTTTGCGGATGACACGAAGTTGGGTGCTATGGCGAGTAATGACGAAGATAGAGGTAAAATCCAGGAAGATCTGAATAAAATCGTTCATTGGTCAGTCACATAGCAAATGAGATTTAACGTCCATAAGTGCAAAATTTTACATATAGGTTCGCGTAACGGTAATTTTGCGTATAGTATGTCAGGGAAGGAGTTAGCAAGCGTACAACAGTCTTACATAATCATTGATTTTGAAACGTGTATTGTGTGGCACGGTTCTACGAATATCTCTTCTCACCTGACGCTCTGTGTGCATACCTCTTTCTAAAACCTCGTTAGGTGTTGTCCCAATCGTGCGATAGTGTGAACGGTTGTATGATGAGGCCAGTGATTCCAGAATGTCTATATATCTGTATGTGTTTTTATGTGTAAAATAGCGATGCAAGCGTTCCTTTATGTACGTTGAACTCTTTCAGCTAAAGAGGCCTTATGTATAGAATTGCTAGAGTAGTTGCTGATATTAAACTCTGTCAGCATGTTCTAAAAAGCTCGGCCTATAAAATCTTTCCCCATATCCGTACATAAATAGCCTGGAATCCTGTTTTCTTTCAACATCAGCGTTTTGGTAGCTTTAGCAACTGTTTCAGGCGATTTATTTTTCAGAGGAATTAACCACAGATATCTAGAAAATACACCTATTATGAATAGGCTGTAGCGATAGGTATCATTATACACTGAATATCTTTGCATGTCTGTTAAATCCGCTTGCCAAATAGAGTCAATCGAAGCCGCTGTTGTCTTGGCTGTTTTAAATCTTTTTCTCTCCGGCTTATGAAGTGTATAAGCATGTTGCTCCCGCAAAAATTTCTCAACATCTTTTTTCACTTCTCCATCATTGTAAGCACCTCTGCACAGTCTATCAACACCGCTGTAGGAGGATAAGCTAGAAATTTCATAATTGCGTCTTCTTAATATGTTAGCCACTTTCGTATTTTAGAGGTACGTGGAGAGGGTTGACCATTGTTGTTTGGTCTCTTCTTTCTCCTCTTCAGAGATGTTACCGTTGGGGGTGATGGCGTGCTCAGTTCTACAGATCTACAGAAGCTAAGGCTAACAAACACCCTAAGATCCACTCTAAGGTCAGACTGAGAGAAAGGAAAGAGTAGGGGGTTAAGAGAAGAGAATAAGGGGTTAAGTAAGTAACAACACCTATCACTCGTGGGTTAACATTCATTCAGAAAAAGAGAAAAATGTCTCACCATCATCATCCGCCGGCCACTGCCGACAAGTCGGAAAAATAGTCGAAGAGAATAGGAAAGGGGTGAAAGATGAAAAGAAGTAAAATAAGAACACTTACAAACCATGCAAACACAGTCATAACTCACTGTCATACCATGCAAACTACAGACATGCAAGTAAAGAGAGTTACAGACATGCAAGTAAGGAGGAAAAAAAAACTAGGTAAAGTTAAACAAAAAGTGGGTTAGTTTACTCTACGAGCTACATCTACGTTCGTGTTAGTCTAATTTTTTTTTAAATTTTATTGCTGGCATCACACGCTGGCATGTCACAAGCTGGCATTAATCGTCAACAGACTCATCGTCAACCACCACCCCCAGAGCTCCTGTTACTAATTTTTTATTTTAAACAACGTTAATATTTAAAATGCCTATCTAAACGGTTCTTAAACACATTAACGCTGGTAGAGTTAACAACTGGCGCGGGAAGATTATTCCATTTATCAATTACTTTAAATGTAAAGAAGTTTTTAGTGATATTAGTAATGAAACGTCTGCCACACAACTTAAATCCGTTATTACGAGTATTGCTATTATCGAACGTGAACAGTTTGTCAAAATTTACGTTATCGATGTTATTAACGATTTTGAAAACTTCAATAAGCTCCCCGCTTAATCTCCTAGTTTCGAGTGAATGCAAGTCTAACTCTTTAATCCTATCTTCATAAGGCTTGTTGCGCAATGGCGGAATTAGTTTCGTGGCACGACGCTGAACCCTTTCTAACCTATCAATATCCTAACGCAAATACGGGCACCAAAACTGAACGGCTTATTCTAAATGAGGCCTGACTAGGGACTTGTAAAGGGGCAATATAATATCCTTCGATTTAAATTCGAAATTACGCGCTACGAAGCCTAACATCCTATTAGCTTTTGCGCAAGACTCCAGGCACTGGTTCCTAACTTTTAAATCCTTAGATACGCGTACACCTAAATCTACTTCCTTGTCAACGCTCGCTAACTCTCTATCATCCATCGTGTACGTGTAATTATTGTTACGAGAACCTATATGCAAAACTTTACATTTGTCTACGTTAAATTGCAACTGCCACTTATCCGTCCACTCCATAATCTTATTTACATCGTCTTGGAGCCTATTTATATCGTCCTCGTTAACAAACTTAGCGCCTATTTTAGTATCATCCGCGAATTTTGACACGTTACTAGTCAATCCTGCATCTATGTCGTTAATGTAAATTACGAATATCAATGGGCCTAACACTGAACCCTGTGTAATTACCATTAACAACGACCCTCTGTCTCCTAGCACGAAGCCATTCCTCTAACCAGTTAGCTACCTGACCGCGTATACCGTGCGCTTTAACCTTCGCAATTAATCTTCTATGCGGAACTCTATCGAACGCTTTTTTAAAATCTAAATAAATAACGTCAGCCGCTCTATGCCTATCGTATTCGCGCACTATTTTGTTATAAAATTCTAACAAATTAGTTAAACAAAATCTATGGCGTCGAAACCCATGCTGACTACTATTAATCAAATCTCTACTTTCTAAGTGATCGATGATACGATCCCTAACTACGGATTCCAAACGTTTACCGACAATTGACGTTAAGCTAATGGGCCTATAATTGCTAGCTACTGTGCGTCGCCTTTTTTAAAAATAGGCGTGACGTTAGCTAATTTGAAGTCTTCAGGAATAATCCCCGTTTCAAGTGACTGATTAAAAATCTTCGTTAAGGGGCCTACGATAACGTCTTTCAAATCTTTCAAATGTCTGGGATAAAAAGCGCCAGGGCCTGGAGCCTTGCTAACTTTTAGCCTATCGATATAATGCACAATCTCACCCTCGTAAACAGTTATTTCATCCAAAATATTCTTGCTACTAAATGGAACGATATCGTCCACGTCGCGAACATTTACGTCTTCTACGGTAAAAACTGTCGCAAAAAAGTTATTGAAAATACCCGCCATCGCCTGAGCGTCAGAAGCCAAAGCCCCGTTAACATCCACTAGAGGGCCTGTTATCTTTTATCGGCTTACGATTATTTACGTATTCAAAAAACTTTTTTGGATTATGTTTACTATCTGCAACTATAAGTATCTCTAAATTACGCTTAGCATTCCTAATTGATCTTTTAACATGCGAGGATTGTTCCAAGTCTTTTAACCTGTTCTGATTTCCTATCAATGTTTTGGGGACATTTATTTGCTATAGTCTTGCTTTAATATATTTCCATCCTGATGGTGATGGCCTATCCCACTTTCTCACTAGATCATGGACGATGTCTACGATATTCGAGCCCTGTACCTTTGCTCCTTCAACAATAACCTCACCTGTATCGCTCCACTCTATGATGGGGTCCTCATTCAATAGATTATAAAGACTTAAACCTTTATTCCTCAATGTATATGGGAGGTTACTTTTTAATACATGTTCGATATGTTGTTGGGCCGACCCGATATTCTTTGGTTTTCAGCTCTAACGTCGGCCCCAGGTCCTATGTCGCCATGCTCATCGTTGTCCTCTCTGTGCCTAATAACCACGGGGAGCTCTGTTGGGTTCTTATAATTTTCGTACTCGAAGAAATTTCTGCAGAGCTTCTTCATATAAGATTCTTTTCTCATTAGGTGACTTTTCACTGTTTAATAGGGCTAACAATTCGCATTCCATTCTTTTAAGCCTACTTTTATGGGGTTCTAGAACCGTATCTGGAATTTGAACTTTGCAGTGAAGCATACAACTCGTGTGGAATCACTAACACTTTCTTCATTATATTAATCTAGTTAGTAAAGGACTCAAAACTGAAAAAAAGATGGATAGGAATGACCCCCATCTTTGTACAATAATTCTTTTTTTCTTCCCTGCAGTTTGACTTTTACAAGCGAGTGCACGTATTATGTTCTTGTAACGGCATATTCGAGCCTTCTGAGGGGGTTTCATTGGTACATTACATTTTATAACGTCAAGAGAGATTTCACAGATGTATTTCAAAAAGTCCAAGTCGATATTTTTAACAAACACCTGTTGCAATGCCCGGGGCAGTCGATGATAAATTCTTATTAACTCATGGTATTTCTTCAGCCTCTTTGTAATTCTGGAATATACACCGTTTCAGGCTCGTTTGGGAATATATTCGTTCTGAGAAGCACCCTAAACATGTTTCGTGGGTGAAGGTCACAAAGCAAATATCCGTAATGTTGACTTGTAGCTTCTTTATAAACTTCCAAAAACTCCTTACGTTCATTCAAGAACATTTGATTGGCTCCCCAATTTGTGACATATCTCTATGCCGTGCGAATAAGACAAGATATTGTGTATTTAACGTATTTAACGACACATCGCGCATGTATCTATTTTTTGAAAAAAATAGATTCTGATTGATGAAGAACACGCTTATGTTAAGATGGTGGGAGAACACTGTAAATGTCTCGGCAAACGTTTTATCCATTTCTAACACGAGATCGTCAATTACAATGACTGTATGTTCATTTCCCTTTAGCGAATTAACGTCATATACCCTTTTGTGGAACGAAATATCATCCTGGTACTCGTTGAATACTGACTGGTACGTCAAATTTGACCATATAACTTTATGTACAAATTTTGAGAACATCTCTCACTTATCTTTAATGATTTTAAGCATAAATAGTTTTATCACATCCTGTAGGGCTAGATATAATGGACGTGGACGGGCTCGTGAACCTGAATTTTTCTACAGAATCAATCTCTAACACGTCACATTGGTAAGTGGATCATTTACAAAATATAATAAAAATTTAAGTGATGTTCTTTACTTCTACAGTCATGTTTTTCCTCTTCTTCCCCAGAATCGTGAATGACGACGAGGTATAGCATCATGTTCCCATCATCGATATTACAGACGACCCCGCTGACAGTGTAGTTGTTGTCACAGACTCCTTCCCACTGACGAACCCACACCAGCGACACCTGTAGCACCACCACCACGCGACAATTCAAAGCGGAGGCATGATGAAGTGCTTTTCACGTCAGGTTAAAGCGTGCCAGGAATGCACCGGTTGTTAGAACTCCACTATTAGAGCCCCAGCCTTCTACGTCTTACGACACAACCCCGACACTAGCTCCTTCCTCAAATAAAGATGTACTCCCTTATTCCTGTTCAATTCCAGTTGCATCCTCCACAACAGCATCAGTTTCTTGTTCTGTAGAGGATGGTATAACATTCGAACTGGTGCGCACCGCTACCCAGAGCCCGGCCATAACTAGAAATCGGTATATAGTCAGGGATGACCCTGGATCCATGTATAGCAATGGTGTTGAACACAGACTGCGGCGCGTAGTTGAACGTATTGTGGAGTTTGCCCTTCAGAACCGCGACGAGCGTGAAGTCAGGACGAGGTTTTCATCTGGGTTCGGATCAGATGACGGGGATGTAGATGATTTTTGGGTAGTAATACCATTCAGACGCTTGGCTGCTGTAGATATAGAATATATATTAGACAGTGTAATGCAGGTTTCTCAAAGTAGTACAGCCTTCAATATGGACAACTTCACGGTAGATATTGACCGTGTATTCCGTGTTGCCACACCTTATACTCTTAACTTCAATTCTCAGGCTATTTACAGACGGCATATAAACACCGATCGTAGATGTGGCTTTAAAACAGTAGTCTTAGCTCGTATGTTTACTGTGCTAAATACACGGGCTCAAAAAATTTGGTTGCCTACAGTTGTGCAGCGTGCTCGTAAACTGGCTTCAGATTGCAAGCTTGAGTTTCATTGTAATATGGGTTCTGAAGAGTTGAGAAGGGTGGAGCAGGAAATGAATGTTCATATAGTTGTATTTGGAATGGATGATTGTCGTAGGACTGTGTATATTCTTAAAAGCAGTGTAAGAGATCATACAAAACCCCTACTTATTTTAGGGCTGTCAGGGTCAACTTATCTCCCCATCCGTAATATAGGGGACCTTTACGCGAGTTATGATAAAAATCGAAAATATGGAAGGCATCATGATTTGTGTAAGGGATGTCTCGAGTTTGCGGAAGATATAGTGAAACATTGTAAGGAATGCCACATGGTGTGTGAGCAGTGTAAAAGCTCCAAATGTGAAAGTCGTGTAGTTGAAGTTGAGAAGAGGGATTGTAATGTGTGTAGGCGCACATTTTTTAATAATAATTGCTTTGGGCTCCATAAGTCAATTGGCACTTGCAGGAAAATGAGAATCTGTGAATGTGGTATGTTTCATGTTATGGATAATTGGGGGAAATTCACGCATAAATGTGATGAAATTCACTGTTCTACATGCCATGAGAAATATAAGGGGGATGGTGTAAAGCATGTATGTTATATGAAAAATGCTAAGCATAAAAATAGACCTTCTATAACTGTGTACTACGATGTAGAAACTTACACAAACCCTGAAATCAAAGAGGTTATACCACATCTACTTGTAAGCCAGACTATCTGCAATGAGTGCATGGATGATGAGTGTGAGGAGTGTAACAAATGTGGTAAACGGACAAACGTTTTTAAAACGATTGCACATGACAGCCCTGTGAAACTCTTTGTGTCCTATATTGTCAAGTTAGCGGACAAGTTAAAAAAATGTTTGTGTATATTGTTGCCCATAACGGTGCAAAATTTGACACACAGTTCCTTTATAAGGAGCTGCTTCAACACGAATCATCGGAGATATTTACCGTCTATCCCTTGAAAAGAGGAAACAAGTTTATACAAATGCAGATAAGCGGTAATGTTCAGTTTAAAGACACTTTATTATTCACACCTTGTAAATTACCCAAGTTACCAAAGCCGCCGAAGTTTCAAAAGGGTATTTTCCTTACACATTCCTCACCAGCGACGCTTTAAATTACGTAGGACTACCTCCCCCCAAGCATTACTTTAATTACGCCAACATGAGTGGTAGTGAGCGTGAGGATTTTGGCGCGAACTTTCCCCCAAATACTATTAAGTGCTAATTTTGCACTAAAGCGCTTGCCACTGTTTCGTACAATCTGGCTCCGATCAAGTTGTATACCTTCACGATCACGATAACGCTGAATAGAGGCTGTTTTTACGTCTTCAGTCTCAACGCCGCGTGGGAAGCCTGATGCCTCTACTTTGTCCTTCAAAAAAGTAGTTATATACAGGGTGAAGAGGTTGGGGAGTTTCTGAAACATCCACACTTCATAAATCTTTCGTATTCTGTGACCTTGACGAACGGCTAAATCCAATTCGGGGCTGGTGAAGACGCCACGAATCTTCCTCTGGTTGGATGTATGTTTGCAAACCTCAGTGTTCTCCTGTGCTCACTTCACGCACAGGGAGAACATAAGTTTGTGGTCTATGACAACGGGCAAGATAGGCATCCATAAATCGGCCGGAGGAAGTAGATCAACAGAGGAGAAGCCAAAATAGTCTTCGTTCAATTTAGCTGAGAAGTCTTTGACGGTAGGTATGTCAGAACTCACAAGTTTTTCAGCAGTGGTTATAGGGTACGGATTGTGCTTCATTACGTAGGGGTATAAAGAACAGAAATCAAAGTAGTAGAGTTTCACATCATCTGTAGGGGGAAGTATAGCTTGAAAGGGTTTGTGCGACCTCCAAACAAACTATCCCCGCATTTGAGAGGATCCACTACCATTGAATGATGGATGGCGGCCATTTCTTTACGGTACAGCTCATCGGTATCCATCCGCGCATCATAGTCATGCTCCCATAGCACCTTGTCAGTGAAGCGGGAACTTATAAGCTGATCACGGGTACGAGTCCATGCAAAGCTATCAGCGGGAGATCTGCCGTGTATATCACCTGTAGCGGTGAACTCGCCGCTATCATTCAACGTACGTATCAAACAAGCCCCACTCGCAAATTCTCATTTTCTTGTACGTCCCATTTGATTTATGAAAATGAATACGGGTATTATTGAAAAACGTGCGTCTCCATATATTACAATCTCTCTTTTCAGCTTCAACTACTTGACTTTCACATCTGGAGCTTTTACACTGTTCGCAAATAATGTGCAATCCTTACAAAGTTTCAGCAAATCATTCGTAAACTCTAGACATCCCTTACCAAGATCATGATGCCTTCCATACTTACGACTGTTATCGTAGCTTGCGTAAAGAGTTCTTACATTGCGAATGGGGAGGTACGCTGTTCGTGACAACCCTAAAATAAGAAAAGGCTTTATTTGATCTCTCACACTGCTTTTAAAACACACAGTCCTGCGACGAAAATTCGTCAGCCAGACTCTGTACTGAACGGACGCATTTCCTGAGCTCTCTGATATTGCTTCTATTTTGCATATTGCTAACAACTTTACTTTTGGTAAGTTTTGAATTTTATATACTTGCGTTTATATTAACATTGTTATAGTTAAGTAATTGAATATTAGTGGTTTTTAGCGATTTAGAAGATTTTATAGCGTGCCGGCTTAGTTTAACTTAACTTCTGACGGTTATAAACTAATTTTAACGCGCGATGCCGTCGCAGAAAGCGTCGTGTGTTAGGTGTGGGGTAAACCGGTGGTATTCGGAGTTTAAAGATTATGATGGCGGTACTATGGCGGTTACCGAGAGATCAGTTTGTTTCTTTTGCGAGTTAAGGGAGGAAATAGTTGACATAAAACGTAGTGTACGTGAGGTAACGGAAAGACTTGCAACGCTTGATGAAGGCAGGGGTAGGGCTACGGTTGACGAAAGCCGAACCAATACTAACGTTGAAGACGTTAGTAATTTGAAGGGTGATGCGCATAATCTAGTTTCTAGTTTAGGTAGCTTATCGGGAAGATTGGATAGAGTTGAGGAAGGGGTTAAGGCTAGTCCGAGATTAATAGATGGGGAGGGATTTAGAGAAGTTAAGGGTGGAGCTAGACCGCGTACGTTAGGTGATAGGAATCCCCCCCCCCCTATCGAGGTTTCGAACCCTTTCGCCCATTTCGAAAGGGACGTGAATGAGGGGGAAACTATTTTAATTGGGGATTCTTTAGTGCGCCATATGAACTCAGAGTTCGTTGAACGGCATCCAACCAAGAGGAGGAGGGTCTGTCTCCCAGGGGCCAGGGTTGACAGTTAGAGACGAAGTGGATAGGATTGACGTTGCCTCCCGTCACTCGATGTTGGTGACGATGGTAGGGGGCAACGACTCGTATAGGCCCGATACGAGAGTGCCTGACCTTTTGGAGAGATATAGGGGGTCAATTAGGTCCCTAAAGGCGAGGTCAGATAGGTCTTTAGTTCTAGGTATTACCCCTAGGCACGGTTTAGGTCTTAGGATTACGTCTAAAACGATATTTTTGAATGCTAAATTAGAAGAGATTTGTGTTGAGGAAAATGTACCCTTCGTAAAGCTGTGGTCCGAATTCAGTGATCCTAGCCTTTTTATAAAAGATGGGGGTGCATTTTAATGAAATATGTAATGCTAGGCTAGGTAGGTTAATAGACGAAAATGTGCGAAAGCTGTGTAGGTCGAAGCCTTCTTTAAACGTTGTGGGTCCGGGGAACGCGGGCCCGACGTGAAAAATATCTTAAAACACCGGCCCGTGGTAGAAAATAACTTAAACGTCTTTTATTGTAACGCGCGTAGTTTTATAAATAAATTAAATGAATTTAAGGCGATAATTTATTCCGGCAACTACGATATAGTTGCTATCACTGAAACTTGGTTAAATTCCGTGACTCGGGACTTGTTGGGGGAACTTGATATACCGGGTTTTAAACTCTTTACTAATGATAGGTTACATAGGATTGGTGGCGGCGTTTTGCTGTACATTCCATTACGGCTATCGAGGTTAAGTTAGATTTTCCGGCAGCAATTAATACGATGTGTGTTGAAGTTAGGGAGCGTAGTATTAGTTTTAATTTTGTTGTTGTTTATAGACCTCCCGTTCAACCCCTCTATACAGATACTAGATTTTACTCACTTCTTGGTAACTTTACTGACAATCAGAATAGTATAATTGTCGGGGACTTTAACTGTCCTAATGTTAATTATGAGACTCTTACTGGTAATGAGGAGGGTTTGAGATTGATTGAGTTTATGGAAGATAACTTTTTACGACAGATGGTTACCGAACCAACGCGCTGTAATAATATTTTAGATTTGGTGATGACGAACGGCGAAAATATAGTCGAAGGTTTAGAAGTAGGCGAGAGTTTAGGATGTAGTGATCATCAAATTCTTAGGTTTAAGTTATTGATAGAAAACACTAAGGATAGTAACGCAATAGAAGTCCCTGATTTTCGTAGGGCTAATTTTGATAGTTTTGCGGATAGGATGAGAGTAGTGGACTGGGATAACTTATTTATGGGTAATGACACAAATTTGCATTGGGTGGCGTTTAGAGAAAGTTCTAGGAATATTGAAAGGGAGTTTATTCCTCGTAGGCCGAAGCGCGCTAGAAATCATGGTGGACTAGGGAAATAGGCGAGTTCATAAACGAGCGTAATAGAGCGTATAGACTTAATAAGCGCAATGGCACGGCAGCTAACTTTAATAGATATATCGAGCTTTGACGTCAGGTTGAAAGATCAGTTAGGAATGCTAAGCGTAATTTAGAGATACTTATAGCTGCGGATAGTAAACATAATCCAAAAAAGTTTTTTGAATACGTTAATAATCGTAAGCCGATAAAAGATACCCTGGCCCTGGTACCTTTTCTCCATCGTTTGAATATCTTGATGGAATCTTTCGCCATGTTCTTCACTCACATCGCCCAGGTTATCACGAAAAAAGTCTAGATGTGAATGCAGATAGTGTAATTTTAAAGACATACGGCACCCCATTTTGCCATAGCACTTAATCAAGTTTGACACTAACTCCTTATAGTTTGGTGCTTTATGGTTGCCTAAAAACCCACGAACCACATCACGGAAAGCACACCAAGCCCCTTTTTCGATCGGAGGCATCTTGGCTTCAAGGTTCTTTGAATTCAACAGCGCCTTGACTTGTGGTCCTACAAAGATGCCAGCCTTGACTTTGGCTTCAGAGAGTTTAGGGAACATGACCCGAATCTGTTGGAAAACTTCCCCTCCAAAATCTAACGCAGTTACAAACTGCTTAATTAGACCCAACTTAATATGGAGAGGTAGTAGCAGAACTATGTCAGGCTTCACAAGAGGTTCCCTGAGTACATTGTACTTTCCTGGTTGCAGTCCTTCACGTGGAGGCCACTGAACTGTTTTATAGTGCTCAGTTGAAGCCCTGCTATCCCACAGGCAAAGAAAACATGAATATTTAGTAAACCCTCCTTGTAAACCTAACAGGAAACCAATCATTTTGAAATCACCACACACGTCCCAGTTATATTGTTCATACCTGATTTGAGTGAACAGTTGTTTGACATTTTCATAGTCCTCTTTCATTTGAACAGAATGTGCAACTGGTATAGATGGATATTTGCTCCCATTGTGGAGTAGAACAGCTTTTAAACTCCGAGTTGAACTGTCAATAAACAGGCGCCACTCTAAGGGTATATGTGTTAACCCAATAGCTGTGAATAGACCATTAACCTCGCTGCAATAACAGAGAGAGCCATTGACATCGTAGAACCTTGCAAACTCTTCATGCCGCTTTCGGTATACAGTGCTCTTGCAGTCTTCTCCAAGCAAATTCCACTCTTTGAGTCTGGAGGTCAGAAGCTCAGACCCTGATTTCGTCAGACCCAAATCTCTAATTAAGTCGTCCAATTCCCTCTGAGTTGGAAAGTGAGGGTTTGTACTGAAAGTTACTGTATATTTTTCATCATGACTGTCTTCACCAGCCGACATCTCAGATGAGCTAGCTGCATCTTCATTTTCAACCTGCAAAGCAAAGAAACAAAATATAGGCGTAGCTATATATGTCGAAGAGCATCAGCACTAAGAAAAATCGACACATAATGACCCACAGTCTGTAAATACAGAAGGTAAAATAATGGATAGATACCTGTTCTGGTGGACGTGGTATTGGAAGACCTTCGCCATGTGGTACAGGAGCTATGGACGACGCTATGCTTGGATACTGAAGAGTCTGCCTTCCTTTAACTTTCCTGTACTTAGAAACATCTATCATGCAGTAGTAGCAATCGTCATGGTAGCTCTTTGGTTCTCTCCATATTCTGGGTACCGCAAAGGGCATTGCCTTGCGTACTCCCCGCAGCCACCCTTCAAGTGTGGAGCGGCAGCTTCCACAGATCACATGGGGTGCCCAGGGCTTATCTTAGTCACCCATAGGCATACCAAAATAGAGCCGATACGCGATCCAGAACTTGATGCCTTACACAATCTTGTGCGATTCTTGCTTGGGGCCTATGTAATACCCACAAACGTAGCAGAATATATCCGGCGAGTGTTTACAAGCTCTAGTTGCCATTCTCTTTACCAAACTGTACTACATTAATAATAACCTGCAGATATAGAGAGAAGAGTTATTAAATCTGCAACAGATTCCAGATTCCAGAAAAAAGATGTATTCACAACACTGAAATAATGTTCACAATAAAAAAGGATCGATAACACTCAAATCGTCAGCACAGAAACACAGTACCTCAGTGCTGGTAACCATCAGACAAACAACCTGCTTTCTTTGTGTGCTCACACTTACTGACTTCTCAGACTCTGCGCTCTTCTTTATATAGCACAGTGGAAGTTTCGGGCAATTTCTAGAGCAAGAAACTGTCAACGAACACCCGGATTGTTCTCAACAATTCCTGATTATTCTGATATTGCTGCGCCCATAATAACATTATACTGGTAAAACATGAAAAATGGATTATCTCTGAAACCATTGATGATACACACAAACCAAGGCCAGATTTGGACTCAGCGCCCACAAATGCATATAAAAACATAAAAAATTCTATATAAACAGAATCAGTGTTACACAGTGTAATATATATTTTTTTCTTTTAGGTAGGGGATGGCTGCGAAATTAACAATAGACGAGAGGGTGAGCTTGATTTTAATGCATGGAATACCAGCTACTACAAATCGATGAATCGGTACAGAATTTAAATTCTGTACCGATTCATCGATTTGTAGTAGCTGGTATTCCATGCATTAAAATCAAGCTCACCCTCTCGTCTATTGTTAATTTCGCAGCCATCCCCTACCTAAAAAAATAATAATAATATATTATAGTCAACACTGAAAATTCTCATGATGCGCGACTTTTGTGCCACTCTCTCTCTCTCTCTCTCTCTCTCTCTATATATATATATATATATATATATATATATACAGGGTGGGCCATAAGTTTCCATACATAGGAAAAATAAACATTTTTTTATGGACAACCATTTTTATTTATATAATATGCTCTACAAGGTTGCCATTGTTTTGAAAACACATTTCAATACGTGTTCCCCACTGTTGATGAACACGCATTAGCACAGTTGACGTTATGCTTGTAATGGCGTTGGTGATACGTTCCTTTAGATGATTTATGTCTCGTATCTTTTCCTGATACACCATGGCCTTCAAGTGCCCCCAAAGATAGAAATCAAGGGGGGTGAGATCTGGGGATCTGGGAGGCCACTCCACAGGACCACGCCGACCAATCCAAGCATCCGGAAACTGCTGATCGAAATTTTCCTATGTATGGAAACTTACGGCCCACCCTGTATATATATATATATATATATATATACTACTGTGCAAAAGACTTAGGTTTGCACTTGTGCAAAAGTCTAAGGCACCCTTGTACAGTTCCGTTTTTTTTTTGTTTTTTTTTAATATTTTTGTTGAATATTTCAGCATGTTAGTGTTGTTTTATTAGAAATATAAATTATAATGTATAGTCATTGTCAATAATCTCAGTTATTATGCAGTTTAACGAAGAAAACGGATGGTTCATCAAAACGTGCTACTGCTGGAGATAGAACGGAATTTAACACAAAACTTCTAATTACTATTTTACAAGATATTCTAAGCTCATTCAGTAAAAGTCTGTAAACAGAACTTCTCATGTATGTTTTTGTAATTATTTAATGCTCGTAACTAAATGAAATTTTATTTTATTTAATAAAATTTCGTAATTGTTAATTTTCTATCCTTTTCCAGATAAAGGCATAAAATTTTACATTGGTTAAGCAAAGGCTAAAATATTCATTGCAACTCGACACCGGGTGGAATTACTGCACGAACAGGGTCAATCTCAATCAGAAATATCGCGACAAACTGGGGTATCAAGATGTGGTATTTAAGCAATTTTGAATAAACAGCGCGAAACAGGGAAAGTTGAAGATCGAAAACGCAGTGGAAGGCCAAGGAAACTTTCTAAAAACGATGAGAGACACTTTAAGCTAACATCTCTCAGAAATAGACGAAAATCCAGTGCAGAACTTTCGGCAGAACTTGCCCAGACCTCAAGATTACGAGTCCATTCATCCACCGTAAGGAGACCACTTATCAGAAACGGTCTTAATGGTCGAGTGGCAATTAAAAAGCTATTTCTCAGTAAAGGAAACAAGTCAAAGAGGCTCAAATATGCTCAAAAGCACAAGAATTGGAATGCTGACCAGTGGAAAAGGGTTATCGGGATTGACGAGTCAAAATTTGAAATTTTTGGCACAAAGAGAAGACAGTATGTGAGAAGAAGAACCGGAGAACAATTCAAGGAAATGTGTTTGCAGCGAACAACGAAGCATGGTGTAGGATCTATTCAAGTTTGGGGCTACATTTCAGTAAATTGTGTTGGGGATCTTATCAAAATTGATGGAATACTGAATGCAGAAAGATACAGAGAGATCCTAATTTATCATGCTGTGCCATCTGGTCGGAGATTGATTAGGCAAAATTTTATTTTTCAGCACGACAACGACCCTGAGCATACTGCAAATGTAGTCAAAACCTATTTGGAGAATAAAAAAGAACGTGGAGACTTGTAACTGATGGAGTGGCCTCCTGAGAGCCCAGATTTAAATATTATTAAGGCTGTTTGGGATTATTTAGACAGAAAGAAGCAAGAAAAGCAGCCAAAATCGAGAGAAGAGCTATGGCAGGTCCTTTTAGAAGCATGGAACAACATTCCAGCATATTTCTTACAAAAACTCCAAAATACGAGGGCCACTCAATATATTTTGCCACACCATTTTTTTTCTTTCCAAGTTTCCTTGCAAGTTCCAGAAATTTTGTACACAAGTAGTTACATACCTTTTTTACAAGTTTTTGTTTTTCAACATAGTCTCCATCCTTTTCTACGGCTTTCCTCCACCTCGAAAACAAGGGCCTTTATTCATTGCTGGTAAAAGTCCTCTAGGTTCCGCTGGAGACACCTCTTAACCTCCTCAACAACCTCATCGTCACTGAAACGAATAGCATCCTTCATTGGCCCAAACAAATGGAAGTCTGAAGGTGCCAGATCCGGGCTGTATGGAGGGTGGGGTAACACAGTCAAGCGCATTTTTGTGAGAGCCTCTCTTGTTTGCAAATTGTTGTGTGGTTTTGCGTTGTCATGCAAAAGAAGGACGTCGTCCAGTTTTCTCTCCGGTCGAACTCGCTTTGTACGTCTCTGGAGTCTCTGTCGGGTAGCAATATATGCCTCTGAGTTGATTGTTTGTCCTTTCTTTATAATATCCACCGGAATCACCCCTTTCATGTCCCAGAAGATGGTGGCCATAACCTTTCGTGCAGAGGGAGCCATTTTGAACTTTTTCTTGCGTGGGAGTCTGTGTGATGCCACTCCATGGATTGGCGTTTTGTTTCAGGTTCAAAGTGGTTTACCCAAGTCTCATCCCCAGTCACAATTCGTGAAAGGAAGTCATCCCCTTCTCTCTCGTATCGAACCAACGAGTCAGAAGCAATTTCTTTTCTTTGGGCTTTGTGATCTTCAGTCAGTTCGCGAGAAACAAACCGTGAACACACTTGAGTATCCCAGTTGTTGAATTATCGTATTCACACTTCCTTCACTAATTCCTAGCTCCAGTGATAGCTCATTGTATGTGACGTGCCGATTTGATCGGACGATGCTGTTAGCACGTTGCACAGTGTAAGGTGTCACAGCCGATGCCGGGCGACCGCTGCGTGGCTCATCATCGAGGCTGGCTCTCCCTCTCTCCGATGATCTCTCACGTTTAGACCAGTGTCCAACTGTGCTTCGATCAACAACAGCATCTCCGTAAACGTTTTGTAGACGTTTGTGAATATTCCCAACTCTTTCCTTCCTTGCGGTTAAGAACTCCATAACAGCTCTCTGTTTACTAGGCACATCACTGTCAGACGCCATTTTTGAAACTGCGTTAACCATCAGTTTTATACAAGGAGGGGAGGTTCAAACTGGAAAAATCTGGTTATGTGAAGCGCAGAAAGTTCAAACTTACGGCCCAAAAGACATTTCAGTCCCATGGCCTATTATTTAGCCAAGAAAAAAGCGTGGGGCGAAATATATTGAGTGCCTCTAGTAGCATTCCAAATCGAATCGCAGCAGTTTTGCAGGAAAAGGGCGGTCATACAAAATACTGACTTTCGACAATTGTACGTAACTTTTCAGTACTTATGGTGATGGTTCTCTAATAAATGATAAATCTTGAAGCTAACACGTGTATTTTAACCTTTGAAACACTGTTGTGTAGAATGTAAATACATTAATGAACAGAAATTTTTTATATTCTTATTCAGCTAATACTAAATAAAAATTTTAAAACTTACACTATCTCCGCAATTATTTCGTATTCGTGGTGTCACTCTCTACAGGGACGGCGGCTATGATATAAAACCTTCAATTCTTCGACCCCTTCCGTTTCATTATCAGCGAGTTCAGTCACTCCATCCATTAAATCCTCGTACGCGTTCCTAAAATAATTCATCTCAGCTCCACTGTTTTAAATGTAAGAAAAAAATAATCGCCATTATTCGCTTCAAATTAAATTTACGTAAAATTATAATTGCACTTCTGGCCATTTAGAAACAAATGCATAAAAAATTTCCATGCACCCTGCTTAGATCTGAATTGAAACGAATTAAAATAAAAATTACACCAACATGATGCCTATATATATATATATATATATATATATATATATATTATATATATATATATATGATGCAAACCCACAAGGAAAAAGAAAAATGATTCCAAGGCCTTTCGTGTATTCAGAAGTACACCTCGTCAGGGAATGAAGGGTGGAGACAAGATGACCAAAAATATATACAAAGGGACAGAAAAACAAAAAGATTAACACAAGATTAACAAAAGTTGATTAGAGGCAAAAGGTATTTTAACAAGATATTGTCAATTTTATACATTCCCATACTGTTATTGAAATTTTTTTTAAAATGGATAAATACACATTCTAGAATATTCCTTTCGATTGTATCTGTGTTTTTAACGATAGCTTTAGAACTATCCCACGTAATACTATGATTACATCTATACATATGGTTAAACAATGCATTAGAATTATTTGCTGTTCTTCACGCATATTTATGCTGTTTTACCCAAATACCTAACGTTTTACCCGTCGGCCTATATATACTAAGTCACATTGTGTACATCCAATCGAATACACACACAACCAACCAGATTATCCGGGCTATTCTTTATTAAATGTGATTTAACAGTATTATTATACTTAAAGACTACATTGACACCAATTGCTTTTAGTAAAGTCGGAAGATATTGTAAATTTACATGGTAGGGTAGGCTAAGGATATTTTTACACTCAAATTTCTTTAGTTACACTATTATAACCTATTCTTGGCTTTCCTAAGGCATTTATCTAAAAATGAAATAGGGTAACATAATTTAGTACCAATATTCATGATATTGTATAACTCGGAATCTAAAAATTCATGACTGACAACTCTCAATGCTCTAAGAAACATAGCAGAGAAAATAGAAGATTTAATCGCGGGATGATGGTCGGAATAAAAATGCACATAAGAGTTATTATTAGTAGGCTTAGACAAACTTTAAATTTGAACTGATTAAAGCATCTCCGAATTTTTAGATCCAGAAAAGATAAGTTTCTGTCATTTTCTTTTTCAACCGTGAACTTAATAGATAGGACTAAACTGTTGAGCCTACCATGCCTACCCGTTGAAGATACGGGTCACGAAACTAATATATCGCTCACGCTGGGACTGCAGTCAGTCACTGCACACAGAAGAAAAACACGCGGATATCTGGCGGGAAGAGATGCTTTGCTGTGAATGACTGACTGTCGTGCCCCGAAACACAGCGTGCTGCGCTCTATGCTGAGTTTTGATTGGTTGGGAAAATAATTCAAAATATCACATTCACTGCTGACTCTGCTGAGACGCCTAGAATAAAGTAACGAAAGGCCCGAAAAATAAGTAACGGAGTAAGAGTACCAATAATTCTCTGAAATGTTACTCAAGTAAAAGTATCGAGAAGAAAAGTTACTTTCAAGTAATTAATGTATTCAAAAGAGTCGTTTGAGCTCGGTAACGAAGTAATTTTACTTTATTACCGTCCACCTCTGACCCCTTAACATCCAACTCCTACAGTTCCCAAAGATATTAGATACTGTACATTCAGCTTCCATTTTATGGATACATCAACAAAAAGACTGAAACTGACTTAAAGTCCTTATTAACTCCACTTTACTAACAAACTGATTTTAGGTTTGTTGGCCTCAATACTTTCTCGATTGGTTTCTTTTTTAAGAGACAAGGAGAGTCTGCCTAAGTCTCTCATGTCTCCACTCTATATGCTTTTCAGTGTGGCTGTAATGTCACAAATATTGGCTTCACTTCACGCCAATTAAAAACGAATGTCGATAAGTATTTTGGAATTAGAAGCAGAACCTCCTTGAATAAGTCAACTAAATCAACTAAATCAGCTGAATAAATGAACTAAATCATCTATCCGAGAACATAACTTAAATTGTAGCCACCATGTCACACTCAATAGTTTCTCATTCCTTTGTAAGCTTCCTTGTGAAACTGATCTGCAGTATGACTTATGGAGTCAATTTACATTTTTAGTAATAAATCTATTTTAAATGATTATGGTTCAGCTATTGAATTAAACATTGTAAGGTAACGTACTTTTCATGGGCGTCCGGAGGGGGGGCAAGAGGGGGCAGTTGCCCTTCCTTGGAAATTTGTGTTTGCCCACGCAACGACTTCTATAATTCTACTGCAGCTCAGTCAGTGTTTCCACATTCAAGGAAATGTCGTTTACTTTACCTTTACTTTACCGAAGTGCCGTGTCGTTGAACTTAGTGTTAAATAAACTATACTGAAAGATATAGTAATGGAATTATTTGCAAAGATTGAGTGTTTTATTTATTTTTTTCTCTCGAAAAGCTTTTGGTCAATTTCACTGAAACTTACACGATTATAGTTAATCATAGTATCATATAACATATAAAAAATGGACTTGACTGGTAGAAAAAATAATGCACTGCGACCACTACGAGTAAAAACCGTCATCTCCCCTTATCATAGCCTGCTTTCGGTGCTAAATTTATGTACTTAGTATTACTAAGTACATAAATTTAGCACCGAAAGCAGGCTATGATAAGGGGAGATGACGGCTTTTACTCGTAGTGGTCGCAGTGCATTTTTTTTCTACCTAATAAAGAACTAATAAGAACTAAGAACTAATAAGTTAGTTTTGCCCCCCTTGCGAAAAATCCTGCGGACACCCCTGGTACTTTTAGTTATTTTAATTGTTTTAAATCATCTCTTAGCCTTTCAAACCATGTACTGCAATATAAGTAAATTGTGTATATATTTTAAGGTTCTCTTTTAACTTTTGAATGTGATGTAACTGCCCTGTTTTTAGTTATGACTATCACTGAGGATAGGAATTAAGTCTCCCAAAACGCCTGGTATGTTAGTTCAAGCATTTGTCATTTTATTCATCTTGAAATGTCGTTTCCCTAGGGATAAGCCCTTGTCCAGAATTATATATATATATATATATATATATATATATATACACACACACACACAGTATGTGTCTCTTAGTGATTGAAAGCCAAGGTTTTAATATAAAATTGCAGTAGTTTTGATGGTCTTCCAGGTCTGTTCTTATGCTGAATGGTCCTAATTTCGGTGCTTGGCAGCCAGAAAAAAAATAAAAAATAAAAAGACAAACTTAATGTCTGTATAATGGCAATATTACTTTAATTATCATATAAATTTAATTAATGTGACCTACGCATGCGCGTTACCACTATAATATGTATGTGACCGTGAAATATTTTTTATACTTTTTCATAACTTATAGATACTAAAATATTAAGTGTACATAAATGTAATAATGTAGATGTTATTTCTCGTTTTTATGTACCCAGAAAATAGAGGGTATCTTTTTCCAAAATACAAACGCTTTACCATATTCCAAATGACGGCGAACCTGTGTTTCAAGCATCGGTGAGTGGCCTTAAAACGACATTGTATATAGTATAGTGATGTAGCGGATGTCATTTTTTTCACATCCGCGGATGCGGATGCGGATGAGGATGTTTGATTTCAACATCCGCGGATGCGGATGCGGATGCGGATGTCTACATTTTCGTTATTTTTTAGGATATATTCGAGATTTGTTGTGTTTAACGTATATAATAAGTTATTATATAGAGAGAGCTGTAGCTATAATGTAGTATAATTGATTAATTGTACAATAATTGCTGTACTTTTCTCTGAACATATAAAATAATATCAAGCATCTAACTAATATAGAAATCAATCAGTGAATTCGTCTGCAAATAAATTCGTTATATTTTGTTGAGTTTCAGCCACAATTAGAAACCATAATTGTGTTACCAGGATGCGGGACGTGAACCCAACTCAAATGCACCCCACCGACCTCTTTCCCCAACCTCCACCCTTATAGAAAGAGATCTTTAATTAGCTTGATAACTATTAAGTTTAAAGTTTTATTAGGCATATTTATAAATGAGTAATTAAAATAAAGTAAACTAAGATGTTCATCGTTTAATGTTCAAACTTAATTATAGGAAGGTTATGCTTAAGGAACATTAATTTTTCTGCCTTTTCTGCTGCCAGTCTGTTTCTCTTTTCATCATATATTAATCCAGCACTGCTAAATAATCTCTCGCTTGGTACGTTTGTTGGAGGACAGGCTAAATGTTTCCTTGCAAGTTTACTCAAGTATGGATAGATATTCTGCGTATTTTTCCACCAACTAATAGGATTGTCACATGCAGCCAGGCGTTTTCCTTGGTGATAGCTCTCGATCATTTTTACTACATCTTTTGACATCGCGTAGGTCTCGTCATTGCTGCTTGACTCAAGAAACTGAGAGACAGATTCTGTGATAGATTTGCTTGTTGAAGGTGTTGGTTCTGTCACTGAAACTTTTTTTCTTTTGGTGGGTGGCGAAGCGACAGATTCAAGAGATTGAAGCTCTTCAACTGCTTTGCCAAGTGATGATTTAACTCGTTCTAATGTACTAGGTGAAAATAACTTAGCTTTGTAACGTGGACCTAAGTAGGTTGCAAGAGAGTAACTTCATACAAGAACAGCCTCTCGTCTTGTCGCTTGCATCACTTTTGCGCACAATGAACTAGTTCTATTAATATAGTAGAATTTGATAATTTCCGCTTATTAATGACGTTTTATCTCAACGGTCCACATCCGCACGACATCCGCAGTCCAAAGTGCAGATGCGGACGCGGATGCGGATGCGAGAAAATGTGCGGATGTTCCGCGGATGCGGATGCGGATGTGACCTACATCACTAATATAGTACATTGTATAGAATGCATAATAAAGCTGAATGTACGTTAGAAACGTAAATATTCTGACAAATGAATCCTCTGCTGAAATTCCTGCTTATATGATAGTATACTACAAGACAGATTATGTAATGCTCACTAAATCATTCGAATGTTAGAGAGGTAATGGCGTAAAAGGTGATTGTCTAGTAGCTCATATTTACGAAAGCACCCACTCTATCAGCATTTACGATCAAGCATGGAGAGAGAAAGTGTTTGATATCCAACAACGCAAGGTATACGGGGAGACATCATAGGAAAGATTGAAGCCGGATCATCCCTGCAGGATGCACCTAATTCCGGTTCGATTTAATTACGTTCTGTCTATCTCCGCGTCACCTATGGGGCTGTTCAAAAATTACATAACGCTATTTTTGATAAAACTTGACACCCTAGATCCCCCAGGAACGTCCTTCTGTAACGCTAGACTAGACACCCCCTAAGATATTATGTAACATTTCTCCCACCCCACACGTTACAGAACGTTACAGGGGTGGGGGTGTCAGGTTTTAGGAAAAATAGCGTTACGTAATTTTTGAACGGCGGCGCCTATATAATATAACCTATAACGCACATAATAGTTTCGTACGTACGATTTCTTTAGTTCTGAAACAACATTTCTAGCTCGGACGTATCTAAAATGTTAAATGTATATAAAATAATAATAGTTACGTACAAATTTCCACGATTGTTATGACGCAATATACAGGGTGTCTCAAAAGTCACTATCTATTTTGAAAAATAATGGGAATTACGAAAAACTGGTTTAAGACATGAAAAATATATTTATTTCAAAGTAAGTGCCACAAAGAATTAGTGCTATTTATTTATCTGTCTCCACATGGCGACCATCAGTGTCTCTACAGAGCTCAAAGCGATAAGTTGTTTCCCGGAACACACTTTCCAGCATTTGAGGTGTTATTTTCTGAACTGCATCGGTAATACGATTTCGAAGTTCGGCTACATCACTAATTCTTCTACCAGTGTACACCTTAGACTTAATGAAACCCCAGGCGAAAAAATCTAATGGTGTTAAATCGGGTGAACGTGCTGCCCATGGTTGTGTTCCTCCACGACCAATCCAGCGACCGGGGAAGCGTCTGTCAAGATAATCACGTACAATTATTGCATAATGGCACGGTGCTCCATCCTGCTGAAAAACTACTGTGTCAAGAATGCCATCTGTAAGAAGTTGAGGTTCGAGGAATTGTTCAAGCATGTCAAGATAATAAACCAATTAACTTTTTTTAAATACACAAATTTGCACCAGAAGTACATATCTTTATGCCAGCATAGCATTTTTTAAAAAAAATCTAATGTCACCGAAATAGATAGTGACTTTTGAGACACCCTGTACAATATACATATGTAACGTTTCCAAAGCAATTAATTTAGATATTAATGTCATGCTTCATATTCTGTATTTATTTCTTATGTGGACACGATTTTTGTATCCGGGTGTGTATATATATATATATATATATATATATATATATATATATATACACACACACACACACGGGTGTGTATATATATATATATATACAGGGTGGGCCAAAAGTATGTTGCCCCGACGCATAGGTTTAGAATGCGTCGGGACAAAAGACTTTCGGGCCACCCTGAATATATACCATCCATCTCATGGCCTACATATTAACATACGATAGAGGTATATCAGTCAGTGTTTTTTCTGTCGTTTCATTCTGCTTTTGTTTTCATCAAGAAACTTTTTATTATCATAACTCTATTTAAATTGAGAACGCAACACCACATAACTCTTTCAATGATTTATTTCTTCCTTTCAGGGCTGATAGGAGCATGTACCACGCTCTTGGCTATGGCACTTTCATGTACCTTCAAGCAATTATGACTTTCGAACCAGTAAGTTTATTATGGGGTCCATTTGGTAATAATTACGCTGCCGGATTTTTTTATTGTACATCCGACTTGGGGAGGATTAATGAAACATTCCCATGACATTTATGGAAATCACTTTTCCTATAATATAAACTGTGATTTTCACAGAAATGTATAACATTTTCCTCATAAATGAAGTGTTAAAAATTCTGATTTCAAAATAAAAGTTAATTTGTTTTTAACTCGCGTAAATAGTGACGTGGCCGCCATTTTTCATTTCAAAGGCTACGTCGTGGCTACTGTCGATCAGCGAAGTTAAGCGACATTGGGTCTAGAGAGTAGTTGGATCGGAGACCCTCCTCCGAGTCCACATTATGTAGCGACCCGTAGTTCGGATCCCACGTAAAGCTGTAGATCCCCGCCGACATACGAACTTAGACGTTGTGAAGGAAGTTAAACAACCTCATCATTACATTTTATTTTCACTTCAACATAAAATTATAAAATTATCACTAGATTCGACCACTATTAATCAGTTTCACAAAGTTATATTTTAGTATCAGTAAAGTCCAAATTTGTGCAGTAAAATCCTTAGCTTGAAACATTATAAGGAATTAAACTCCTTACACAAATTCATTTTTTTTCTGTATGACACGAACCACACACCAAAGTTACCTAACTTAGCAATAATAAATGAATGAATAAAAAAATAAATAATAGTAATAAAATGTCTCTCGAAACTTACATTTTCAATTTGAGCTGAAGTGACGAGTGACAATTCGCTTTTAGGCGAGTTTCCAACGCACTCCTGACACATTTTGTTACATTTCTTTGGTCTTCATTTTCACACTCTGAACGCCACAAAAGAGATGGATCGACAGATCGCTGATGTCATTCATGGAACTGACACGTCCTAACTCAGCTGAAAAACTAACATTGAGAGAGAAAATAGCGATTCTACTAAATACAGTGTAACTATGATGTTTTAGAATTAAGACATCTCGATTTTATTGTTTACTCTTTACAAAAGTATGAACAGGTTGCGTAATTATTCAGAAAAAAACTTTATTCAGAAAAAGAATACCGTAAAACGTATTCAGAAAAGGAATACAACTTGCGTAAAATTTTACAATAGTAATTGAACAAATTGCAGTCATTCTGTACAACCTTTTTACTCTCATTCACTTTTTTACTTTTATCCAATTTCTAACACCTGCTCCCAGAGTCTTTTCATTCCTTAGCTCCTTTCCGGAAATTCCTTCCTCCTTTGCAAAAGGCATTGGCCAATGAATTTTACCGTTTTTCTGTTTTTTTTTATGACCTTGGAAATTTTGTATGAAGTTCGATTCTCGAGAAACCTGCGAATTAAGTTTTACCCAAAAGTATCCAGAACTGCGTATATTTGATTATAAAGGACGTGTGCTAAATTATATTAACCATACTTAAAATCTCCGTCGACGACTCACATTTATAGACGATATTTGGGGCTTCCCTGTTTAATATCCAGCAGTAGTCAGCCAGCCAACATTGTCGGGTCCCACCTGCCTTGATACCGTTTTTCCATTGTGAAAATGTCCTGGTGAAATCTTTCCCCATGTTCGTCACTAACGTCATCAAGGTTGATCGGAAAAAAGTCCAAATGGGAGTGCAGGAAATGCACCTTTAAGGACATATTGCACCCCATTAACCTAAACCAGAGCTTTCCAAACTGTGTGTCGCGACACATTAGTGTGTCGCCAATACCTCCCAGGTGTGTCGCCAAATTTAGTTAATTATTTTCAATTTTTTTGTATTTTGAATTTTATTATTTTTGTATCAACAAAATCGGCTACAAGATAAACCACCTACTGAAAAATTATCTGATATTTGATATTTGATAACAAAAATTAATTAATGTGTCGTAAAAATTTTTATGCTTAAATAGTGTGTCGCCAACGTGAAAAGTTTGGAAAGCTCTGACCTAAACCCTTCTAAAGCATCTCCTCAACCAAATGCACGTAGTTTGGTGCCTTATTCTTATTTAAAAAGTTCTTGATCACTACTTAAAGGCAGTGGTGTAGTGCTAAATAAAGAAGTGAGGGAACGCATTTTGAAAGTGTTACTCAGATGCGGGGGGGGGGGACAATGGCGAGCGCAGCGAGCCCATACAGCTGGGGGTCCGGGGTCCGTAAGCCCCCCGGGAAATCTTTTGAAATCTGACCAATTTCAGGGATATTTTGAGGTCATATGCACTGGATATTAGGATATATTCCAAGGTTGAAGATGCAGTATTTCCAGTGACATTAGATATATGACATCCAGTACGATCAATAAAAATAGCTAACAACTGGAATGATTAACTAAAAAAAAAGTTAACAACTGGTACGCCGTGGTGACTGTTTCACCAGATCTTTATAGGCTAGCATTGCCTCAGTCGAAGCTAAAAGAAATGAAACAGTTAATGATTCTTTCTCATATTTCTTCTAGGGGTGGGAATTAAAATTTCATGACGTTAGAGATTTGTAAGTTCGGATTTATTTGAAATAGTGAGGGAACGCCGTTCCGTCTACCAAAAAAAGTAAGGGAACGCCGTTCCCACGCGTTCCCACGACACTACACCACTGCTTAAAGGTTTTCCATGCAACCCTCTCGGTTTCATCTAGGGCTTCATCAAAATAGCTTCATCAAATCACCTTCTTTTATCTTCGCCTCAAAGATTCGCGGAAGTAGTATGTTTTTAAAAATGCCGAGTGGCCGCTAAACTTCATATTAAAAATGCCGAGTGGGGGAAAGGGGTGGGGGATGGTAGCCGCTAAACTTCATATTCGAAAATGCCGAGTGGGGAGAGAGGGTCCCCCCAAAGTCCCCAAAGAGGGGTATAGGTTAGTACAAGAAGAAGGAAGAAATATCCTCCTCAAAGGAAGAGAGAAGGAGAAAAGAGAACCTAACCTAGCATGTATTTATGTATGTTTGTGTTTATGTATTTAAAGGGTAATAAAGCGGAGGTATTTATCGAGAAGAGAGAGAAGTCTTAAGAAGTCCGAGCGCTGTCATTTCTTGTAACATACTAGATCTTACCTAGTCATCCTGGAAGGCTTTTGGCTCACTGACAGTTGGCGTAGAGTGGCTGAACGGCAGGGCATCTAAACACGAAGGGCAGTATTCCAAAAACATATACTGAATAACTGCAACATGACATCCTACTACCACAGCTTCTTGAAGTAAACTGGTGGGACTGGGACTGCCAACTAGCTACCACAGCCGACCGTACTGGTTTAGGGCAAGCTGATTATAATATATAAAAAGTTATTTCCATTTATGTACTTTTTTATTTTTCTGGCTTGAAATGAATACATCTTTGACACTAATATATATATATATATACAGGGTGGGCCGTAAGTTTCCATACATAGGAAAATTTGGATCAGCAGTTTCCGGATGCGTGGATTGGTCGGCGTGGTCCTGTGGAGTGGCCTCCCAGATCCCCAGATCTCACCCCCCTTGATTTCTATCTTTGGGGGCACTTGAAGGCCATGGTGTATCAGGAAAAGATACGAGACATAAATCATCTAAAGGAACGTATCACCAACGCCATTACAAGCATAACGTCAACTGTGCTAATGCGTGTTCATCAACAGTGGGGAACACGTATTGAAATGTGTTTTCAAAACAATGGCAACCATGTAGAGCATATTATATAAATAAAAATGGTTGTCCATAAAAAAATGTTTATTTTTCCTATGTATGGAAACTTACGGCCCACCCTGTATATATATATATATATATACAGGGCGTCCCAAAAAAATGTATACACACTTTAAATAATTATAAAGGCAGTGTTTATTAAAATACATTTCATTTTCAAAATGTAATAGAATCTACATACATTATTTAATTGTTTTGTCAACGCCTGTTTTCAAACTGACGTCCGTTCTGGTCCAGGCACTGCTGATAACGCGAAGCAATGGAATCGCAAACATCACGAAACATTTCGTTTGGTATTTGTGTGCATTCTCGTTCAATGGCTGCTCTCAATTCAGCGACTGTTGCAGGTTTTATAGCGTAGACTTTGTCTTTTAAGTATCCCCATAAAAAAAAGTCTAGTGGTGTGAGGTCTGGTGAACGCGGAGGGTATTCTACGAAACCCCTTCGTCCAATCCACATCCACATCGTGCCAAGTACCACTCGCAATACTCCACTCTTCGGTCCGGATCATCTTCATTAATAGCATGGACTAATCTTGGAATGTAACTTTTCCATTGACAGCGCTTCAAAATGCGTTGGACAGACGATTCTGAAATTCCTACCTCTCGACTCGCTTGCCGCACAGATTTTCTTGGACTTTGGTGATACGTTTCCAGTACTCTTTCTTGCTTTGTGGGGCTTGTCGATGTCCGTGGTCTTCCGGAACGCTTCTTCTGGACATTCTGAACAGTTCCATCGGCTTCAAACTTATCTCTAATTCGAGTGATGTAAGTCGCGTTGGTGGATCTGTTGAAACTCCCTCCTAAACTGTCTTTGCACTTCAACTGCGTTTCACACTTCCAGTAGCATTTTAGAATGAATTTCCTTTGTTCAAAGCTTAGTCTGACTGCCATTAATTTTCTAATGGGTTTAACTTGGAAAGAAAGAAACATCAATTGAGCTATCAGCTGTTAAAGTGTGTATACATTTTTGGGGACGCCCTGTATATATATATATATATATATATATATATATATATATATATATATATATATATATATATATATATTATATATATTATATATATATATATAATGACATAAGACAGCATTTTTTCAGACAATATAAAGGAGAATTAAAACATACAATTACATCGATGTTTTATTTGGCATATTAATTCGAGAAAATGATATATATATATATATTATTAATTAAGAATCTGTTAGGGAAAAAGTTATAACATATACTGTATGTATATATACTTCAACATGAAAAAACTTCATATACCTTAATTTATATTGAAAGGAAATCTCTCTCTCTCTCTCTCTCTCTCTCTCTCTCTCTCTCTCTCTCTATATATATATATATATATATATATATATATATTATATATATAATGCGCCTCGGTGGTGTAGTAGTTAGCGTCGTTGACTACGAATCTATCAGCCCCCGGGTTCGAGACCCGGTGACTGCAGCCGGCGCGCAGCGAAACCCAGCTGTTCATCCTTCCACACAATAAAGAAAGTGGTTGGTAGATAAATGGGTACCCTGGGTGGCCTAGACGCTGGGCTGCTGGTAGGGCGTGTTTCGGATTCCACGTTAAACTGTAGGTCTAAGTTGGGGTGAAAAGCTTGACCTTCGTCTTAAAAAGTACACTATGTGAGAAGCTTCATTTTATCATCTTAACAAAATATTAAAATATCAAGCATGTGCTACCCTACTACCCCTATCACATGCGCCTCCTCCCTTTTTTACCTTCATATTTACATATGTTTAATGTTGTTGTATGTTACATGATAAGTTGTTTGTTGAATGCTTGATATTTTTGTTTCAGGTAAATAGAAATAATTTTTCAGATAAATAGAAATAATTTGCATTTGCTTTAATTATAATTTGAATTATCATAAATTATAAATTACATATAATTTGATTTTACTTCTGAATATAAACTATGACTACTAAAAGCAAGTCCTCAAATGCAGCCTTTGGATATCCTATGGAATTCCCAGCAGCCATGACTCCTCCAAAAGCAGATGTTGTGAGACACTACCTTTTTGTGCACCGTCGTGAAGAAGTTAAATCAAAAGGATCAGCAACTGCTAATGACTGTTGCAGGGTTGTTCTAAAAGATATTGAAGACATTTGGATGAAATTTTCTTTTCCTACGATTAACACCAAAGGTATCTATCTTAAAGTCACTCGACTAATAGAAGAAGCCTCAAAATTGAACAAGGTGCTGTTACATCGAAGAAATGAAAGTTTTGTCTTAAAAGTAGCTCAGTATTATGAAATGTTTGATATACTGTATCTTCTTGCGAATGCTATGATAATGGAATTGATAGTAAATCTTGCAGGTGTAAGGATAAAATACCAATGGCAGAATGGGAGTCTTTTGTGGGTCAAAAACAAAGAAAAAATCAGTTAGGACCAATTGATTGCATAGCTAGTTCAACAAAGCAGAGATCTTTAGCAAGAGCCCAAGAAACACAAAACCGTCAACTAAAAGCACAAGAAGAAATGACTGAAGCCACCAATGTTTTACCATCGGAATTTATAGAAAATACCGACGAAGACATGGATGTAGATTCAAAGAGTCAGGATGTAGATTATGAGGCCGATTTAGAATTGACTGAGAATATTCAGAACAGGCACTCCTATAAAAACCTAGCATTAACAGCAGATCGTTATCGTGTAAGTTGTAGAGCTGCAGCTGCAATAGTCAATGCAGCTTTAAAAGATATGTGGATTCTTAACCACACCAACATGCTTGACAGAAAGAAATTAGAAAGAGAAAGAAATCGCATGGGTGAAACAAATACTTTTAGGTCTAAATCCGAAAATCTGAAGATGGAGTGCCTTGGATTTGATGGAAGGAAAGATAACATTAACTAAATGTGGAAAGATAAAAGAAGAACACTGTGTTATTGTGAAAGAACCTGGAAGCATCTATGTAGACCATGTCATACCAGATAATGGAACTGCTCGCTGCATAGCAGAAGAGTTGATAACTTTTATTACAGATTCGAACATCACAGACACTATCAAAGTTTTACTGTGTGATGGTACTCCTGTAAATACAGGAAAAATTGGTGGAGCCATAAAACTGGTTCAAATTCATCTTAACAGACCAGTGCAGTGGTTGGTGTGCCTCTTGCATTTGAATGAGCTGCCTTTTATGCACGTCTACAAAGACATTGCTGGTAAAACAACAGGTCCAAATACTTTTGTGGGTTGAATTGGGAATAAACTGAAAACAGATTTAACAAAATTGGAGGTAGTCAAATATTCTCGCGTAAAGGGAAACATTGAAGAAATTCCAGCAAATGTTGTGAAGGAGCTAAGCAGTGATCAAAGATATCTCTATGATATGTCTGGCAGTGCAAACTGGAGACACTTCTTAAGATCTGTCCACTCGATCGCCAGGTGCCCTTCACCATGTTCGCTGGTTAAATCTAGCCAACAGGGTCCTTCGATTATATATCTCAACGCCAAATCCCGATAAAAACCTTGAAGATATAGTCAAGATTATTATGCAGTTTTATGCTCCAGGGTGGTTTTGGATAAAATCTCATCCTAATGCAACTGATGGTGCATATAACTTTTGGCATTTAATGTGCTTGCTTCGAAATTTAGATGAACAACATAGATCAATCATAGAACCAGTATTAAAGAATAACGCCTACTTTGCCCACCCAGAAAATATACTCATATCAATGGTAACTGACAAGAGACTAGAAATTAGGGAGCAAGCTATTCAGAAAATCATCCTTTCAAGAACAGGATTTTCAGGTACCAAAAACTTTTAGTTGCCTCGAACCATCAATTTCCAGTCTACTGACTACACCGAGATGATCGATTGGCAAAAAGAGATCATTACTCCTTCACCGCTGCTAAACAATTTTAGCGACGATGAGCTACTACAGGCTCGATGTAAGCCACTGAAGATAGCTTCTTTTCCATGCCACAGTCAAAGTGTGGAAAGGGCAGTGAACCTAGTAACAAAGGTATGTCAGGAAAGAGTAGGATATGACAACCGTCAAAAGTTTATCTTAAACTCATTAGAATCAAGGCGAAAACTGCCCAAGTTTGAATGGAAGGCCCACTGGAATGAGTAAGAAACATATGAAATAAAATTTCCTAATGATATTAAAAATTTCTTCCCTTTTGATGTGATAAGGAACAATGAAAAAGTGAATTGAATTTTACCACATTTATTATGCCTCTAATTTTTTCTTCTGAATATATTGTTGTACTTAATTAATTTTCCTAATACTGTACATTATTAAATAAAATATCATACATTAATAAAGATTTATGTCATCAAAAAACCTGAATGTAGAGTAAGTCTCGTATAAATGGAATATTCTTCAACTTAGGTCAAAAAGTGAAACATTGTGCCAGGGGTAGGAGGCTTTAAACAGCGAAAATAATATATGAGGGGGTTCCTGTGTTCCATTCAAACCCCTCACAATATGTACCTTTTCAATATAAAATTTCGACCCGGCCTAATATATATTAGAAAAATATTAAATGATAAACTGCAAGGTATCGATGTCGTCATACAGGAACTAATCGAGAAGCATACAGAAAAAGAAGACGACGCTATAGAATTGATAAAGGCTAACTCAAAGTACTTCTATAATTTCGCAAAAAGATAGTCGAAAAACCATGCGACTATCGGACCTTTAAAAAATGAGAACAGTGCTTTATCTGATGATCTAACAGAAGTATCTGAAATATTAAGAGCTCAGTACGAATCATCTTTCAGTATCCCAAAAACTGACAAATTGATATGCGATAGAAATGCGTTCTTTGAAGAAGAACCACAAGGGGAAAGTATAACGGATTTCGACTTTACGACGGATGATATTACACAAGCCATAGGGAAACTAAAAACACACTCAGCGCAGGACCGGATAAATGGAATGCCACACTGATAAAAAACTGCAAGAATGCAATCGCTGAGCCCCTATACTGGATATGGAGACGATCACTAGACACGGGAAAAATACCGGGCATCCTGAAGAGCGCGAACATAGTCCCAATATATAAAGGAGGAGATCGATCCGAGGCCAAAAACTATAGGCCAGTATCGCTTACATCCCATCTCACTAAAATATTTGAAAGAATAGTTAGACAGAAAATCTGACTTTTTAGAAACTAAGAAAAAATTCACTGGTAACCAACACGGGTTTCGATCAAGCAGATCATGCCTATCACAACTAATGGAACACCTCAACAACATTATTGATTCACTTGAAAGTAATGAAAACTATGATGTACTATACACAGACTTTGCTAAAGCGTTCGACAAGTGTGACCACGGAATCATAATACATAAACTGAAATATATGGGAATAACAGGAAAAGTAATGAAATGGATATATAATTTCCTTAATGAGCGGCGGCAAGTCGCTACAGTACAAGGAGTATCTTCATCAGAATCAGAGGTCCTCAGCTCAGTACTACAAGGAACAGTATTAGCTCCGCTACTTTTCATAATCATTCTAACTGACATAGATGAGGACGTTACCAGATACAGCACAGTAACATCATTTGCGGATGACACAAAGATCAGTAGAAAAATAAGAAACCCAGAAGACATAGGATCTCTACAAACCGACATAAACAGAATCTACAAGTGGACGGAAGACAACAATATGAAGTTTAACACCGAGAAATTTCAGCTTTTACGGTACGTTAAAGAGAAGACCTAAAATTCATGTTATATTATACCCCAAATTGACAGGAAATTCAGAGAAATTCCAGAGCATAGGATTTAGGGGTTGTAATGACTGATGATGCGAAATTTGAAACACAAAATAAGATAGCAGTAAACAGAGCAAAGAGAATAACGGGTCAGATATTGAGAACCTTTTTAACGAAGGGATAGGAATGTAATGATTCCTCTACTGAAAACCCTGATAATACCCAAATTGGAATACTGCTTGGTCCTAACATCCCCATATAAAAAAGAAGACATTAGACAGCTGGAAGGGATCCAGAGAAGCTTCACAGCCAAGATCAATGGGTGCAGAGAACTAAATTACTGGGAAAGGTTACGCGAACTAGACCTATATTCACTGGAAATGAGAAGAGAGAGATACGCCATTATTTACACTTGGAAAATAATGGAGAAACTAATCCCTAATCTTACTCCGAACCCTATAACTCCCCAAACAACGGTGGAAAGTAGAAACGGTAGACTGTGTCGTATTCCCAAATTGAAGGCGAGACAGGGAACATCCTTAACCCTGAAAGAAAATAGTTTTGTAGCGAGAGGATCAAAACTGTTTAATCAGCTGCCCAAAGACCTAAGAAACACGAAGGGAGTTGCAGTGGAAATCTTCAAAAGAAGACTAGACGCCTGGCTCAGAACAATCCCCGATGAGCCGGGCGTACCTGGCTATGTGAGGTGGAGAGCGCAAGAATCCAACTCACTACTTCACCAGGCCAACTCGACAGGAGGGGCGACAAGCTTGACCTTCGCGAAATGAGAAATCATCTCGCGAAACCCTTGTAAGGTAAGGTAATATATATATATATATATATATATCGCTCTCATAACACATACCAACTGAAAACGAAGACAGCTGCTTGAATATTTGTATGCATAGTTTTAGGCTCGTCTGAGAAATCTGTGTAATTGTATATTGGGTGACATGTACTGTGACGAATAATGCTGACTTTGAAACGAGTAACCACAGTTTAGAAAACATAGTTGTAAATATATTTGTAATACGAATCAGTGACAATTAATCCGAGATAATGCCACCCATCTGATGTGCGACGTATGACAACCGAAACTTTAAACGCAGTATCCACCCCCGCCTACATATAGATATATTTATAATAATAATTAAGATTCTGTTAGGGGAAAAGTTATAACATATATGTATATATACTTCTACATGAAAACTCTTTATATAACCATTTATATTAAAATAAAATCTCTCTCTCTCTCTCTCTCTCTCTCTCTCTCTCTCTCTCTCTCTCTCACAAAACGTATTGTGTATCACATTGAATCTAACAATCTAATTTTTTATTCTCAACATGGATTTAGGCGACATAGATCCTTTCTGACAAACCTGTTAGAGTTTTTCCATAATATGCATACACTGTACGATGCAAGTAGGGCAATAGATATAGTGTATCTCGACTTTCAGAAAGCCTTTGACAAAGTCCCTCACGCTAGATTGATGGCTAAAGTCAAAGGACTAGGAATCACCGGGCTCGTTTCCAACTGGATTGAGGATTGGTTAAAAGATAGAAAGCAGAGAGTGGTAATAAATGGAGTGGCTTCGGAGTGGGCGCCCGTCACCAGTGGTGTCCCACAGGGTTCCGTTCTGGGTCCTTTACTTTTTATCATCTATATTAACGATATAGACGTCGGGCTTCTAAGTGCAATCTCCAAATTTGCAGACGATACGAAATTAGGAAGTAGTGTAGGTACTGAGGAGGGCGTAAGAACACTTCAGAACGATCTTGACAGGTTGGGCGAATGGTCTGCTACTTGGCAGATGCCATTCAACTTGGACAAATGTAAGGTAATGCACATAGGTTATAAAAACCCGAAGACTGATTACTCTCTCTTGGGAAGGAACTTGACTGAGACCGATCTAGAGAAAGACTTAGGAGTCTATATCAGCAACGATCTGAAACCGTCGAAGCACTGTGCAGAAGTCGAAAAGAGGGCCTTAAAATTATTAGGTTATATTAAAAGACAGTTCCAGTTTCGGAACAAGGAGACTGTAATGTCTCTATAATTCTCTAGTCAGCCCTCAACTGGAATACTGTGCGCAGTTTTGGTTTCCATCCCTCAGGAAGGATATAGAAAGGTTAGAAAGAGTACAAGCAAGGGCTACAAAATTGATCCCTTCAATGAGAATGCAAAGCTACCAACGGACGGAGATTGGAGCGCCTAAATCTGTTCACCTTAGAGACGAGGAGGTTGCGGGGTCAGCTTATTCAAGTCTTCAAGATGCTCAAAGGAATAGACAGGGTAGATTACAGAAACGTATTCTTACTTAATGCCAATCCGACAAGAAATAATGGGTTTAAACTGGAACTAAAGACATTTAGGACCTCCGTCTGCGGAAATTTCTTTTCCTATAAAATAGTTAATATCTGGAACCAACTTCCCTCAGAGGTTGTTTCCAGTCAAAGTGTAAATGTGTTTAAAAATAGGCTAGACAAAGTACTGAATACTCTCATAGTTTAAGATTAAAACATAACATAACTTTGCAGGAGTTCGCTTGCACGGTGTTTCTGTGAGCATGCTAAATATAGTTATTTATATATTCTCCACTTTCCTGTAAAATTTCCTTGGCTACTTTTCCAGGGTCAAGGTATTTTCTTCAACCTTTTTCCGTACCTGCCTCTGGCAGGGAGGGAGCGGAGGGTGGGGAGAGAGCCTTATACTTTTCTATCCAGTTTTCTACTACTGCTAGGATAGTTGAAAGAAAAATAAACTAGTTTAATAACAGGAACCTCCCAGAGTGGACCGGAAGGTCTTTGAGGCTTCCTCTTGTCCTTGTAACTCCTTGTAACTCTCTCGTGCGGTAAAAACTTATGGACCGCCCACTCAAAATTCGTTCAACAACCTACCACTAAATTTCGTTCAACCAATGAATGTTTTGCTTTCTGAAAATGCGGTCGAGGGGGAAATCTTTTCTTCAGCACGCCCCATTCTAGGGGACCTTCTCCGTGCCCTATAAAAACAGTAGCAGTGATATATGTGAATCATTTTACTGGTGGAGAAGCTTTTCGGTTGTCCTATGAACTAAGACGAATGCCCCGATATCTTGTTGTAAGCAATTTTACTTCGTATATATTCTGTTAATATCTCTGTTCTAAATATACAGATGTAGTCTTATTCAATTGTGCGCTGGGTAAATTATATAAAAGATAATTCCCCTGTATCAACATTTATATAGAAGTGTGTTGTCTGTGAAGTTTTTGTGGTTATTAATTTTGTGATTACTGATTTTGTGATTTATTGTGATGGTGCCTAATTTTATCTTTATATTGTTTTATCTGAAAGGACCAACTCATCCAGAAACAATTACCTAGACGAATTTGCTTCTCCGCCTGTATACCTCTGCAGTGATACGATGTTAGCACTGTTATTTTATCTATTTATATTCAGAACCGAGATTCATGCGTATATTCCAGTTATATATATACATATATATATATATATATTATATATATATATATACAGTATATCCCATTCTCCCCGTATACATTATTATTTTACAGAGCTAATGCGTGTGTTCATTTGATGGGGTGCGTGGACAGCGACAGCGTATTTTCAAGCCAGACTCTGCAGGATCTGGCACCACAAGGCCCTTAACCCGATTCAGACCCTCTCCCTAGAAACACAAACGGCTCGACTAGCACCGACTACATTATGTAAGCAATATGTAAATCAAAACAGTCTATTGTTTAAGGGTTTGTCTCGGCATCTCATGTAACTAATTCCTGTTACATAAAAGCTCTTGAAATGAATGGCGCATTAGATTTTGTTTTTTCGATTTTTATTTTAAAGCCCTGACGAGATTTTACTTCAATGTATGCTGCAGTATGAGAGTACGTTGGAACAGGAACTTCAAATCAGCGACCTTGAGGAGAAAGAAGACGTTTTTATTTTAAAATAATCGCCATACAATTATCTCTCTTTTTATCTTGTGAAAATAATAATAATAATAATCATTACAATAATAATAATAAAGCGCGGTTTACTGTAATATTTTTCTTTTTTCTCTTAGGGACAAGCCGATTGTTTTATACGAAGAGAGGCCCCGAAACACGGAATGTGAGATAATCGAAGAAACGATGTAAGTCTTATTCTTTGGTGTGTGTGTGTGGTGTGTGTGTGTGTGTGTGTGTGTGTGTGTGTTGGCAGGATAAGAATAAACCAGGCATTTTCAACATTGGGTAAAACTATGGGTAAGATTTTAAGCCGTATTTAAAAAAGGTGTATCTGATATATTTATAAATTAGTTGTAGCACAATCCTTGTTATTAAACCAAAACTTCATTTATAGCATACATCTTATTTTACGTAATATATACTGTGCGTGTGTGTATATATATATCAGGTCATCCAATAAGTAATGTCGTTTTTTAGATCGGAATTTGAAGGACAAAAAAAACTCAACTGAAACTCTTTAATCTAGTATATATTTTCCATCGGAATCAATGACTCTCTGCCAACGTCCTACAAGCTTTTTAATGCCATGTTTATAAAATTCAGGCGGTTTTGAGGCAAAAAACGTACAAAGACTGGTGTGCAGGTCATCTAAAGAAGTATACTGTTTCTCGTCAAGATAGTTTTGCAGACTCCTGAAGAGATGATAATCTGAAGGCACAAGGTCTGGAGAATATGGAGGATGTGGAGGTTTTTCCCACCCAAGCTCCTCAATTTTTGCAGAAGTGACTTGAGCGGTGATTGTTTGGTTGTGTGGTAAGGTTTCAAAGTGTATTACACCACCTTTATCCCACCAAACACTAAGCAACACCTTCCGAGGGTGAAGATTTGGTTTGGCTGTGGTGTCGCTGGTTCTCCGGCACAAACTCACTGTCGACGACGCTTAACATTCTGGTACAGTATCTACTTTTCATCACCAGTCACTAAACGGTGCAAAAACGGATCTTGGAGTTCACGGGA
This sequence comes from Bathynomus jamesi, assembly GCA_023014485.1. NCBI lineage: Eukaryota > Metazoa > Arthropoda > Malacostraca > Isopoda > Cirolanidae > Bathynomus > Bathynomus jamesi. The sequence continues at coordinate 665,936 of JAJOZX010000879.1, read as the reverse complement.
ATGAAGAGCTGTGCTAATGTATACCCGCACCCTCAGATTGTCGACCGACAATTCATGTGGCACCCATTTTCCTAACTTAGGCACTTTCCCGAGTTGTTGCAAATGTCGATGGATGGTGGACGGGGATGAATTGAGTTTCTGGGCCAATTCTTCGACAGTTGTTGAACAGTCTTCTTCAAGTGCGGCTAACAGCAGGTCATCATCAAACTCAGCAGGGCGTCCAGAGCGTGCTGCATCTGTCAAACAGCAGTCACCATTCCTAAACTTTTGAAACCATCTTTGACATTTCCTCACATGCAGAATATCGTTGTCGTAAACTTCCTGAATGTTTCACGTTGCTTCAGTAGCACTATTCCCTTTTTTGAACTCGTAAAGCATTATATGCCTGATATGCTCTTCTGATACCGCCATGTTTATGAGGGGTTCACATACAGCAAAACACACGTCTTCACTGGTCAAGGTCTGTAAAATATGTAGCAAAACACGATAGATCTCCTCTTAGATATAACCTTCGGAAAATTTATGCTTAAACCAAGTAAGACCAGTTTAAACTTAATCTATCGTAAAAAACGACATTACTTATGGGATGACCTGATATATATATATATTATATATATATATAATATATATATATATAGCTTTAAGAAGTATAAAATTAGGAGTAAGCCTGTGTGTGTGTGTATATATATATATATATATATGCGAGCTCGCTGAGATATGTACCACACTAGGTACGAATCTGCGGTAAAATAAAGAAAGGAAAAAAAAATATATATATGCGAGCGTCCTCACTTTATACAATTCGTGTGTTTGCTTCATTCACAAATGAGAAGCTGATGGCGACCTCACTAAACACAAGGCTATCATTAGATTCATAATCGCAGAAGTCAATTTTTTTAAGAAAGCTAAATAGTTGTTCCCAAGAGTCAGAAATGAAATAAAGCAGAGATAATGATACCCACACACATTTGAGAATAAACTTTGATAAGGTTGTGGGTTCCACACGATTCGTGGTATACGTAGCTGTTTTATAAAGCTCATAATTACGGGATCGAACATTAACTGCAGTGCTAAAGAGTCATAACAATAGAACCATTCTCTATTTCTAACAAATACCCCGAACCAGTGGGTAGCATGGCTACCAAGTGAATCGATGTTAGTAGTATAGCCGAAAAAGGGGAGAGTGCAAGAATGTTGCAAGTGATTACGTAATGTTGCAAAGGGGGTGGGGGTTGTTGCAAAGGGGGTGGGGTGTTGCAAAAATAATAATAATAAAAATAAAATTAAAAAAAAAACCCAAAAGGCCCTTTGTTGCCAACCGGGGTTGCAAGGGGCATGCAACTTGGAGGCGGAGTTCTCCCCCAAGCTATTCCCCCAAAGGGCCAGAAAGGAGAGAAAGGAGGAGAGGTGTTCACCTGGCAGGAGCCAAGTGCATATTAAGACTTCAGCCGAGTAGGCGTTGTTTTATAGGCTCCTAGTCAGCCAGTTGGCTGAATCAGTCAGTTGGCTGAGCCAAGGGGGGTAGGGGTACACCTGAAGGAGAGAGAGAGAGAGAGAGAGAGTAGGTGCCTTTGATTGCAAGGCATGCAACTTGGAGGCGGAGTTCTCCCCCAAGCTATTTTCGTTTACCTAACCTAAGAGGCCTCTAAGGGGTTTTCCCAAAGGGCCAGAAAGAGAAGGACCAGAGGTCCTTGCTCGGCTGGGAGCCGAGCTTGTAATGACTCCGTCAGTCGTCTCTCGGTCTTTTATAAACCTCTTCTGGCTGAGTTGCCAGATAGCGCCATGTATTCAGTTGCCAGATAGCGCCATGTATTCAGTTTTGCCAGATAGCGCCATGTATTCCAGATAGCAAAAACCATATATTAATCATCCATTTATAGTGTACCACAATATATATTTATATGACGGTAGTTAATCGATGAATCCAATTAAATTCTGTTTATTAAATAAATAATTTTTACACTTAATTTTTATTATAAATATTTAAGTCACGAATAACGAAACGAAATGAAAATTTACGAAACAATTCAAAACACACGCTCCTCATTCCCCCAAATCCCCCCGCCCATCTGTACTTGTATATATAATAAACTAATGAATCACTCGTGCTCACAAACCATATAAAATACCACAATATATTTATATAGTTAATCAATTGGAAGATTCAACCATATAAAATACCACAATATATTTATATAGTTAATCAATTGGAAGATTCAACCATATAAAATACCACAATATATTTATATAGTTAATCAATTGGAAGATTCATTTAAGGTTGAAATTAGCCAAAACACAATCCGCTATAACGGGGCCGGACGACTAATGACATCTTTATATTTTCTCCAATAGATTTAATGCTCGTAACCCCGACCCAATCCCAAATATAAATACGTCTAGAATACAATCAAAAGCACGCACAAAGAGTTCATCGTTAGCTACATTATTAAACACAAGTTTATAAACACGCTTTTCCAATCGAGGGTTTATTTCTACCGATTCCTCCCCCACCCTGACCCGTACCCCATAAGTTTTAGGTCCTGTTGAGACAAAAGAGTCGGCGTATGCGTTGTCCCCATACTCATCCTTGATCTCATCAGTGAGCTCGCCGAGGAACTCCCCAATAGCGGGCATGTATTCACCCTCCATCTCTCTGAATATCACGCTATCTGTATCGGCATACAATACTCTCCGCCCAAGAGAATGCAATAGACCCCAAAGTTTTATACGGGCGTTGTGAAGCTGGCCACAGGTATGACGGTAGTTAATCGATGAATCCAATTAAATTCTGTTTATTAAATAAATAATTTTTACACACTTAATTTTTATTATAGATATTTAAGTCACGAATAACGAAACGAAATGAAAATTTACGAAACAATTGAAAACACACGCTCCTCATTCCCCCACCACTCATCTGTACTTGTATATATAATAAACTAATAAACCACTCGTGCTCACAAACCATATAAAATACCACAATATATTTATATAGTTAGTCAATTGGAAGATTCAACCATATAAAATACCACAATATATTTATATAGTTAATCAATTGGAAGATTCAACCATATAAAATACCACAATATATTGATATAGTTAATCAATTGGAAGATTTATTTAAAGTTGAAATTAGCCAAAACACAATCCGCTATAACGGGGTCATCTTTATATTTTCGAAGAACACCTGCTTCTTGAGAGATCTTCCTTCCAGACCGCTCTTGATAAGTCTCCCTTCACTCTAAATGAAATGAAAATTTACGAAACAATTCAAAACACACGAGGAAAGGGATACCGACAATCTGGGTCAAATCGATTCACCCGAGGCGATTTTTTTCTGACCATAATTTTACCTTTCTCCCAGACAGCTTGAACAAATCCTCTCTTGACTCCATTTCTTAGATATACCCACAATTATATATATATATATATATATATATATATATATATATAGAGAGAGAGAGAGAGAGAGAGAGAGTTTTGTTCAAATAAAGGAATATGCTTGTATCTTTTGCCAGCAAATTCCATTCACGTAACCTAGAATTTTTCTATCACCCATAGTTTTCGAGAAAATAATATTTCCATTTACTCAGTTTTCCCAAAATATTATTTAAAATTAAGTGTACTAATTTAAATTTACTTTCTTTTTTCCAGGTTAACTATACCCACAATTATAATAAATAATAATCGAATTACGGACGATTGTTCGAACACAATTGTTCGAGCACAATTGTTTGAAAACCATAGTTCGAAAAACAGTTGTTCGAAGCAACAATTATTCGACGTTATAATTGTTCGAATGAACAACCAACTAAATAAAATCTTAGTTGCCAAGACGCAAATACGAAGACGTAAATAAGAAGGTTAGCCTCTTCATTTAAACTATAACATTTATAGTGCTGCAGTTAAACCACCCTTAAAATGGCAGTTTGTTTCTAGTGAGAAAGGAAAGCCAATGCTCTTAGTGAATGGGTTTTTATATGTAAGAGACCTAAACTAACCTAACCTAACCTAACCATAATTTGCAATTATAGTTTACCTTGACTTTCATATGCTTCTATCCTGTTTTATTAATAAAGATTTTTAACTTTGAATAACGTATGAATAAAGATTTTTAACTTTTAATGTTTTTTAATACTTTTTGTTTTTCGAACTATGGTTTTCGAACAATTGTGTTCGAACAATCGTCCGGCAACGATAATAATCAGCGAAAGAAATAAGGTATGCATACCTGAAAGGAACGCACCGAGGGAACAGAAAAAACGAACATCAAAGAAGAGTGGAAATTTTTTAGACGCAGCCAACACATTTCAGCTGCTAAATACTCTCCAGCAATTACAAAACCAGCTGACAAATATAAATATAGAAATCCGAGAGCCGGACAGAAGGTACGAACAAAGACACTTCATGCGTTATCGGGACAACAGGTACCGACAAAGATAAAAAGAGGTAAATTCTCGGAGGACCACAAGGCAACGAAACCGGCACCCTCATCGGAAAACAAAGCGGAACCACCTGTATGCGAAAAAGAAAGAGAAAAAATAAAATAATCCTAGCCAACATACAGGGCCTTAAATCAAACCAGTCCACGAACAAAGTTGCATACCTGAAAGGACTCATGCAAGAAGCCGGAGCAGACTTTGCATGCCTCACGGAAACTCATCTAAAGGACTGCCAGGCGAACTGTGAAAATTGTGAGTCCTGTATTGACAAAAAAGAAATACAAATTGACAACTATAACATCCTCCGAGCCGACAGAACAGTGAGACGTAAAGGAGGATGTGCTATTTACACACGCGAAAGGCACATAGCAGAAATGGCTATAAGTACCTCAAACAACTACGTAGAATGTGTAGCAGCAAAAATTGAAAAAATAAATATGGTACTAATTTTAATGTACAGACCCCCAAACACGCCAACCTCAAAATTTTCAGATTCCATTACAGAGGTAAGAAACTTAGTAAAAGATCTACACTCTCCAACCCCAAATATTTTTCTCTGTGGTGATTTTAATTTCCCATTCCTGAAATATAAAAGGATAGGAAAAAATATATGTATCCACCAGGACAAGGGGGGCACACGAGAAGACCAGGAGCAGGTAAAAATGCTACTAGCTTTAGCTGATGAATTTATGTTAACGCAAGAAATAACAGAAAACACAAGAAAAAACAACTGCCTAGATTTGGTATTCACAAACAACAGTAATCTAATTGATAATGTAGAAATCTCCCCAACTATGATATCAGACCACAATATCATTGAAATAACAACTAATATAAAGGCAACAGGAAAGGAAAGAACACGCACAACAGAACGAAGCAAATTCGAAATTTTTAATTTTCACTCCAAAGCTATAAACTGGGAAGATGTGACATCCAGCATGGAAGTAATAGATTGGAAAACCATTTTCGAGGCCAAGACAACGGAAGAGATGCTAATGACGTTAGAGGAGAAGACGTTAGAAATTGTGGAAAAACATGTCCCAAAGATACAACAAAGAGGAAAGAGAAGCAGGTTCGAAAGACAAAAGAGGGCATTGTTCCGAAAGAGAAAAAGAGTGACTGCAAAATTAAGTAATTGTAAAGATAACAACATCAGAAAAATATTAAATGATAAACTACAAAGTATCGATGTCGTCATACAGGAACAAATCGAGAAGCATACAGAAAAAGAAGAAGATGACGCTATAGAAGCGATAAAGGTTAACTCAAAGTACTTCTATAATTTCGCAAAAAGAAAGTCGAAAAACCAAGCGACTATCGGACCTTTAAAAAATGAGAACAGTGATTTATCTGATGATCTGACAGAAGTATCTGAAATATTAAAAGCTCAGTATGAATCATCTTTCAGTATCCCAAAAACTGACAAATTGATTTGCGATAGAAACACGTTCTTTGAAGAAGAACCACAAGGGGAAAGTATAATGGATTTCGACTTTACGACGGATGATATTACACAAGCCATAGGGAAACTAAAAACACACTCAGCGGCAGGACCGGATAAATGGAATGCCACACTGATCAAAAACTGCAAGAATGCAATCGCTGAGCCCCTATGCTGGATATGGAGACGATCATTAGACACGGGAGAAATACCGGGCATCCTGAAGAGCGCGAACATAGTCCCAATATATAAAGGAGGAGATCGATCCCAGGCCAAAAACTATAGGCCAGTGTCGCTTACATCTCATCTCACTAAAATATTTGAAAGAATAGTTAGACAGAAAATCTATGACTTTTTGGAAACTCAGAAAAAATTCAATGATAACCAACACGGGTTTCGATCAGGCAGATCATGCCTATCACAACTAATGGAACACTACAACAACATTATTGATTCACTTGAAAGTAATGAAAACTATGATGTACTATACACAGACTTTGCTAAAGCGTTCGACAAGTGTGACCACGGAATCATAATACATAAACTGAAATATATGGGAATAACAGGAAAAGTAGGGAAATGGATATATAATTTCCTTAGTGAGCGGAGGCAAGTCGTTACAGTACAAGGAGTATCTTCATCAGAATCAGAGGTCCTAAGCTCAGTACCACAAGGAACAGTATTAGCTCCACTACTCTTCATAATCATGCTAACTGACATAGATGAGGACGTTACCAGAGACAGCACAGTAACATCCTTTGCGGATGACACAAAGATCAGTAGAAAAATAAGAAACCCAGAAGACATAGGATCTCTACAAACCGACATAAACAAATCTACAAGTGGACTGAAGACAACAATATGAAGTTTAACACCGAGAAATTTCAGCTATTACGGTACGGAAAAAGAGAAGACCTAAAGTGCGTGGAATATTATACCCCAAATGGACAGGAAATTCAGAGAAATTCCAGAGCAAAAGATTTAGGGGTTGTAACGACAGATGATGCGAAATTTGAAACACAAAATAAGATAGCAGTAAACAGAGCAAAGAGAATAACGGGTCAGATATTGAGAACCTTTAAACGAAGGGATAGGAATGTAATGATTCCTCTACTGAAAACCCTGATCATACCCAAATTAGAATACTGCTCGGTCCTAACTTCCCCATATAAAAAAGAAGACATTAGACAGCTGGAGGGGATCCAAAGAAGCTTCACAGCCAAGATCAATGGGTGCAAAGAACTAAATTACTGGGAAAGGTTACGAGAACTAGACCTATATTCACTGGAAAGGAGAAGAGAGAGATACACCATTATTTACACTTGGAAAATAATGGAGAAACTAGTCCCTAATCTTACTCTGAATCCCATAACTCCCCAAACAACGATGGAAAGTAGAAGCGGTAGACTGTGTCGTATTCCCAAATTGAAGGCGAGACAGGGAACATCCTTAACCCTGAAAGAAAATAGTTTTGTAGTGAGAGGACCAAAACTGTTTAATCAGTTGCCCAAAGACCAAAGAAACACGAAGGGAGTTGCAGTGGAAATCTTCAAAAGAAGACTAGACGCCTGGCTCAGAACAATCCCCGATGAGCCGGGCGTACCTGGCTATGTGAGGTGGAGAGCGCAAGAATCCAACTCACTACTTCACCAGGCCAACTCGAGAGGAGGGGCGACAAGCTTGACCTTCGCGAAATGAGAAATCATCGCGCGGAACCTTTGTAAGGTTGTAAGGTAAGGTAAGGTGTATATATATATTATATATATATATATATATATATATATATATATATGGAAAAAGAGAGAGTTTTGTTCAAATAAAGGAATCCAGTGGTGGCCAACCGATGCGGGCCATTTTTAGGTTTAATTCGGATGCGCCAAATATAATGTGAAAAATATTTACCTTAATTTTTAGTTTACGTCTTAACTGCTTAAATCTTTGATTTTTAATATTTAGTGTTAGAAGAAGTGAAAATTTAGCACAATTCATACTAGGCCTCGATGCGACACTTCAAAGTACTTGATAATATTTTGGGAAAATGGAAATATTATTTTCTCGAAAACTATGGGTGATAGAAAAATTCTGAAACCATATTTGGAATCAGTATCAAATGTTCTATAAGAATCACCAAATAATTTTCAAAGGAGTAATACGAGCATTAAATCTATTGGTGAAAATTTAAAGATGTCATTAGTCGTCCGGCCCCGTTATAGCGGATTGGTACACGTCATAGCTCCACCCAGCTACATCGGCAGCCAATCACTACGAACATCTGGTCTTTTGGGGCGGAGCTTGGCGATTGTGCATATAAAAGGGGATATTTTTCAGTTGGGAGTAACAGTAGCTATTTTCGCGTCAGTGAATAATCATTCCCTCCACCATGGACCTGTACGTCTCCCCGGATTTGTATGAAGAAAGTGACACTGCAGCATTAACGGCAATTAATCTTTTTAACGCGATTGACCGTGATGAATTATTTCCAACGCAAACCGTTGAAGATATTTGCAGTGACGCTCCTTACAATCCGACGCAAGGGACTACCATAGAAATGTAAGTGACTATAATTCGATTTATATATATGGAGGGTTGTAGTATCTCGTCAAATACTTCATTTAGATACTCGCCAAAAATCGAATTTTTTTTATGGTAATCAATGTTATTTGGTTTTACCTCTTATCCCCATTATGCTAAAATCGAAATTTTTTATGGTAATCAATGTTATTCCTCTTAAATGAACCAAAGATATCTTCACATAATGGGGATCTGCCTGTATACTCTGTATATGTTTTAAAAGAATGAACATTATTCCTTTAAGGTCCGATGAGGATTTGACGTGTTATACAATCTTTTGAAGAATCTCGTGTCATGAATACGGAGGATATACTGATCAGTCAGCAATGTCACACCGAAATAATGTAAGTGTTTTTCGATCTTTTTGGAGTAAGAAGACAATATATTTTCATAAATTTATTAAATGAAAGAAATCAGTACAATAACCAACTACAGAATATACCGTTACAAACATGCGAACAAAAACATTATATTATACAACGAGTACGTACAATTGGAAAACGGATTTTTATCTGTCTGCATACCATTTCATCGTTTCGGCGAGTGTGACACGGGTCAAATAAATTTAAAAAATTTATAAATTCTTTATCACATGACATATGCGTGAGAAATGAGACGCAGTACATTCCGCAAACATTACTAAAATATCCTTGTATACGAAATGGGTTCCATACAACTTCGGGAATATGTAACTGAGCGAGAAATTTTACAATAATAGGGTCACTCCAGGGTTGAGTACCGAGTGAATCAAAATAGTACAGGCGCTGTCTATTTTTAAAATAGACAGCGATCCAATGAATCCCTTCATTACTGATGACATCTGTGTTCACAATAAGACTACCGCATTCTCGCGTACTTGGCAAACTCGATGTTTCATTCTTCGCAAACACGCCGATAAATTTGGAACGTGTGACTCGTTCCATTACTTTCTGAAGTGTATTAGCATCCATTTTAAAAGTCAGTGATAACGCTCCTAAATCTGTCTACTTCTATTAGGGCTTGCGATTCGAGATATACTAGTACACTAATAGGAGCGTCTATAGGCTTGGCGAATTCCAGCCGCACTGAGATGTTTCCGCTCTGTTGTGGGGTTAAATGGGTATTTACGCTAGCAGATAAGTCAGGTGTAATGTCAAACGGATAAAGGTTAAATTGATCAATGAATTCTTCCTGCGTTACACCATTACCAAGCTCATCACAATCACCTGCAATATGGGTCAGATTACTATAGGCTCTGGCACAAAGAGGTAACACAGCGTCTGATGAATAGTCCGTACCCATTATTCCACCCAAAGCAGTGCCATTAACGTATAGAGTTATATTTTTAAGTCCGAAATTCTCGAATTTAAAGGCACTCATTTTATATTTTCCATTCACCGAAGCATGGTCCTGCATACCGATTAATATCCTTTTAGGAAGATTTCCCAGGGCAATGTTTTCTATCTGCTTCGATGCCAACCCTGCAGGAACCGTATATAGTTTGATTTGCACTCTGTTAATAGGATATTTCACTGTAGCGTTTAGTAAATTTTTCTCAATTTCTAATTGTTTTGGTGAACTTAATTTCACTCGCCGTACGCGGAGGTATGTGTCCATAATGTGAACCACAACTGGCTTTGCACCCTCTTCTTGATCAGCATCCAGATTTAAGCAGATCTCAGGACTCGTGCGGGTGAGCTTTATTTTCATATCCACCCCGTTGACAAGCAACTTCTCCTGGAAAGTGAAATCTGTGTGCAAGCGTCCAAAACACTCGTATATTTTCTTTTTAGAATTTTTAAATTTGTCCTTTATACTATTTTCATCTTTAGTTTGATAATATCCCTCGGCACTTAAAAAGGTAGCCTTCGCTTCTTTGGAAAAGTTGAGGACATTTTCCAGATAGGCTCGGAGATGATAGTACCCCGTGCCTGCCGATATGTTGGTCTGATTTAAATATACGTCACACTGGTTGAATATGGAGTGCAGAAAGTTTGTTTCAGGGTATACAGCATATTTGTCATCGCAGACCGTTCCATCAGAATGGGCTATACGTAGCTTAGCGTACATGTGCACACAGCTTGGATCAAAAAAGTAAGGGCCTGAGCTGGGTATCACGAATTCTATAGGTGCACTCGGGGAACTAATTGTGTTTAAAGGGTTAATTGTAATAAAGTCACTGTGCTCAATAGAAACTTGGGTTGGAGGCAGCTCAAAAAGGGACAGCTCCGAATTACAGCATTGTGAACTACATGGGTGGATGAAGCGTGCCATGGCGAAATAGTGACTCCTCTCTCGACAAGTGGTAACAAACTATGATTCATGAGATCAATGTCCTTAGCTTATATCAGTCAAAAAAGTGGTCAACCATAGGTTTCATTCGCTTACAGCACTTCTTTTTTGATAGCCTTTTACGTTTAATACCACGTGACCCCTTCTTCTTCCGGGCAGCTCTCTTCTTCTTCTTCCCGCCACCACGCATTTTTCTCTTTGCATCTTTGATGATTTCGTCCCGTGTACGCTTTAAATGTTTTTTTAGAGCTTCTTTAGGTTTAGCCCCGGCCAATATGTCTTCTGCAGTGTTAATACCTGATTGTAGCGCTTTTCTTCCGAGGTATCTGGCCCCCCTCTTCAGCAAAGGAACAGCCGTACGTAGTATGGATGAAAAAATGGACCCAAGTCCACTACCGCGCTGGTATCTCACCCCTCGATAGACGGTGAAAGGCTTTCTATCCATTATAACTCAGTGCGTCGAAAGTGTAGCTTCACTGTTAAGCTCCCGTTACCGAATGGGAAGTTTTCACCCTCAATCGTTCTTATATATATTGAGATATTGGTTATTAAATTAGTTGCGACATTCACATAATGGGGTCTGTCATATGTAATACTCAAACTCCTTCCTCTATGGTTGGGGATGTGAGCAATGCGCAGCAGGCGTGCCTGGGTATCCCCAACAAACTGGTGCTCCACTATATTACTGTAAATATAGCACATGTCTGGGGACCTTTCAGCCAATTTCTCCATCTTCAATTGATACATTAATCTGGACAAGTCATGCTGTGTCTCGTGAAATGTGTCTCTTTGGAAGACTGCGCTATGTCGGCCATTGGTTAGAATTTGGAACTTTCTATGGTCTTTAATACGTCTGTTAGTCTTTGATTTTAGGATTAGTGTATGTGCAGGGTTGTTTACGATTTCGTATACTAAATCATTCGTAAGGTTTGAGTTTCTTAAACTTACGTTTAAGCCTCTCACAACATCCTCGGCCGAACCATATTGACCCGGTCCTAGTCTTACTTCTGTACTGTAATACCGTGCAACCTTAGTCCGAGCGATACGCATAGTTTCATCCATAGCTACCCCAGCTTTTTCACACTCGTCAATGTCTCTAAGAATCGTAAAAACGGTTTCTTTATGTTCAATATTTAAAAAGATGGTGTCCAGCTGAATTTCGCATATCCCCACCTCATACGAATCACGACCCAATTCAATGTGCTTGTGGAGCTCTGTTACAAAGTTGGCTAGTGTGTTAGGGTGTACAGACAGGGACGAGGAGGACGGGAGTGTGACGTAGAAATGGTTAGGAGCCATGTTGCATACTATTTAAGCTTCATTATTGCATCAGCTTTTATATAGGTGTTGAAGCTTTCTGGGTACCCTAGCCATTTCACCAGGTACATTTTTCTCTTTCCTGAACCTTTGCTTCCTAAAATTTTCTCAATTTTAAACATTTTTTCCTAAATTAAACGCAACTTTCTGCAATTCCTCGCGGTAAAAGCCTCCTGAGATTTCTTCCCCATTCAAATCTTCAATGTAATACATCATTATCTCACCTTTAGGTTTCATAGCCCTAACTTTAAAAATCTCGCGTGTCCATCCTTGCTCAAAACCCTTTGCGAATTTATTCCCCGAACGTGACAGCCTTACATAATCATTGATTTTGAAGCGCTCAGAGTGTGGTGGTGATGGTGGTTATCCATCTCTTCTCGGGAGCGTACCTCTTTCTAAAACTTCGTTAGGTGTTATCCCAATCGTGCGATGGTGTGAGCGGTTGTAGGATGATGCCAATGATTCCAGAATGTCTAGAAATCTGTATGTGTTTTTATGTGTAAAATAGCGGTGCATGCGTTCCTTTATGGTGCGCTGAACTCTTTCAGCTAAAGAAGCCTTATGTATACAATTGGTTGTGTAATAGCTGATATTAAACTCTGTCAACATGTTCTGAAAAGCACGGCCTATAAATTCCTTCCCCATATCCGTACAAAAATAGCCAGGAACCCTGTTTTCTTTTAACATTAGCGTTTTGGTGGCTTTAGCAACTGTTTCAGGGGATTTATTTTTCATAGGAACTAGCCACAGATATCTAGAGAATACGTCTATTATGAATAGAATGTAGCGGTAACCATCGTTATACACAGAATATCTTTGCATGTCTGTTAAATCTGCTTGCCAAATAGAATCAATCGAGGAAGCCACTGTCTTGGCTGTTTTAAACCTTTTTCTCACAGGCTTATGAAGCGTATAAGCGTCCTGCTCCCTCAAAAATCTTTCAACATCTTTTTTTCCTACTCCGTAAACACTTCTGTACAGTCTATCTACGCCGCCGTAAGAGGATGGGTTAGAAATGTCATAATAGCGTTTAGTTAATACGTTAGCCATTTGCGTATTTTAGAGGCACGTGGGTAGGGTTGGTTTAATCTCTTCTTGCTCCTCTTCAAAGGTGTTACCGCCGGGGGTGACGGCGCCTTCAATTGTGTCACATGCGTTGCATGTTCCAAGTCTTTTAACCTGTTCAGATTTCCTATCAACGTTTTAGGGACATTTATTTGTTGTAGTCTTGCTTTAATATGCTTCCATCCTGATGGCGATGGCCTATCCCACTTTCTCACCAGATCATGGACAATGTCTACGATATTCGATCCCTGTACCTTTGATCCTTCCACAATGATCTCGCCGGTATCGGTCCATTGTATGGCTGGATCCTCATTCAATAGATTATAAAGACTTAAGCCTTTACTCATCAATGTATGTGGGAGGGTGCTTTTTAATACATGTTCGATATGTTGTGTGGCTAATCTTTTTGGTTGGTCAGCTGTATCGTCGGGCTCAGATCCTATGTCGCCATGTCCATCATCCCCCGTGCTGTGCCTAATAACCACAGGAATCTCTGTAGGGCTCTTATAATTTTCGTACTCGTGAAGAAATTTCTGCAGAGCTTCTTGGTATAAGATTCTTTTCTCATCAGGTGTTTTTTCACTGTTTAATACGGCTAGCAATTCGCTTTCCATTCTTTTAAGTCTGCTTTTACGGGGATCTAGATCCGTGTCTGGATTCCTTTGCAGTGAAGCGTACACCTCGTGGGGAATCACTACCACTTTCTTCATTATATTAATCTAGTCAGTAAAGGACCCAAAACTGAAAATAAGATGGGGAGAAATGACCTCCTGTTTGTACAATAATTCGTTTTTTCTTCGCTACAGTTTGACTTTTACGAGCGAGTGCACGTATTATGTTCTTGTAGCGGCGTAGGCGAGCCTTCTGAGGGGTTTTCATTGATACATTGCAATTTATAACGTTAAGACAGATTTCACAGATGCATTTTAAAAAGTCGGCGTCGATATTTTTAATAAACATCTGCTGCATTGCCCGGGGCAGTCGATGATAGATTTTTATTAATTCACGGTATTTCTTTAGTCTCTTTGTCATTCTGGAATATACACCGTTTCAGGCTCGTTTGGAAATATATTCGTTCGCAGAAGCACTCTAAACGTGTTTCGCGGATGAAGGTCGCAAAGCAAATATCCGTAACGCGTGCTTGTAGCTTCTTTATAAACTTCCAAAAACTCCTTACGCTGATTCGGGAACATTTGATTGGCTAATACCCCAATTTGTGATACATCTCTACGTTGCGCGAATAAGACTAGATATTGCGTATTTAACGACACATCGCGCATGTATCTATTTTTGAAAAATAGATTCTGATTGATGAAGAACACGCTTATGTTAAGATGGTGGGAGAATACTGTAAATGTCTCGGCAAACGTTTTATCCATCTCCAACATGAGATCGTCAATTACAATGATTGTATGTTCATTTCCCTTTAACGAATTAACGTCATATACGCCTTTGTGGAACAAAATATCATCTTGGTACTCGTTGAACACTGATTGATACGTCGAATAGCACCATATAACTTTATGCACAAATTTCGAGAACATCTCTCCCTTTTCTTTAATGATTTTAAGCATAAACACAGTTTTACCACATCCTGTAGGTCCAGATATAATACATGTGGATGGCTCGTGAATCTGAATTTTTCTACAGAGTCCATTTCTAACACGTCACACTCCTAAGTGGGTCATTTACAAAATATTACAAATTTTGAGTGCTGTTCCTTATATTTTGCTTTCTTCTCCCACAGAACCGTGAATGACGATGAGGTAGAGCATCCCATCATTGACATTACGGATGACCTCGACAGTGTAGTTGTGATCTCCTCCCCTGCCAACGAACCCTCACCAGCGATACCGGTAGCACGTCCAAAGCGGAGGTGTGAGAACCCCACGTCAGGTATAAAGCGACCGAAATACGCGCCTGTTGCAGCGGTAATAGATCCCCAACCCTCAACCTCTTACGCAACAAGCCCCCCAGCAGCACCTCCCGCTAATATATCCCCTTATTCATCCGCACGCCCCCCGTTCTGTTAAGTCTACAATAATAGATCCCCAACCATCAACCTCCTACGCAACAGGCCCCCCAGCAGCACCTTCCGCTAATATACCCCTAATTCATCCGCCGCCCCCCGTTCTGTTGAGGATATATAACGTTCGAATTGGTGCGATCCGCAGCCCCCACCCCAGCCTTGACTAGAAATCGGTATAGAGTCAGGGTCGACCCTAGAGCCATGTATAGCAATGGAATTGAGCGCGGGCTACGCCGGGTTGTACAGCGTATTGTAGAGTTTGCTCTTCAGAATCGCGACGAGCGTGAAGTCAGGACGAGTCTGTCCTTTGGATTCGGGTCAGATGACGGTGATGTAGACGATTATTGGGTGATAGTGCCATTTAGACGTTTGGCGGCTGAAGATGTAGAATATATATTAGGACGTATAATGCAAGCCGCCCAACGTAGTATAGCCTTCAATATGGACAACTTCACGGTAAATATTGACCGTGTATTCCGTGTTGCGGGTCATAGTGCCATACCGTATACTCTTAACTTCAATTCTCCGACTATTTACCGAAAGCATATAAACGTCGATCGTGGTTGCGGCTTTATAGCAGTACTCTTAGCACGTATGTTTACTGTACAAAATACTGGACTAAAAAAATTTGGTTGCCTACGGTCGTGGAGCGTGCCCGTAAACTAGCTGTAGACTGTGAACTTGAATTTGACTGTAATATGGGTCCTGAAGAGCTGAGAAGGGTAGAACAGGAAATGAATGTCCGCATAGTTGTATTTGGGTTGGATGATCGTCGTAGGACTGTGTATGTTTTTAAAAGCTGTGAGAGAGATCGTACAAGACCCCTACTTATTTTAGGATTGTCAGGGTCAACGTATCTCCCCATCCGTAATATAAGGTGGCTTTACGCGAGTTATGACAAAAGTCGAAAATATGGGAGACATCATGATTTGTGTAAGGGGTGCCTCGAGTTTGCGGATGATATAGTGAGACATTGTAAAGAATGTCACATGGTATGTGAGCAGTGTAAAAGCACCAAATGTGAAAGCCGTGTAGTTGAAGCTGAGAAGAGAGACTGTGATGTGTGTAGACGCACATTTTTCAATAATAGCTGTTTTGATTTCCATAAATCAATTGGCACGTGCAGGAAAATGAGAATCTGTGAATGTGGTATGTTTCACACAATGGATAATTGGGGAAATTTAAGCACAAGTGTGACGTAATTCACTGTCCTACATGCCAGGAGGAATATAAGGCGGATGGAGTAAAGCATGTATGTTATATGAAAGATGCTAAGCCTAAAAATAACCCTTGTATAACTGTATACTACGATATAGAAACATATACGAACGCTGAAACCAAAGAGGTAATTCCACATTTACTTGTGAGCCAGACCATCTGTGATGAGTGTATGGGTATCGAATGTGACGAGTGCCCCAAATGCGGTAAACGGACAAACGTTTTTAAAACGAATGTCCGCGATAGTCCTGTGAAACTATTTGTGTCCTATATTGTCAAGTTAGCCGACAAGTTCAAAAAAATGACTGTGTATATTCTCGCCCATAACGGGGCAAAGTTTGACACGCAGTTCCTTTATAAGGAGTTGCTTGAACACGAATCCTCTGAGATATTTACAGGTGATCCATTGAAAAGAGGCAACAAATTAATACAGATGCAGATAAGAGGCAATGTACAATTTAAAGATACTTTATTATTCACACCTTGTAAATTAGCAAAGCTACCCAAGGTGATGGGAGTAGCAGCTGAAGTTTCCAAAGGATACTTCCCTTACACTTTCCTCACCAGCGAGACTTTAAACTACGTAGGCCCACCACCCCCAAACATTATTTTGACTGTATGGATGAACGTGAAGACTTTGATCGATACTACAACAGTTTTAATGAAAGTAACCCTTATAATATAGCTGATGAATGTGAGCGTTATTGCGTGAATGATGTGCGCGTGCTTAGAGTATGTTTCCAGGCCTTTAGAAGGATGTACATAGCCCGTTTCAAATGCGATCCACTGCAAGTCGCAACCACCATCGCATCATTATGTTTTACGGTGTTCAAGAATAACTTCATGCCTAAAGACACCTTAGCCATTATTCACCGAAACAACCCCCGCAGTTACGGACACAAGGCTATTTACTGGCTCATACACCTACAGCAACAGACAGGTGTATACATAAAGCACGCCCGCAACACGGGTGAAGTACCCATTAAGATTAATGGACGTGTTTTTTGGGTTGATGGGTTAAGTGAAAACCGTGTCACTGGTGTGAAGACTGTGTACTCCTTTAACGGTTGCTGGTGGCATGGATGCCCCCGTCCTGAGTGCGGAATCGCCGGAGATATCCACGGTATCTCCTGCCGACTGTCTTGCATGGACCCGCACCCGCGATCAACTTATAGGATCACAGTTCACTCACAAAGTCTTGTGGGAGCATGAATATGATGCACGGATGGAGACAGACGAGGTGTACCGTGAGGAAATAAACACGATCAAGCGTTCAATGGTGCTGGATCCTCTCAAATGTGGTGATAGCTTGTTTGGAGGACGTACAAATCCATTCAGACTATACTTTCCACCTACGGAGGGCGTGAAGCTCCATTACTACGATTTCTGTTCTTTATACCCATACGTGATGAAGACAATCCGTACCCCGTGGGCGCTCCTGAGAAACTGGTGGGACCTAACCTGCCCTCCATCAATGAATTTTCAAAAATTTGAATGATCGTTACTTTGGGCTCTCTTTCGTAGACGTACTCCCCCCACGCAATTTATGGATGCCAATCTTACCTGTCGTTATCGACGACAAGCTCATGTTTCCCCTGTGCGTGAAGTGCGCGGAAGAGGATAACGGCGATTGTAACCATATACCCCACCAGCGTAAGATCAGAGGCGTATATACAAGTCCTGAGCTGGCCCTAGCCGTACGCCATGGTTATAGAATACTGAAGATACATGAGGTGTGGAGGTTTCAGAAGCTACCCAACCTTTTCACACCATATATAAACGCCTTTTTGAAGGATAAGGTTGAGGCATCAGGGTATCCGCGAGGAGTTGATACCGAAGATGAAAAGTCTGCCTATATTCAACGTTACCGCGACCGCGAAGGTATACAACTTGATCGTGTCCAAATTGTAAAGAATCCTGGCAAGCGCTTTAGTGCAAAGTTGTGTCTAAACAGTCTATGGGGAAAATTTGCGCAGAATACCGGCAAGGGAGCATTCATTTGGCACAAAGTTATAGCGATGTCTGGGATTATGCCAATGCTCCCGATAAAGAGGTCATGGAGATCGTGAATGTAGGTAATACTTACATAATAAAGTACAACAACACTGAATTTGCCACAGATACCTCAAGGGTTACAAACATACCTGTGGCCAGCTTCACAACAGCCTACGCCCGTATAAAACTTTGGGGTCTATTGCATTCTCTTGGGCGGAGAGTATTGTATGCCGATACAGATAGCGTGATATTCACAGAGAGGGAGGGTGAATACATGCCCGCTATTGGGGAGTTCCTCGGCGAGCTCACTGATGAGATCAAGGATGAGTATGGGGACAACGCATACGCCGACTCTTTTGTCTCAACAGGACCTAAGACTTATGGGGTACGGGTCAGGGTGGGGGAGGAAATGAAATATATCGTGAAGGCAAAGGGTATTACGCTCAACCATGCGAATCGGCGGGTTGTTAACTTTGAATCGTTGAAGGATCTAGTATGTTTGGACGATGATGAGGGCGAACAACCTCCCCAACTAATTGTAGGCACCCACAATTTTCGGGCGCAGAAGCTGGGGGGCGTGAAGGAACTTAGGGGTACGAAGGTGTGCCGTAACACCTATAGGAAACGTTACCAGTTACCTGGTACCTATGATACCGTACCCTTTGGATACCATAACGTATGATGCTTCTATTGTTAACTCACACGTATTTGTCTTGTATATAATCGTATCTATTGATTTATTACACGTATTTGTAAATATATATATAACTTGAATATCTCGTTTATTAAATCGTATTTGTAAAGTATCTATTGATTTATTACACGTATTTGTAAATATATATATAACTTGAATATCTCGTTTATTAAATCGTATTTGTAAATATATATAACTTGAATATCTCGTTTATTAAATAAATCATGTTTCAATTAGCGTTTCACTTTCTCCTTTGTGTGTGTGTGTGCACAGGTGAAAGTTCTAAGCTCCGCCCACTGTAAGACCGTGAGTCATGCTACTATCTGGGAGTCCCTGCGTGGTCAGTCGACTGCAGTAAGCCCGAGAGATCAGACGTGTATTCAGAAGAAAAGATCAGACGTGTATTCAAATGGCTACCTTTAATATTGCTTGTACAACGTTTATGAAATGGTATTCAGCAAAGTGTCAGGATGTGGTGGATACCGAAAAACTTCCTATTCCTCCCTCCTATGCCTCTTTTAAAAACACATTGGATTGTGCGAAGTTCCAAGATGTACAAATACTCTACGGATGTTCTGGTGAGACCGTTGAAGGCTTTCGTTGCACAGACGATGTGCTGAAGTATACTGCAGAGCTAAACTTTATAAAGTCTCACATACACCGTGAAGTAAAAGAAACAACGCGTGCAGAAGAGAAGCAGCAGGTATGGATAATGAGTCTTGCGGATGGGTGGTGTGACAAGCGGTATTACGTCATGCTACACCATGTCGATTACTCATACCCTACGACTGAAAATGTGAATCTCGTGATCATGGACAATCTTAAGTATTTTTATCACTATATTAACGTATATCATGATGAGGTTCGTAGTGAGGTTGTGGCTAGTGCCCTGCGTGAGTTTTTAACAGACTTTAGAGACGAGTATCGTTTGATGGGCAGAAAGGAAAAATATGAGCATATGTTCCTCTCAAATAGTGCGCCGGAGTGTGAAGATGTTTAGTAAAACATAAAATGTGCCTAGTTCTTATCCTGAGGTAAAATGTCTGGTGCGTAGGCTGGTAGTGATGAAATTAATTCTTGTACCGGAAAAACAAATATGTACAACAATTCGGTACGACTCGCGGATCATACGAACAAGCCCATTCACGTATCATCGAGTCAGCCGCCCGTCGAACCGTTCCTGCCTACCTGCGTGCCTCACACGGCTCATAGTTATCTCAGAGCTTGAACCGAGTGGACGTGCGCTCCTCGAATACGATGGAACTTCCTTTGAGCAGCATTCTCAACGCCTCGTACGATGTGTCCGTGACGAAATCGTTGCGCGTGTTCAGGCGTAATTCCGGTACCGTTAGCTATGTACTGGAAACGGAATGTAGACAAACAAACAAACGGGTTTATTTAAGTGTCGAGGAGATGAATAGAATCTTCGTGATAGTTGAGAAGTGGAGTGAAGATCGTTATAAAATACCTGCTAACGTAGGTACAAGAAGAGAGCAGATTAGTGACGCACCCTCATACGCCGTTGTATGTACGTTGTGTATAAATAACGATCGGCCGTGCATTGATATACGGCTGATGTGGAAGAATGCTTCTGATAATAACGCTCTTGTTCCTACGCGAAACCGTTTCATCCTCGACAGAATGTTTGAAATCGTCGGATTCCGCAAGCTGAAACCTATATTAGACGCGCGTGTTACGGATATGCTTTATTTTGATACAGTACTTGAATACGCATACACCGCTCTGCTCGATGGGTTTACCGAGTGTAGGGCTGGTGAGAATGGTCTAGTGCTGGACGTTTATTTAAAAAGTTTAGACTCTTTGAAATACCATGAACTTTGGTACAAAGCAATTGATCGGTACAAGGCTGAGCTCACCTACACCGTTCACCCTGAAGAACTATTTCTTTATATAACGCGCAGTTGTCGTAACGATTTAGAAGATTATTTCAATTGCCGCTATGTTGAGTGAGTTCACGATTGAAAAGCTCGAGTCGGTAGAAATAAACCCTCGATTGGAAAAGCGTGTTTATAAACTTGTGTTTAATAATGTAGCTAACGATGAACTCTTTGTGCGTGCTTTTGATTGTATTCTAGACGTATTTAAAGATGACTTACCAACCGGTTGTAAAGTGGGAACAAAAATAGTACTGAACGATATGAAAGCCCTTCATATCGAATACAGGTTTCCCTATACTTTAAGCGGTGAAATATTATTAAGCCGCATATACTGCGTAATGCAGAGCAATAATGATGTAATTGTAAACTCGATTAATGCGAGTTTAGTATTTTGAAAAAAAAGTGAAATGTATTTATATATTTGCGTGATATTTCCTGTACTGTTATGATTATATGCATATTTCTATTATTATTGAAATGTATTTATATATTTTGCGTGATATTTCTCCTGTACTGTTATGATTATATACATATTTCTATTATTATTGAAATGTATTTATATATTTTGCGTGATATTTCCCCTGTACTGTTATGATTATATGCATATTTCTATTATTATTGAAATGTATATTTATTTCTATTTGAAATGTATATTTATTTTATATATATATCCATAATTGTGTGTATATATTTCCTGTACTGTTATGATTATATACATATTCCTCAATTATTATTGAAATGAACCTTATGAACCTTATGTTGTTTCGTGTGTTGGTCTCTCTTCACACGGAGGTCAAGCTGGTGGCCCCGCCTCTAGGTCTGGCCTGGTGGTGGAGCGAGTTACTTTCTTGCGCTCTCCACCGTACATAGCCAGGCACGCCCGGCTCATCTGGTACTGTCCTGAGCCAGGCATCCAGTCTTTTCTTGAAGACTTCAACTTTGACCACCGTTACGTTTCTGAGGTCCTTAGGAAGCTGGTTGAAAAGTCTTGGCCCCCTGACAACCAAGCTATTTTCCTTCAGGGTTGAGGAGGTCCCTTGTCGTGCTTTTAATTTGGGAACACTACACATTCTGCCTTTCCTATTTTCCAGTGTTGTTTGAATGGTAATTGGGTTTAGTTTTAGGTTTGGTACCAGTTTTTCGATCATTTTCCATATGTAGATTATGATGTACCTTTCTCTTCTTCTTTCCAGTGAGTACAGATTTAGTTTACGTAGTCTTTCCCAGTAGTTGAGTTCTTTGCAGCCATCAATCTTGGCTGTGAAATGCCTTTGCGTTTCTTCTAGTTTATTAGTTTCTTCCTTTTTATATGGGGACGTCAAAACTGAGAAGTATTCAAGTTTTGGTATAATCAGTGTTTTTAGCAGGGGAATCATTACTGTCCTGTCCCTTCTCTTGAACGTTCTTAGAACCTGTCCGGCGACTCTTTTTGCTTTATTCATCGCTATCTGATTTTGTGTTTCGAATTTCGCATCATCTGTCATTATTATCCCGAGATCAATCGCTTTCATGCTTCTCTGAATTTCCTGTCTATCTGGAGCATAATATGCAGTCTGTTTAAGTTCTTCTTTTCTACCATATCTCAAGAGTTGAAATTTCTCGACGTTGAATATGTTGTTGTCTTCTGACCATTGGTATATTTTGTTCGTGTCCCTCTGCAAGGCCTCCACGTCATGTACATCGCTGATTTTTCTGCTGATCTTTGTATCGTCTGCAAAGGATGTTACTATACTATTGCTGTTTACTCCGCTGTCTATGTCTGTTAGCATGATAATGAACAGGAGTGGGGCCAGTACTGTCCCTTGTGGTACTGAGCTGCGTACTTCCGATTCTGATGATGATATACCTTGAATTTTGACGACCAGCAGACGATCACTAAGGAAGTTGTAGATCCATTTTCCCACTTTGCCTGTTATTCCCATGTCTTTAATTTTTTGTCCTATTATACCATGGTCACATTTATCGAAAGCTTTAGCAAAATCTGTGTATATAACATCGTAGTTGTCATTGCCTTCCAATGCATCTAGGATATTGTTGTAGTGCTCTATTAGTTGTGATAGGCATGATCTACCTGATCGGAATCCATGCTGATTTTCGTTGAATCTTTCCCGTGTCTCCAGGAAATCATAAATTTTCTCTCTAACTATTCTTTCAAATACTTTGGTGAGGTGGGACGTCAATGACACTGGTCTATAGTTCTTTGCTTGAGATCTGTCCCCTCCTTTATATATAGGGACAATGTTTGCTCTTTTCAAGATGCTCGGTATTTCCCCAGTGTCTAGGGATCTTCTCCATATCCAGTATAAAGGTGTAGCTATTTCATTTTTACAGTTTTTAATCAATAATGCGTTCCAATTGTCCAGACCTGCAGCTGAATGTAGTTTCATTTGTTCTATAGCTCTCGCTACATCTTCTGGTGTAAACTCAAAGTCTGTTATATACTCTCCTTGCAATTCCTCTTCAAAGAATGCATTTATGTCAGGTATCGCTTTGTCACTTTTTGGGGTACTGAAAACTGATTCATATTGAGCTCTCAATGTATCGGATATTTCTTTTGGATCGTCGGTTAGTTCATGTATATTTATTTTCTATATATTTATAATAAACAGAATGATGCAATGTTGTTTTACTTAATTATATCATGTTACGCCTTCTAAACCTACTACCGGTATTCTAAACCAACTTTTAAGAAATATAATAATGTATACAATGGTATCTGGCAATGCTAAAAACTGGTATCTGGCAACTCAAGCCATTTACGCCTTCTAAGCCAACTGGCTGATTAGGAGTCTATAATAATGTATACAATGGTATCTGGCAATGCTAAAAAGTGGTATCTGGCAACTCAGTCTTCGATTAGAATTAAATATATAGCACAAACTGAATACATGGCGCTATCTGGCAACTCAAGCCATTTACGCCTTCTAAGCCAACTGGCTGATTAGGAGCCTATAAAACAACGCCTACGCGGCTGAAGTCTTAATATGCACTTGGCTCCTGCCAGGTGAACACCTCTCCTCCTTTCTCTTCTCCTTTCTCTCCTTTCTCTTGGGGGATAACGCCGCCTCCAAGTTTTCCTTGTTGCACCTGCAGCATCCCCCCTTTGGGGTATTTTTTTGCAACACCCACCCCCCTTTGCAACACCCCCAACCCCCCTTTGCAAAAACCCAACCCCATTTGCAACATTACGTAGTCACTTGCAACATTCTTGCACTCTCCCCTTTTGCGGCTATACTACTGATGTTTACTATAAATACAGCATTCTTATTCGTAATCGGATGTTTCAGTTTTTCTTTTTTTGCATAAGTCCCAACGAATATACGAATATGTTTCGCGTGAAATAATCCTGCATCATTACCTTGCGTATCGTCATTTCATCCATTATTTTAAAAATCATCGGACACACTTCTGAAACGGTCAATATCGACGATGCTCTGGCTTTCCAAGTAAAACAGCACACTTATTGGACTGGATAATGCTTCACCAAATTCAAATCTTACCCCATGGCTGCCCTGTAACTGTGGGTTCAGATGTGTGCTTACGCTACCACACTGATCAATCGAAAGATAAAAAGCGTACAGGGTGTGGCCTTTTATAAATTCGTCTATAGTCACGCCTGTAACAAATGCATCACAGCCATTAATATCGCGGGCCAGATTGTGGTATGCGCGTGAACATAAAGAAAACTCGTCTGTAGAGTAATTCACATCCAAAGGTCCGTCAACAGATGCGCCATTAACATGCAAACATATTTCTTTACACCAAAATTTTGGAATTTGAAAGTCGAATTCTTATACTCGCCAACCATAGCTTTATGATCAAGCATGCCAATAAGGACGCGCTGTGGGAGAATTCCCAGTGCCACATTTTCTATCTGCTTGCTAGTTACACAGGCCGTGACTGTATGCATTTTTAAATTCACACGTCTCGTTGGATATTTAGCTGTCTTATAACAAGCGTTTCTCAATATCCATCTGTTTGGTGGCGGATAGCTTCACGTGGCGAACTCTAAGATAAGTGCCTAGGATTAATAGATTGTTCGCTACTCTCATCCAGATTTAAGCATATCTGGGGAGCTGTCCGTGTAATTTTGATTCTCATTTCAACACCGTTCAAAAGCAGTTTTTTTTTTGTGACAAAAAATCGGAGTGTAATCTTCTGTAGCAGTCGTAAACTTTCTTTTTAAATTTTTTAAAAATTTATTTTTTACACTGTCCGTCAATAGGGGCACATAATATCGCTGAGCCGCTAAATGTGTCTCTTTTCCATCTCTCGTAAAGTTTAAAACAGTTTCTAAAGAGGCTCTATAATGAGGATAGCTAGCTCAAAGCGAAACGTTTGTCTGGTTTAGGTACACGCTACACTGACTTATTAGCGTTTGTAAGTTGTTTTCAGATACACTGCGTAACTCTCTGTGCCATCCGAATGTGCAATTTTTAGTTTAGTGTAAAGAAATACGTTTGAATGATCATAGAGTGGCTCCCTGACGATAAAAACACGAACTCTATAGGAGCAGTCGTTGACCCAATAGCGTTGAGATGATGAATTGTAATGAATTCGGATTCCACAATACTTGTTTGCGTTGGCGGTACATCAAAGAGAGTTAATTCGGATCTGCAGCACTCCGAGCTATGTGGCTGTATAAAATGGGCCATAGCAATCGTTAATGCAGCCTTCCACTTCAAGGTTACAATCATCTATTAGAGACAGTTGTATCAGATTTACCTTATATTATTTTTTTTTAAATAAGTCCACGACTGGTTTCATACGTTCAGAACAAATAGTTTTTTTTTCGTTTTGAACCCCTTTTCCGCTTTACATCACGAGTTGCCCGTTTATTTATCTTTTTTCTTTTTCCGCGTACAGTACGCTTTCTTGCCCTTATAGTAACCTTTTGTTTTTTCTTTCCCCTCCTTCTAAAACCCCCACCGCGCAAATCAAGGTCCTGGGTTTTCGAGATGCCTAGACATTCTGCGTTTGAAAGATGGGAGGTCATAGACAGGAGGAAAGACGGATTGAGGAAGATTTTTCCAGAGTTGACCGGTTGAGTAGATGAAAAATTGAAAATACCGATTAACCCTTGCATTAGATAGTTGGACAGAAAAAGAATGAGAAAGTGTAGAAAGTCTGATACTGCGTGCTCTCTTTAAAGGAGGAGGCATGCAGTTAGGGAGTTCAGAAAAGTAATGTCCGTTATGATAGCGATAGTAAAGAGAGAGTGAGGCAAAGTTGCGGCGAAGAGAGAGAGATTGAAGACAATCAGTAAGAGGCGGGGAATTGATGAGACGAAAAGCCTTTCATTCCACAAGGTCAAGTACGGCTGTGTGGGTTGAACCATCCTACACATGAGAAGCATACGCCATACAGGGACGAACAAGACCCCTGTACAGAGACAGCAACTGGGTGGGGGTGAAGAAACTGCGGAGGCGGTACAACACACCTAACCTCTTAGAAGCTGTTTTAGAAAGAGAGTATATGTGATCTTTCGTGGAAAGATCATGAGAAAAGGAAACGCCAAAAATGGAAGAGATGAGGAGGGATTGAATTGTGTTTTGTTGAAGGTAAGGGGATAGTCGTGTGAAAGATTGTGACGAGTAGACAGATAGAGGAATTGAGTTTTTGAGGCATTGAAAGCTACGAGGTTTTCTATGCACGAATCAGAGATAACAGAAAGTTCAGAGATCAGGCGCTCCATAACCTTACTACGCGCGAATCATGGAGTGACTGTTGAGAGGGACGCTTTGGGAAGCGGGTGGAGAAATGGAGAGGAATCATCGGCATGGGAGTGAATAGGACAAGAAGTGCGAATTAAAAGATCAGTAATAAATAAAAGGAAAAGAGTGGGTGACAGGACAGAACCCTGAGGAACACTGTTAATAACTTTAGGAGAAGAACAGTGGCCATCTACAACCGCAGTTATAGATCGGCCAGAAAGGAAATTAGAGAAGAAGGAACAGATAGAAGAATAGAAACTGAAGGAGGGCAGTTTGGAAATTAAAGATTTTTGCCAGACTCTGTCAAAAGCTTTTGATATGTCTAACGCAATAGCGAAAGTTTCACGGAAATCCCGGAAGGAGGATGACTAAGAGTCAGAGAGATATGTAAGAAGATCGCCAGTAGAGCGTCTCTTGCGAAATTCATACTGACGACTGAAAGATCATCGTGAGAAGAGAGGTGTTTAAGTATCTTCCTATTAAGGATAGATTAAAAAACTTTGAAAAGGCAAGAAATCAAAGCAATTGGATGATGGTTGGAGGGTTGAGAGCGGTCACCCTTCTTTGGGACAGATTAAATGAAAGCGAACTTCCAGAAGGAAGGAAAAGTACCAGATGAGAGACAAAGACGAAAGAGTTTGCCTAGTCAGGGTGTCAGCACAGAAGCAGTTCTTGAGAACAACAGGAGGAACACCATCAGGACCATACGCCTTCCTAGAGTTGAGCCCAGATAGGGCAGAAAGAACATCTTTAGAAGAGATTCTAATTTCAGACATAATAAAGTGAGAGGTGGGAGGAGATGGAGGAACAGCACCGGAATCGTTCAGGGTTGAGTTATAAGCAAAAGTTTGAGCGAAGAGTTCAGCTTTGTCAGGAGAAGAGACGGCAACTGTGCCATCGGAATGGAAAAGAGGATGGAAAGAAGAGGAAGTAAAGTTGTTGAAGAGGTTGTTAGCTAGATGATAGAAAGAGCGAGAAGAATTAGAATTGCATAGTTTTCACATTTCTATCGGATGAAGGAATTTTTGGCGAGTCGAAGAACAGATTTTGCACGACTCCGGGCAGAAATATAAGCTGTGTGAGAGTCAGGGGTTGGATGGAGACGGTACCTTCTGAAAGCCTTTCTGTTGCGGATAGCATTAGAACAAGTAAAGTTAAACCAAGGATTTTTTGCATTAGAAGTGAAATAGAGTATGGAATGTACGCCTCCATGCCCGAGAGAATCACCTCCGTGATGCACTCAGTACACCCAGAAGGGCCCCAGCCTCGGAAGCAGTAATCATTCTATGGGAAATCATAGAAGTACTGCTTAAGGGCATCCCAATCAGCGCCGCCGAAGTGGCAAAGGCGCCTCCTGGTGGGAGGATCCGAAGGCTGAATTGGAGAGATAGTACAGGAAACATAAAATTGTGATCGGAGGAGCCCAACGGAGAGAAAAGTTTGACAGAGTAAGAAGAAAGATGAGAGGTAAGAAATAAAGTCAGAATGTTGGGCCTATCTCTGTACAATCTTCTCTAGGTCATTTAGGATAGAAAAGTTGTAAGTTCACCAGGGATGTCAGTCAAATGGAAGGAAAGCCAAAGGTGGTGATGAATATTGAAATCAACTAAAATGGAGATTTCAGCAAAGGGAGATCAGGAAAGAATGTATTCCATTTTGGAAGTGAGGTAGTCAAAGAATTTTTGATAGTAGAATTACGAGAAAGGTAAACAATGCAGATGTGTTTAGTTTAAGATTGGCATGCAAACCGTAGCCAGAGGGTATAGAATTCGGAAGATTCGAGGTCGAGAATACGAGAACAAATTAGGTTATTGCGTACATATACGGAACATCCTCCTTTGGAGTGAAATTGAGTATACAGAAAGTAAGAGGGTCCATAAAAGGGGTTGCCGTCACTCGTCCCAGACACCTTAGTTTCGGTGAGGAAAAGATGAGGTTTAGAGGAGGAGAGGTTGTGTTCAACAGATTGGAAAATCTAAGAAAAAGCCACGAATGTTGCATAATTTTAGAAAAATGAATCAGACAGAGGTCGAGAACATCTCGAATGGGCGGTAGCAGATCCAGCTCCACTGCCCGGTTCTGCGTTCCCGGTGTCGGCAAGGGGGGAGCCAGAAGTGGAGACATTTATGGTCCCCTCCCAAGGGGACTCCGAGGCTCTTGAAGTTGATGCCATTTTTTTTTTAAATTTTGAGATTATGTAGTGTGTAAGATGCATGTGTATGTAGTGAGGAATAGGGAGAGAAGTGTGTGTTTGAGAGCTCACAGGGTAGATGAGACACGGAAAAAGATCAGCTAAGTAGGACAGTGACATGAGAAACGGGAGTTCCAGCACTCCCTATCTTCTGTCTAACGCCCTCCCCGGAGTACTTCCCTGTTCGGTTGGTGTCTACAAACTCCTCCTAACCTAACCACCTTAGTAGGTTAGGTGCGACTTTGACGTAATGAGGTTTATCATATGTAATGCTCAAACTCTTTCCTCTATGATTAGGAATGTGCACAATGCGTAACAGACGTACCTTAATATCCCCAACAAATTAATGTTCCACACTGTCACTATAAACATAACACATAGGGGTGGAAGGGCTGCTATTATTCAAATTCTCCAATTGTATTTGGTATAATAAACTAAGTCATATGGTAATTCATGAAAAGTATCTCTTTGGAAGGCCAAGCGGTATTTACCCAGAGGCAAAATTTTGAACAGGTCATTCTCTTTAATATTTCTACTAGCCCTTGATTTTAACAACAAAGTATGGGCTGGTGTGTCTTTATTTACGACTTCAAAAAGTAAATCAGGCGTGAGGTTTGACCTTTTCAATCCATCGTTCAAAGCACTTACAATATCTTCGATTGTGTCAAAATGCGCCGGACCTAGTGTTATTTCTGTAGTTTAGTACTGTGAGCCCCCGTTCCGTGCAGAACGCATAGTAGCATCTAAAGTTGCACCTAATTTTTCACATTCATCGCGCCTTCTAAGAATCATAAAAACGACCTCTTTCTTCTCAGTACTTAAAAGTTTGCTGGTCATTTGAAATTCACACCAACCTCGTATGATTCACGCCCCAAATCGATGGACCTATGGACCTCTGTTATAAAGTTGGACAGAGTATTGTCCGGATGCGAGTCCAAAAAGGCAGAAGAGGGGAGTGTGACGTAGAAGTGGTTATGCAACATGTTGTATACTATTTAAGTTTCATTATTGCTTCAGTTTTTATATAGAAGTTGAAGCTCCTACATCTTTCTCTTCCCTGTACCTTTGCATTCTATAATTTTTTCATTTTTAAACACTTTTTTCCTAAATTAAACACCACTTTCTGCAACTCCTCGCCATAAAGGGCACCCCAATTTCTTCACCATTCAAATCCTCGACACTGTACATAACCCCGCTTTCTTTATGCTTGACTGCTCTAACTTTAAAAATCTCCTGAGTCCACCCTTGCTCAAATCCTTTCGCGAATTTATTCGCCGCTCGTGACAGCCATACATAATCAGTGATTTTGAAACGCGCAGTGTATGGCTCCGTTCTGCGACTATCTTTTCTCACCTCAATCTCTGTATGCGGGTCTCTTTTTAAAAGCTCGTTAGGGGATGTACCACTCATACGATAGCGAGAGCGGTTGTAGGATGAAGGCAACTGTTCCAGAATGTCTATGTATCTGTACATGTTTTTATACCTTAAATAACGATGCATACGTTCCTTTTCAGTACGCTGCACTCTTTCGGCTAAAGATGCCTAATGCATAGAATTGGATGTGTAATAACTGAGATTAAGCTCCGTCAACACGTTCTGAAAAGCTCTGCCTATAAATTCTTTGTCCAAGTCTGTACAAAAATATCCGGGGATCCTATTCTCCTTTAACATCATAGCCTTTGTAGCTTTAGCAACCTTTTCAGCCAATTTTTTTCAGGCGATTTTTTGATTATTTTTCAGCGGAATTAGCCACAAGTGTCTAGCCAATACACCTATTATAAACAGTATGTGTCGGTAGCTGTCATTATACACCGAATACTTTTGCATGTAAGTTAAATCAGCCTGCCAAATAGAATCAATCGAAGCGGCTACTGTCTTGGCAGTTTTAAACCTTCTTCTCACCGGTTTATGAAGTGTATAAGCGTCCTACTCATGCAAAAATCTCTCAATATCCGTTTTCTCTATTCCTTCATCATAAACACTTCTGTACAGTCTATTAATTCCCGGTAGGAGGCTGGATTAGAAATGACATAATAACTTTTTTTAATATGTAACCCATTTGCGTATTTTAGAGGCGCAGGAAAAAAAATATATATATACATATAGTTATATTAAATAATTAAATATATTGAAGATAATATATTAAATATATTGAAAATAAAAAATAATAATATACCAAACGAAGGAGTATAATCATCAACATATTAGTACAGGAAAAAAAAATATATATATACATATACACACAATTATATTAAATAATTAAATATACTGAAAATAAATATACATCAAAATACTTTATGTTGTACTGCGCTTAACTAAAACACTAAACTCGCACGTAATCAAGTCTAGAGTTACATCATTATTCCTGTGCACCACGTGGTAAATACCATTTTAACATTTTTTCACCGCTCAAGGTGTGCGGGCGCCTATACTCGATATAAATGGCCTTCATATCGTTCAATACTCTTTTTGTGCCCATTTTACATTCGGTTGGCAAGGTATCTTTAAACATAGCTAAAATACACTCAAAATCACGCACAAAGAGGGCATCGTTAGCCATCACGTCATTATTAAATACAAGTTTATAAACACTCCTTTCCAATCGAGGGTTTTTTCTTACCGTCCTGAGCTTTTCAACCGTGAACTCTTCACTCTGCATAGCGGCAATTGAAATAATATCCCAATTCGTAACGACACCTACTCATTATATAGAGATACAACTCTTCAGGGTGAACAGTGTAGGCGAGCTCTGCCTTGTACCGCTCAAGTCCTTTGTACCAAAGTTCATGATATTTCAAGAGTCTAAACCTTTTAAATAAGCATCCACCTCCAACCTATTCTCGCCTTGTTCATTCCTACATTCGATAAATCCGTCGAGCAGAGCGGTGTATGCGTATTCAAGAACCGTGTCAAAATAAATCATATCCGTAACACGAGCGTCTAATATAGGCTTCAGCTTGTGGAATCCGACGATTTAAAACATTTTGTCAAGGATGAATCGGTTTCGCGTAGGGACAAGAACGTTATTATCAGATGCATTCTTCCATATCAGTCGTATATCAATTCATGGCTGATCGTTATTTATACACAACGTGCAAACAACGGCATATGAGGGGGCATCACTAATCTGTTCTCTTTTTGTACCTACACCTGCAGGTATTTTATAACGGTCCTCACCCCACTTCTTAACTATCACGAAGACTTTATTCATCTCCTCAACACTTAAATAAATAACATTACGTTTATCAGAGTTTGCTTGCCTACACGTCGTTTCAAGTACATAATTAATGGCACCGGTTTCGCGCCTGAACACGCGCAATGACTTTGTCACGGACACGTCGTACACCGCGTTGAGAATGCTTCTCAAAGGAAGCTCCATCGTATTCGAAGAGTGCACGTTCAGTCGGTTCAAGCTCTGAGATGGCTATTAGCCACAGGTGGGCAGATCGGCTCGACGGGAGGAGTGAATCACACCATAAGCTGATGAAATGTGTACGACTTTGTTCCAACGTGAATAATTGTAACCCATTATACTGAGTAGGTGTTTTGAGAAATTTTCCGATACATGTAGCAATACCGGTTTTAATGTTTTATCACTCCCACTCCCGAGAATGCGCACCAGACATTTTCGTTCAGGGGAATTTTCACGAACTAAACACATTTTATCACTCCGACGCACTGTTTGAGAGAAACATCTGCCCATATTTTTTCATTTTGCTTAGCAGACGATACTCGTCTCTAAATTCTGTTAAAAACTCACACAGACCTTTAGCCACAACTTCACTACAAACTTCATGATATATATCAATGTAGTGGTAAAAATACTTAAGATTCTCCATGATGACAAGATTTACATTCTCAACCGTAGGGTACGAGTACTCGGTATGATGTAACATGACATCATATCGCTTGTCACACCACTCATCAACAAGACTCACTAACCATAACCGTTGCTTAGTGTTGTTTCTTCTACTTCGCGGTATATGTGAGCTTTTATAAAGGTTAGGTCTACAACATACTTCATTACATCGCTTGTACTACGAAATCCTACAATGCCCTCGCCAGAATAGCCGTAGAGTATTTGTGCCTCTTGTTCCTTCGCACGGTTCAATGTAGCCTTAAAAGTATCAAAGGAGTGTGGAATAGGGAGTCTTTCAGTATCCATCACATCTTCACACTTTGCCGAATACCACTTCATAAATGTTGAACACGCAATATTAAAGGTAGCCATTACTAATTTTCAACTACGTGGGAAAATACATGTCTGAGATCCAGAGCTTGCAGCGGACAACTGAACAAGCAGGGAAGAGATATGCCCAGGTAGTAGTAGGAGTCAAGCGTGCGCACACACACACACACCACACACACACACACACACACACACACAAAAGAGAAAGTGAAACGCTAGTTGAAACACGATTAATTTAATAAACGTATTATTCAAGGTATATATTTACAAATATACGTAATAAATAAACATATCGTTAACAATATATATATATATATATGATGACTAAAACCACGAAGGAAAAAAGAAACACAAAGGGGTGCTCAAGCGCTTTCGTCTAATGACATCCTCAGGATGTCATTAGACGAAAGCGCTTGAGCACCCCTTTGTGTTTCTTTTTCCTTCGTGGTTTTATTCATCATAAATACTTTTCACGTGTCACTTTTGTGAAATAATTTTTCATATATATATATATATATATATATATATATAAATACATTCAAGGATTAAGGTATCGAAAGGGTAAGGTATAGGTACCAGGCACCTGGTAACGTTTCCTATAGGTGTTACGCCATACCTTCGTGCCTCTAAGTTCCTTCACACACCCCAGTTTCTGCGCCCGAAAATTCGGTTCGCATGGTTAAGCGTGATACCCTTAGCCTTCACGATATATTTCATATCCTCCCCCAGTCTCACCCGTACCCCATAGGTTTTTGGCCCTGTTGATACAAATGAGTCAGCGTATGCACCATCACCATACTCATCCTTGATCTCGCCAGTTAAATCTCCGAGGAATTCCCCAATAGCAGGCATGTATTCACCTTCCTTCGCTGTGAACATCACGCTATCTGTTTCAGCGTACATCACCCTCCGCCCAAAAGAGTGCAGTAGTTCCCAAAGCTTGATGCAAGCATAGGCCGTCGTAAAGCTGGCTACAGGTATGTTTGTAACCCCTGAGGTATCTGTGGCCAGTTCGGTGATGTACTTTATTATGTAAGTATTACATACATTCACGATCTCCATAACCTCTTTATCGGGAGCGTTGACATAATCCCAGACTTCACTATAACTTTTTGCCAAATGAACGTTCCCTTTGCCAGTATTCTGTGCAAATTTCCCCCAAAGACTGTTTAGACACAACTTTGCACTAAAGCCCTTGCCAGGATTCTTAACAATTTGGGAACGGTCAAGCTGTATATCTTCATGGAGACGGTAACGCTGAATATAAGCCGTTTTTTCATCTTCGGTATCAACGCCTCGCGGATATCCCGATGCTTCTACCTCATCCTTCAAAAAAGCGTTTATATATGGCGTGAAAAGGTTGGGTAGCTTCTGAAACCTTCACACCTCGTGTATCTTCAATATTCTGTACCCATGGCGAACGGCTAGGTCCAGCTCAGGGTTTGTATACACACCTCTGATCTTACGCTGGTTGGTCGTATGATTACAATCACCGTTGCTCTCCTCTGCGCACTTTACGCACAGGGGAAACATGAGCTTGTGATCTATAACGACGGGTAAGATCGGCATTCATAAATCGCGAGGGGGGAGCACCTCTACGAAAGAGAGTCCAAAGTAGCACGCACTCAAGTTAGCTGAGAACTCCTCAATGGATGGCATGGTGGGCCTCACCAGTTTTTCAGGCGCACCTACGGGGTACGGATTGTTCTTCATCACGTAGTGGTATAAAGAACAGAAGTCGTAGTAATGGAGCTTCACGCCCTCCGTAGGCGGAAAGTATAGCTTGAATGGGATTGTACGCCCTCCAAACAAGCTATCACCGCATTTGAGAGGATCCAACACCATTGAATGTTTGACGGCCCTTATTTCTTCACGGTACTGGTCATCTCTTTCCATCCGTGCATCATACTCATGCTCCCACACGATCTTGTGAGTGAACTGGAAGCCTATAAGTTGATCGCGGATACGGATCCATGCGAGGCTGTCGGGGGAGGATTTTCCATGGAGGTCCCCTGTGATGGCACACTCGGGGCGTGGGCATCAATGCCACCAGCAGCCGTTAAAGGAGTACACAGTCTTCTCACAGTGGTTGGATCCTCACTTAGGCCATCAACCCAAAAAACACGACCATTGATCTTAATGGGTATTTCCCCCGTGTTGCGGGCGTGTTTTATGTATTCTCCGGTCTGTTGCTGTAGGTGTATGAGCCAGTAAATAGCCTTGTGCCCATAACTGCGGGGATTGTTTCTGTGAATGACAGCTAAGGTGTCTTTAGGCATGAAGTTATTCTTGACACCGTAAAGAATAATGAGGCGAGTGTTGTTGCGACTTGCAGAGGATCGCATTTGAAACGGGCTATGTACATCCTTCTAAAGGACTGGAAACATACTCTAAACACGCGCACATCATTCACGCAATAACGTTCACATTCATCAACTATATTGTATGGACTAGCTTCATTAAAACTGTTGTAGTAGCGGTCAAATTCTTCACGCTCACTCTCACTCATGTTGGTGTAGTTAAAGTAATGTTTGGGTGGAGGTAGTCCTACGTAATTTAAAGTTTCGCTAATGAGGAATGTGTAAGGGAAATACCTTTTGAAACTTCAGCGGCTACGCCCATGACCTTGGGTAGCTTTGCTAATTTACAAGGTGTGAACAGCAGGGTGTCTTTAAACCGTACATTACCTCTTATCTGCATCTATATTAGTTTGTTGCCCATTTTCAAGGGATCACCTGTAAATATCACAGACGACTCGTGTTCAAGCAACTCCTTATAAAGCAACTGTGTCAAATTTGGCCCCGTTATGGGCAAGAATATACACAGTCATTTTTTTTAACTTGTCCGCTAATTTGACAATGTAGTTCACAAAGAGTTTCACAGGGCTGTCGTGTGCAAGCGTTTTAAAACGTTTGTCCGTTTACCACATTTGTGACACTCATCACACTCAATCTCCATGCACTCATCACAGATAGTCTAACTTACGAGTAAATGTGGAATAACCTCTTTGGTTTCAGGGTTTGTGTATGTTTCTATATCGTAGTACACGGTTATACAAGGGCTATTTTTAGGCTTAGCATCTTTCATATAACATACATGCTACATTCCATCAGCCTTATATTTTTCATGACATGTAGAACAGTGAATTTCATTACATCTATGCACAAACTTGCCCCAATTATCCATCATATGAAACATGCTACAATCACAGATTCTCATTTTCTTCCACGTGCCAATTGACTTATGGAGCTAGATACCTCGGGAAGAAGGCGTTACAATCAGGTTTTAACGCGGTACAAGACATAATGGGTGGAACGAAACCTAAAGAAGCTCTAAAAAAAATATTTAAAAAGTACACGGGACGAAATCATCAAAGATGCAAAGAGAAAAATGCGTGGTGGCGGAAAAAGAAGAGGGTTCTCAGGAAGAAGGGGTTACCAACACGTGGCGTTAAACGTAAAAGGACATCAAAAAAGAAGTGTTCTAAGTGTATGAAGCCTATGGCTGATCATTTTTTTAATTGATATATGCTGAATACTACTTGCCGAGAGAGGTGGTAATATTTCTGACTCGTCATGGCGCGTTTCATCCATCCGTGTAGTTCACAATGTTGTAAATTGGAACTGTCCCTCTTTGATATGCCCCCTACTCAGGTTTCTATTGAGCATAGCGACTTTATTACAATTAACCCATTAAACACAATTAGTTCACCGAGTGTCCCTAGAGAATTCGTGATACCCAGCTCAGGCCCATACTTTTTCGATCAGAGCTGCATGCACATGTACGCTAAACTGTGTATAGCCCATTCAGATCGAACGGACTGCGATGATAGTTACTCTGCATACCCTGAAACCAACTTTCTACACTCCATATTCAGCCAGTGTGAGGTGTATTTAAATCAGGTTAACATCTCGGCAGAAACGGGTTATTATCACCTACGAGCCTATCTGGAAAATGTCCTCAACTTTTCAAAAGAAGCGAAGGACACCTTTTTAACCGCCGAGGGCTATTATCAGACTAACCCGCACAAGACCTGATATCTGCATAAATCTGGGACCCCATCAAGAAGAGGGCACAAAACCCGTTGTGATTCACTTCATGGAAACATATTTACGTGCATGGCGAGTGAAATTAAGTTCCCCAATATGTAGAAATTGAAAAAAATTTAATACACGCCACAGTAAAATACCCAATTAACATAGTACAGATCAAGCTATACAGTACACTGTGCCCACCGGGTTAGCCTCGAAGCAGCTAGAAAACGTAGCCCTGGGAGTTCTACCTAAAAGAATATTAATTGGAATGCAGGATCATGCATCGACGAATGGAAAATATAAAAAGAGCGCCTTTAAATTCGAGAATTTCGGCCTTAAAATTATACGTAACTCTCTACGTAAATGGGGTTGCATTGGGGAGCCTATGGTTACGGATTACTCATCAGACGCTGTGTTCCCGCTCTGCGCGAGAGCTGATAGTAGTCTGGCTCATAATGCCGGTGCCTGTAACGAGCTTGGGTTTGGCGTAACGCAAAAAAGAATTTGTCGAAGAATTTAACCTTTACTCATTTGATATTACCCCTGACTTATCTGCTAGTATAAATACACAATTAAGTCCACAACAAAGTGGGAACATCTCAGTCAGGTTGGAATTTGCCAACCCTATAGACTCGCCTATTAGTGTACTCGTGTACCTCGAATCTCAGGCTCTAATAGAAATTTACCGTTTCAGTAACGTGGTCACAGATTTTTAAAATGGACGCGAATACACTCCAGAGCAGGGGTCCCCAACCCTGTGCTCGCGAGCACCATGGTGCCCGCCGACCCTTTTGCGCGTGCCCGCCACTGACTGACTACGATTGATTAGTTTTTATTTAAATTTTTAATAAAATGTTAAGTATGTTACATATTTTAAATATTTAGTTACTAAATATTTAAAATATGTAACACTTAACATTTTATTAAATTTTAGTAGTTAATTACAGAAACGAATGCTCATTTATTTGAAAATAATTATTTCTTTATAAATAAATTAAGTTATCGTTTTGATAATTTTTCTAAGATTCTTAGTTAGCCCATCCTTGTTTTTTTTTGTGTATTATGTTCATTATTTTACATAGGAATTAAATTTTTTTTTGTGTATTATGTTCATTATTTTACATAGGAATTAAATGGTTTTTTTTTGTATTATGTTCATTATTTTACATAGGAATTAAATGTTTTTTTTGTGTATTATATTCATTATTAAGTCCAACTATAAATTTGCCTTGAAAAAGTAAATGGTGCCCGCCGCACTACCGGTAGTCTTGAATGTGCTCTTCGGCACAAAAAGTTTGGGGACCCCTGCTCCAGAGAGTAATGAAAAGTGACCGAATCACACGCTCCAAATTTATCGGTGTGTTTGC